>JAVSCE010019623.1:0-273395 GCA_032199065.1 Smutsia gigantea
AGAACCAACAAAGTTTCTCTTTCTAGTATCCATTCTAGAAGAATTACTGAGCACCTGCCAGGACCCAGACACTGTGCTGGGTTGTGACTCTATTATAAAACAACTTGTTTTAGTGGAAAACTACCATTAAAAGGATAAACATTTGTTCCACTCATAAATGGCCTGAAAAGAAATACAATAAGCAGTGTTCCAAATGGTAAAATGTGATGTTAAGTTTGATAAAAATTATTTGTTCTCAAACTGAGTCAATATTTTCCTCACTTATACATGCATCAACAAAGATACAAAGAAAGGAATGACAGAAAAAGGGAAGCAGAGTCACCAGAGAAAACCAGTCATTAGAGTATTGCATGGGAATAGTACAGAAGAAAAATTTACTAATAGATGCATTAACAAAGAAGCAACTAATATTACCAAAAACCTACATGATTCAGAGGATTAAACAAAAAATGGACAAACAATGTCTGCCTTTGAGGTGTTTGTGTACACAGAATCTGTGATCCCAGTATTTTGTAATACTTCTATTTTCTACTTTAACATTATATTACAGATCATTGTTTATATGACTCGCTCCACAAATGATTTGACCTGAGAATAGGGACAGTGTTTCATTATTCTTTATATCCCTTGCCCATCCTTACAGAATGTTTGCTGAATGAATAAGAAGTAATCATTGAATGAATCATTTTAAAATACATATTCTGCATGGGGTCATCAAGAAAGGTGTCACAAAGAAGGTGGAACACTGAGCATTTCCATAGGCAAAGGAAAGCATATTCTAGCAAGACCTGAAGACAAGGTCTGGTTACAGCACAGACTGTGATGAGGGAGAACACTGTAGCCCAGACCATGGGAGCCCTGAGGGCCATGGAGCTCTGTTTCATTCCACAAGCATCAAGGAGGTACTCGAGTGTTTTCAGGGAACAGAGTAGCAAAATCCCAGCAGGCCTTTGGGAAGATTACTTGGGCAGCTGTGTGAAGGAGGGATTAGGTGAGACATAAGGCAGAAGATCAGTTGGGATTCACTGCAATAAACCAGGTGAGATTCAGTAAAGACTTGAACAAGGGTGGTGGCAATATAAAGAATGAGTGAAAGAAAGGGCAAGGAGAAGAAACTAGGGGATATTCAGGGAATAATGGTGGCACACGGTGGAGGACAAACGTCACAAAGATGGGTATAAACACTGAGAAGCAGAAGAGAAGGGGCCTTCTGAAGACATGATGTTTATTTACCATCCCTGCAGCCAGGCAAAGTCTGGGTTTTTCTTTGCTATACTAGTCAGATTCAAAAAGAGACTTTATTTTATCTGGCCCAGTAGACCCCACTGATAAAGAAACAAGGATTTACAAAAAATACACAGTTTAATTAACAGGCAGGACTTTGCTGGGGGCAGTTTAGTGCTGTGGGCCCAGGGAGCTAGGCCTCAGCGAGAAGGTGCGGTGTGTCCCTTCTGTCCCTGCGGTAATTCACAACTCAGATGTTTCCATCATCATCCAACCCAACGTGTCTCAATTATTTCAAATAATAAATTATCACAGAAATAAATACTGATGTTTTATTACCCAAACAAGTTTGGCTGAAAGGCAGACACCATGAATAAGGTGTCCTCTGCAACTGGCCATTGCCCCCAGGATTCCTAGCCTATTGGGTTCCAACACTACAATTCCAGAAAACAAAGATCTCTTTTTTCCCAGAGAACATTATCCTAGAGCATATATTTTTCCTCTAAGAATTAATGCAACAGAAATGGGATTGTCATTCTTGAAACCATATACTGGAAAGGGAATAATGAGCATATTGCTATTCTTTAAAAATTAAGTCTTAGAGAGCTACTCCTTAGGTTGTCCAAGTACTAAGTATCTGCTCTGCCACACCTCTAAGGACAAACTCCACAAACAAAAGCAGCTCCAGAAGCCAAACACAGTGCAAATCTACGACATTTGAGGAGCTATGTGAACGTCTCACAGCACCCAGACACCCTTGCTTAATTTCCCAATATGTGAGTTCACGACACCATCAATGATAAAGGAAAAATCTGTTAGGAATAAAGATGTTCTTACTTATTTTTCTCACTTATTTTTCTCACTTTTGTTTATATAATTTACAATAGCAGCAGCAATGCTAATACAGTCTATTTATTTAAAAACATTTGAGAAAATCAAGTCTTTGTGTTTCCACAGGTTGAAAAAAAATCACTTAACTAAAATGGGCAGTACAAACAGTTTAAGTAACTGAGACCAAGTTATTAATAAAATACAAAATGCCCACACCTTATTTTTCAGGCATAAAATGAAGAGAGACCATTAAAAACTTCCCAAATTCAGCTGCACTTTCACGACAGAAATTACTCTTATAATGGTCTCCATATGAGCATTATAAAATCATTACTTTGTCAATTTCCCATAAGTCATTTCCCAAGTAGACTATCATCTCTCAGCAGTTCTCAAAAGAAGCACCTTGCAAACCAATTGCAGTGAATCTACACTAAAAAAGAAATTCCTGAAGTTCACACCCTAGACAGGTACTGGGAACCATTTCACAGAGCCTAGGTTACATAAGTGAGCAAGTTCTTAAAACACCAAATAAACAAAGGATCTGATGGAGCAGGCAGCAAAATCAGTCTGTAAGAATGGCTAGACCCAGGAAGTTTCTCTTTCTTCTTCCCTTCTTTCTCCTTTTTTTCCTTCCTGCCTCCCTCCCTCCCAAGTTTGCCTGTCTAGACACAATGAGCATTGTTAAAGCTAACCACATAAGTGAATGAAAATAACAGCTCTCTTTCAGGGATGGTCATAAATACAATGAGGCTCTTGGCTTGATTCCATTCTTCATAATGGTTGACATCTAATGAACATTGAACTACACATTTTACATGTATATCTCAATCCTCAAAATGATCACATCAATCAGTGACTATGCTCTCCATTATATAACCAAAGAAGGTGAAAGAGACATTGAGTAACCTGCCCAAACTAATGAACATGTTAAAAGGGCTGGAAGGCAGGAGTCTGACCCTGAGTCTGGCTCATAGCCACAGCGCCAGTGGCCAACTCCCATCTCAGGACCACAGCCTGCCAACTCCAGAACCTGGCCAGCCACACTTCTCCTGGGCATTACTGCCCTGTCACTTTCATCTCCAATCATCCCATCAGCCCCTCTTGTTCTATATCCATTCCAGCATAGCTAGATTTCCCGCAATGCAACCAGGTCAAGGCCTGAAGGAGGGCTAAAGAAAGAATATGGGAAATCAGTAGGTTCAGGAGGCAATTTGTGTAATTTTTTTTTTCTGGCAATGCAAGAACTTTAGACTCCATCATGATATCAAGGAATAAATCCTGCTTCTCACAGTACAGTGAACATTTTTTTCTTGAGGAATAATGAAGACTTAACTGTAAAAAGTTAAGACTTTAAAACTTTTGCAAGAAAATACAGGATTTATGAACTTTGTAGGACCAAAGAAGACATAGAAAATACAAATCACTTATCAGAAGATTGATAGATATTTTTTTCAAGTAAAGAGCCTCTCAACAAGGGAAAATACCATAAAGGAGGAATTAAAAGATAAACCACAGACTAGAAGACAGCTGCCACTCTTCCAACAAGGAGATGTGCCCAGACTCTGTATGTCCTCTGCCATTGGAAGAAAGCATGCAATTGTAGGGGCTACCACCCATGTCTAGTATCTGGTACTGATCAGATTTTTCAATATTTTGCCAAACTGATGGGTGTGAAATGGTATCTAATTGTTGAGATAATTTCATGTTTCCCTGATTATTCCATGATATTTATAGAAATTGGGCATCTCTTCATATGGCTATTAGAAACATTTGGAGTTCCCCACCTGAAAACTTCCTGTTCATATTTTTGCCCAGTTTATCTCTGGGTTGTGCGTGCTTTCCTCAGCGATCTGTAAGAGTTCCTTATAGAAGTAATATTTTAACAAAAATATATACACTGTTAAAATTTGCTACAAATACTTTATGATCAGAGCGCTTAGAACTTCATCAAAATAAGTAAACAAAGACAACAAAGTTCATTTTTAAAGTACTAATTTAGAGTGAAAATGGATATTGTCCTAAAAGTAAATCACCAGTGTTTCATTAAATAAGAGAAAGATTTATCTGCCAGTGTTAAATTTGACTTGCTGCTAACTTGTATTTTGAACCACCACATGAGCCACCCTGATCAGTTATTTTTGCTTGTAAACAATGAACTCTTTAATTACAAATCAATTTAAAACTTTACCCACATACTGACAGAGTATATGAACTTACTAGTCTCAAAAGGGTAAACATTAGTAACCAGAAAAATACAAACTAAATCAGTAAATTCCCATCTTAGAAAGCTAAGTAGCAAAGCATTTTGGAATGAGAACAGACAAGATATATTGACATAGCCTCCTATGGCACTGGTGGAAATATAATTTTGTATGACCTGGGGGTGCAGTGAAATGCAGCAATCTACAGCAAAACTTTAAAAATGTTCTCAGCACCTGACCTAATGATTTCCCCTCAAAGAATCTGCTCAAAGGAAATAATCAGTCACAAGGGTCCCCAGCCTACCCAAGGATCTTCATTCCAGTATTACCCCTAGATTTAGCATCATTTGTTAAGTGTACAGGACACTGGAAAGTTGGCTCCTGGACACACCAGGCAGTAACAGACTTGCTTTTTTCTTTAAGAATCTGATTCTATATGGTTAGAATGAGGCGGGGTGCACCCCCACCCCTAATTCCTACTCCTAACTCAAGACTGGTCAGAGTATCCTACCAAATGACCTACAACAACTGCTTCAGGTAGAAGTATGTACCCCAACCAGGCCTATCAAAGCCCCTCTTGGCAGGTTTTTGCCAGAGTTACTGAGGAAGGGGCCCATCTCACTCATGTGCCATGACCTCAGCCTTGGGCTGTGGGCTGACCACGATGAAAGGAGCCAATCCCAGACACGGGTATGCCCGGACCCTGAGCCCTGAAGCCTCACTTCAACTTGACTTAACAACAGGAGCCGGTAAATCCCACTGTTGGTTAAGCCTGGATGAGTTGGATTTCTGTCACTGGGCAACCAAAATGCCCTGAGTAATATATTAAGTTTTTTCCACTAAAGTAAAATGGAATCAGATTTTTAGATGACCTCACAGAGCATTTAATTTTCTCCCTCTGAGATGAAACTCTTCTAGAAAATCTAAAGAAAGGAGTCTGGTAGACTTCTGCAAACTTAGTGCAGAAGCTGCCCATTCCAATATTTCAAACAAGCCCATTTTTCAGCCTGAAACAGAGTGCCTGGGCTATGGGGAAACCTAAAATGAGTCCTTCCTGTCCAGTTATTCCATTCACTATATTATTTCTATAAAAGGTGGAGCCAGTCCCAAAAGGGAT
This sequence comes from Smutsia gigantea, assembly GCA_032199065.1. Classification (NCBI taxonomy): domain Eukaryota; kingdom Metazoa; phylum Chordata; class Mammalia; order Pholidota; family Manidae; genus Smutsia; species Smutsia gigantea. Next base: position 5,374 of record JAVSCE010019623.1, read on the forward strand.
ATACAATACAGAACACATTATACAACTACAGGACCAAAACAGGAAAATATATTAATAATATGGGTAAAATTCTTCCCTCTCCCATGTAAACTGAGTGTTGTGTGTCTTCTCCAACCATATTTTATTGGTCAGAAACAAGCAGAAAGTGAAAAAATTTTTAAGAATTTATTTTTCTTTTGACTCACAATTTAAAGAAAGACCAAAGAAACCACTAATTAGATAATCTGGACCCCACTCTATATAGTGCCATTTATGATGTCAAGCACCTTAAAGAATACCCATCAGTTTGGGGTTACACAGATGCAAATAACCTAAGTATTTTGATGTGGAAACATCACCTCCAGGAATACATTATTCCTTTTTTTTTCTGTAGCTTGTCTTTTTTATTGTTATTATTCTTTAACAGCTGTATTGAGACATAACTGACATACAATAGACTACAGATATTTAAAGTGTAAATTTAAGTTTTGACATATGTATGTACTTGTAAAACCCTTACCACAATCAATATAGTGAATATTTTATCTATCAACCCTGAAAGTTTCCTCATGCCATTTTATAAATCCTCTGCCCATCTGTCAGGAACCTTTCTGTCACTACAGATTTGTTTGCATAGAATTTTGCATAATTGGCTTTCTGTCACTATAGATTTGTTTTCATCTTGTAGAATTTTGCTTAAATGCAGCCATACAATATATAGTCTTTTGAGTCTTGCTTCCTTCACTTAACATGATAGATTTGAAATTTATCCATGTTATAGCATATATCAATAGTCCATTCATTACTTTTTACTGATGCCTAGAATGCCACTGTATGAATATACCACATTTTGTTTATCTGTTCCCCTGTAGATGTACATATAGATTCTTTCCACTCCAGAGCTATTATAAATAAAACATTATATTTGATATGAATATTCATATACAAGTCTTTGTACGAGCATATGCTTTCAATTCCTAAGGGTGGAATGGCTGGATCATGTAATATGTGTATGTTTAACGTTTCAAAAAACTGAAAAACTGTTTTCCAAAGTGGTTATATAACTTTACATTTCCACCAGTAGTATATGAGAGTTCTAGTTTTTCCACATCCTCACCAACACCTGGTATGACCAGTCTATGTTATTTTAGCCATTCTAAGAGGTATTTAATGTTATGTATTATTCCATTTTACTTAGTTTTAATATGATTTTTTTCCTTGCTGTCAATTAAACTAACAAAAGCTAGTGTTAAGACTTCTTAGCTGCCCTTGGAAATAATGAATTTATTCTCACTAGATGTATAAAGTAAGGACTGGACCAGGAAACGGCAAGAATGCTGTGGAAGAATTTTATGTCTTGGATGGGTAGATGAACAAAATATCCTTTAACTTCCCATTTACCATAATATAATCACAATTCTATCAAATTAAAAATATTTTGGAAATATAGCCAAAGAAGTAATTTCTAGAGAAGGCTAATAAAACGAAGCTATTCAAATAGAAAACATCTGTTTAGGTAAGAAGTAATATACCATTAACTCAATATAAATTATTTGTTACTATCCAGACACCTACACCTACCCATATATAAAAGCCCCTGCCTTCTGGTCTGTGACATCTGATTTACCATCACTGTAATAGTTTCATTTAGTTCCCTAAACACTGTGAACTCCAAAGTTAGTCATCAGTAACACACTCATGTAAGACCACTCCATTTCTTTTCTCTTGGATCCTTCTGCCAAATCTGCTGAGTAAGTCTATCTCATTGCATCACACCATCTATTTTTCCCCTCTCCATTCCCCTATTCTCAAGATACTAGTGGAAAAAACAAAATGTATACGTAGGTAAAAGGTCTGTGATAAATGTTTCTTGTCCTTTCCAATTCTCTATTTTATATGAAGAATGCCTCACCATGTCCAGACCTGATCTAAGAATAAAAAAAAAAACGCTCATTCATCCTTCAGGATTCACCTCAAATTTCACTTTCTCCCACTTACAGAGTTAATCCCTCCTCTTGAGTTTTCACACATTTATAAGCTTTTTAATGTGCTCACTTTAAGGTAAGTATCCGACCCCCAAAGAAAAAAGGACCAGAACTGAGGATCCCCTCTGTTACAGAATACAGTTTACAGGGTTTCTGACAATTAGGCCCCAGTCTACTACCCAGTTCAGAGTCAGGTCCCCCCAAAATTAAAACTACAACCCTGACTTTGAAATGTGGGGAATACCAGAGTAATTATATTCAGTGAAGAAATACTTTACATTTTACCTTTTAAAGAAGCTATTTGCCAAAATGTAGTTACCACTAAAAGGTCAGATATTACAACTTTCTGTAAGCAAGACACTTTTCTAAATGAGAGAAGAAGGCTTAAAGCTGAGCATGTTTTCTTAGCCACCTCTGTGCAAAGATTCTACCAAAGTTAGTGAGCTACCAATAAATATGTAATGCACAAACTGGAGATTATTTAAGAAAAAAATGCAAAAAATGGGAAATATGACTTTCCTTGGCATCAGAATGATTTCCATTTAAGCAATTCTCAACTCATTTGACACATTTCTTATCGTTCAAAATACTAAGTCCATATATAGAAAACAGATTCTTTAAACACCTAAGTATCTGAAACCTGTCAATCAGTCTTAGGCATTACAGACACTGGCACATTTGAGCCAACAATGTGCCACTTTGATAATATCAAAAGATATATGCCATGCCTCCTAGGTAATGGTGCCACATCTGAAATAGCTACTACAGATGGGGTTTGCTTCAGGTTGATAAGCAAGTGCCATGAGACCAATAGAAGATCAGAGTTTCCTTGTTCAAGGATAGGTAGTGCAAGGTTTTAGATTTGTTTCAAGGGTTCTTTTAATGAACAGTTACCCCAACATTATCCTGGTCATATTATCAATGAGCCTAAATGATAGGCTCTACAGGGTAATAATGAATGTATGGTACCTGTATTAACTCTTAAGGAAATGGTTATGTCCCTAAGACCTCTCATTATGTACACACAAGAATCCTGAAGTGGAAAGTAAGGTATAAAACCCTAATTATCTGGAAAATAGTCCAAATATATGGAACTTTATAGATTTTTCAGCCAACTTCTTTCAATTTTTCACTGTTTTTGGTTTTCAGGTGGAGCACTAAGGAGGCAGAGATAAATTACATAGAAACTGCCCTCAGGAAGCTTGCCTTCTATGCAGAGAATGAAATAATCAACAAAAGTACTGTATGTTCAAGAAGTGGTGGTTATGAGAGAAGTAGCTGATTATATCATGTGAAGGATAAAGAGGTGTTTGTGAATATTAAAAATGCAGTCTAAGAAGATTAAAGGAACACTAAGTTTTCAGGACTATGCTGGCAAAGAGAAATGAGAGGGAAGATAAGCATTTCTTTTGCTGAAACACAAAAATAGAGATGATACTGTAAACAACATTTATATATCAATACACAGCAAAAAGAATAGAGGGGCTGATTCATATTAGAGATTAATCTCTTGAAGCCAAAGAACAGAGGAAGGCCAGGAGTGCGACCCAAAAGGCCAAGTCCCAAAACCCAGAGACAGACAGAAAGCCATGTTCAGGCACAGGCCAGGGACCAGCCGCAAAAACATCTTTTTAAGCTTAGGAAAGGGAAATGACCTAATTAGAATGTCTAATATGTGAGAGACGCCCAGAATGAACCAGATGAGGAGGCGAGTCAGTGGGCAGGGAACATGGAATCCAAGCAGCTCAAGCCCAGCCTCCCTCAGGCCTCCTTACTTGGCACCTTTTATGATCTCTAAAGTCACGTCAGCTTCTAAACGTTGATGACTATGAATTACCCAGAGCAAATGGGAAAAGTCTGACTGTACACTGAAAACTTCATAAGTACTGCTGAAGAAAAGGGTCACTTTCCAAAAGTAGGAATTACAGCTCAGACCTGCATATAAAAATTCCTAATTATAAATCCCAGTGGTGAGCTGAGAGGTGGATAACACACAGGAGAGCAGAGGTCTGATTCCCAGAGGCCCTCCTGAGAGGTTAAGGAATGACAAAAATAACCAGTGTCGTGGGTATGTTTTCAGAAAGACATTATATGCTTACTGGGTGCCTAACAGCCCCAGAGGAAACAAGAGAGGGAGAGAAGAGGAGAGCAGTAGGGCAGAAGACACACCCCAGCCCTCCCAAACCTTCCATACGAATGTGAAGCTGGACGTGACCCAGTGGAGCAGTGATGGTGCAGGAGTTAGTACAGGAGTGCAGGGAAAGAGGACCCCTGGACAATAACCCAGGGCAAGCATGGAACTAATGGAGTAGAGACATTCTAGAAAGATGTGATTAACAGCTTGGAAGCAAGGATGTCCGAGGCAATACTCAGAAAATGGTTAGCGGACCCGAACAGGAGGGGAGGGAAGAACCGATACTAAGATGGCCACTAAGACAGGCAAGGTGGGCGTGGGCCCTATGACCAAATCAGGGTCTTGAATGCATAGCGAGAGTTACGCCTGTTTTGGGAAGTAGTGAGGAGCCACCCAATGTTCTCAGAGACACAGTGATTAAACTGGTCGGTGGGGAGGAGAAAATGAAACAAAGAGACCTATTAGGAGGGTGTTAAAATACTGTGGTGTGAGCTAGTTACATTTTGATCGACATCTGGGATTTTAATAGCATATGAATGTGAGGAAGTACCAAAGATCAGCAGGATAAAATAGTGTGTGTTAATTTGATACCAAATCAAAAACAGGAAGGAAAATAGCAATAGACCCTGGTACCTGGAGTTCAGAGAGAATCCTAAACCCACTGCTTCCTTAAGGAGATTTCAAAAATTTGGCATTTATCTTAATATAAAATGCCCACAAAAATGCATATAAAAAGCCCTTGTTCTGTTTCATTTTGTTTTCTTATCCCTTTCCTTTTGTAACCATCCATTTTATAGGTATGTATGTCCTCCTACCAAGGTACCAGGACAGCAAAGCCTTGTCATTTTCTATTTCTAGCTAAGAAAGAAAAACACATAAAGATAAACAGCAGAAATTTATGTTTGGTCAGTGGAGCTCTTTCCTCTCCCTCTTAGCACACTTAAACAAACAAAGATTTAAAACATATGGAATCATGCTCCAAAATAATTTGCTCATTGCTTCAAAGTAAGTACTCCTAATTAGTAAGCCTTAAATTAATATGCTTAAGGAAAGTGGAAGCTATTTAAGAGAAAGTAACTATTATGATTAATGGCATTGTATGAGCATAAATACCATGTGGGAATTTAGAAGGAATTTGAGATCCTCTAAGGATTTTGAAATCGTATGTTACACATGGTGTAAGCAATTAAGACAGCCATTATTCAGGAGAATGCAGCATGATCTGTATTAAGGAAGGCAATTTTCTTAGCAACTGGAGCACCTGTATGAGAAGGTAGACCTATGTTCATTTTACTTAGTTAAGTCAAAGTGAACTTTATCAGTTAAGTTTGAATTAACATAAAATTTATCTAGAAATAATCTTTAAAAAACACATAGCTAAAGCATTTTAATTAACATACAATCTGAATATTCTTTCAAATATATTGAAACTTGAATATTAACATGCAAAATAATGTATTAGTGTTTTTCACTCCTGATCAACTGAAGAGCAGTCATATAGAAGGTTGGATAATACAAAATCCTATCACTTTATATGTAATTGTAGAAGAATATACAGGAAAGGAATTATCTCAGTAGCATGATTCATTTATACAAAGACCTGTGAACAGGACATCAACCTAGGAAATTTGCTGGTCATTTTCAAGTAAGTAGAGGAAAGGGCTGCTTAACAGCAAAGGATAATTTGAGCTTTACTCAAGGTCAATCAGAGACACACACATATATAGGTATTTCTGAACATGTGACCATGTACATTATTGAGGTGTAAAACTCATATAGAATAAAGTGCATGAATCTCAAGAATACAGCTCAGGGATTTTTACATATGCATACACCTGGGAAACCACCCAGATAGAGAACGTTACCAACACTCCAGGAGAGTCTCCGTACCCTCTCCCAGACCAAATAATTATTTGATATTTATCATCATAATTTAGTTTTGCCTTTTCTTGACCACCATACAAAAGGAATCATACAACATCTACGCATTTGTGTCTAGCTTTTTTGACTGAACATTAAATCTGTGAAATTCATCTATGTTGTTAATGCATTGATAATAGTTTGTTCTTTTCAACTGCAAAGAAAACACCACAATTTACTTACCCATTCTACTACTGAAAAACATTTGGGTTGTTTCTAGTTCGGGGTTATTATGAATTGAGTCACTATAAAACTCTTCTTTATGTCTTTTTGTGGACATAGCACTGCATCCATTCTCCTCAAATATGTATCTAGGAGTGGAACTACAGGCCAAATACTAATCTCCTGAAATATTAATGGGAAGACAAATGTCTTTCTTCAAAATGCAGAATTTGTTTAGTTATTTCTTCCTTTATATCACATATATTTAAAGTTAGACAGCCACTAGTGAAAAGATTCCATCCCAGCTCAAATAGCAGAAAATCACTTGGGAAACCTTTTTAAAGTAGAGAATCTGATGTCCCCACCTTCTGCCAAACAAAATCAGTTTAAGGGTTTTGAACTACTGTTTTATGACTTTACCGACTGGAATCAAAAATTTGATGAATGGGTTGAAGAGATATTTCTTGGGAAAATAAAAAATGTTATGCAAACATAGGTAGGTATTATTATTTTACCTAATTTTAATTCACTGAAATTATTTTTACCTAGAAGTGAAAACTAAAAGTCAAGGGTGTTTATTCATTAATCCTTAAAACTACCTGTTTTACTCTCACTGCATTTTTAATGAAGAATACAGTTCCTGATTCAGTATGGCAACCATTAAAGGAAAACTAGCAAATTCAAGTCATAACACAGTTTTTAGAATTGAGGAAAGATACAGAGGAATTAAGAGCCCCACAAAGCAATCCCATTATCTGAGACAGGAAAATAAAACAATAAGGGAAAAAAACTCAGAGATGTGAAGTGGAAGACTAAGTCTCCACTCAAAAGATGATGACAATCTGAGACTCGTCACTTGAAACTCATATACCTAATATGGTAATGATCATGAAGAAGGCAGGGCCTCATGAAAAAAAGACTACCAAATTCTTGGGTAAGGTAAACAAAAATAGCACCAAACCATCTTCCTCTCCTGCCAAAAAAGAAAAAAAATGCAAAGCTACAGAGTACTTCATTTCAAAGACGCCATATAGGCAAGATTGAAAACAAGAATTGAACAAAGGTGTGGGCAAAATTAGGGCTAATGCCATAAATTACCTGGAAATGGGTGCAGAATATACTTGACATAAAACTGACATCAGAGAAGATGTAACTAAAGGCTTGTACTAAGCAGACACAGGAATAAATGAGTGAAGAAACACATGAATAAACTCCTACAGTATTTTTCTTGGTTTCCCTTTTGGTAATGGAACCAAAAGGGTGTTCCATTACCTTGAACCTTGGCAATCAAGCACTGTAATTTCTATACAATATTTAAGTGATTTACTTAGAAACCAAGTGTCACAGAATCACTGAACTGGAGCAGGAAATTTCAGAGACCATACAAGTGAGCTTTTCTTTTTTTAAAGATGAGATTATGGGTAACACCACAAAAGAGTTCTGCCCAGCACCAGCCACACATTTCAATGGATGGTAATTGAAAAATCGAATGTTAAGTCATCACGATGCGATGTTCATTGTCCAGAGGGCTGATGAAGGAGAGTCAAAGCATATTCCTCTGGCTGAAAGGGATGCTGAAGCAAAACAAGAACCCACAATTTACCTGATGTATCAGTATGATTAGAGAGTGTAATTCCTTTCCTGGACTGTTTCAAAGATTCTGTCATCATTCAGTGGTTCAGTTTCTTTTAAGCAAACAAGCAACTCTTTTCCTTTCATACACCATGTGCCAGCTTTAGAAACTGTGGTCTCCTTTACAAACTACCCCAGTACCTTTGATGGATCTCTCAACAAGTGTTGACACTTTCCTCAAAAAAGTAATATCTGCCCTCTAAAATGATCACCTTTTCCACTCCAAATATTCACATTCAGACAACCATGGTTGCACTTGATATTTTCGAGGTCTGTCTTAAACACCAAACTAAGCTTTAATCCAACATTTCCCTCATCCTCGATGATTCCAAATCACAATTAAAAAATTAAAGTCAGTCTCTTTGCTGTCAATCAATATAATCTCCTTAGAGTTCAAACATCAAAACAGTCACATAAAATATTAGCTTTATAAATTTAGAAGAGATAAACTGAACGAGCACAGTGATCAATCAATTTTCAATTACATTTGGCATCTGGAGAAGATGATGGGCCATGTATTCACAGTTGACATTAGTCACCAAATGAGGGGGGTTCACACTTTAAGGATTCCACACCCTCCCCACCCCCGAGTATGTAACTTGCACCATTATTCACTAATAAAAGCAGTATTTTTTCTTTTAATAACCTAGACATTCCACACTTAAAATTTTGAAAAGAACACACACAGGCGTATTCTAAATGCCCCCATTAAAAGCCAAATGGATGACTATAATCAACCAAAGAATAACAATTAAATGGATTTACAGAAACAGTATTTTAAAGAGTTTGACTTATACAAGATATCCAGTCAAAATACATAATCAAAATATTTGTATTTAAATATATCAAAATATATATAATACAGACACACACCTTTTTGTGTAAGTTCACCTTCAAAATTGTTAGCATATACCATAAAATTCAGTTACGCTGTAAACACTCTGATTTAATTGACAAAGATCCTTTCTTTATGCTATTAAAACAAACCGCTAAAACTAGTATTTTTAAGCACAAATCTTTAGCATGAAGTTCAGTTCATCAATTATTTTATACTGAATACTTACTACATCAAACTTCTGAGTGATGTTCCCCTGGATATCAAGTAAGTAGACCTTGCCATAATGTGTGCCCAGTGCCAAAAACTGTAAGAAGAACAGAGGGGTCTGTTTATTAATGTATCATTAATATACAATTAGTACAAAAAAACACTTTCAAAGTCAAGACTCTTCAATGCGTAAGTGATCCGAGATGCCTTGGAAGATACTTATTCCTTGAAGAAGGCTTGTTTCCAGCTTCAGGGAAAACCAGAACAGGGACTCCTTTATTGTGATAGTGCAAGCCAGCTGTCAGAATGATTCATGAGGACCGTCATCTACTGACAACTAATGGTGTGCATGCGGCCTGTGCACCGTGCCTGACGGACTGAGGCAGCAGATTAAAATGCAGCTGTGAAAGCACGCCTAGCCTGTGCTTGAACTCAAAGTCGGAGGGACTGATTAAGCAACTTCCCTTAATTTATGGCAAATGCGTAAATCTGTACGATCACTTAAGTTCAACATACATACACACATGCACAAACAACAAAGTATTATTTTTCAGAAAGGAAAATCCATGCAATACTGAGAGATGAAGAAACTCAGATGTCCTTAGTACCAGTCAGTTAGCATTAGAATGCCTCTATAAAAGTTAATGTAGACTACTGAGTAGTAAATCTTTATATATCCTAATGCCAAAGAAAACCCCTTTCTGTCACAAAGTAACTGCTGAGCTACAAATTCATTTTCTGATATGCAACCAATTCATAACTCTCATTGTTCCTTTAATTCTTTGAACTTTACCCTAAACAAACCTGAACCTGCAACATGACATGAGATTTTTCTTTCTTTTTATGTCTCTAAGCATTACTCAAATAGTTCCAAATTCTCTGTATTTCATTGCATGTGAGCACGCTTCATCGCAACCTATAATAAAATGCTCAAATTTACAGGCGCTACTAAGCATTTCAGTCAAGCAGCACAATCTTTAAAAAATAACCTTACAAAAATTCATGATTTTAAAGTATTTATCAAGATGGAATTGCTTAAAAATGCAACTGCAGTTCAGGCACTTAGAATATGAAGCCACATTAAAGAGAATCACAAAAAGGGAAAGAAGGAGTTCATTAGAGATTCATCCCCTGCAATGCCTTTCACTCCTGCAAGGTTGCCTTTTTTGAGGAAGAAAAAGTCCCCCGGGTAAAAAAATCAATACTGGTTAATAAAACATCAGGTGTGCAGACATAACTAGGTATGACGATTCCACAGCGCAAGTCTGCTCCAATGCACCGGCTGCCATGCCGATTACCCATCCAGGGCAGACAGCAAGCCCGCTGCAAACAGGAGGCCTGGGCCTTGACAGGGAGGGCCAAGAGTAATTCTAGGGGGAAATTAGCCTGAATATTTAAACCCAACCGGATGGTGCCTCCAGAGCACAAGAACATTCTAATCAGAACGAAGAGGACTCACATGATTGTATTTTCTCTCCACAGTAACACTCTGACAATATTTGAATAAAAACCTAAAAACAAACCATACTCCCTTCATTCTGAGGCTATCCATGGGAAAAGAAGAGTCCTAAAAGCTCACTGCACCTCAAGTACTCGACAGTATTGATTCTCCTCATAAATACTGCATTTAGGCTGTTAGAAAACTGAGGGGGCTTGGGTACTTAAAATGCTTTAATACTGGGTCATTCTCATATACCGCTGTGAAGGTCATTCTTGAACTGCTGATTATATTTTGTTATCAATGCTTTAAATGTTCTTGCAGGATACTTTACCCAAATATTAATTCCTTCCCTTTTTTTCTTTGTTTTTTCAAAGTTACTAGCTTCAATCATTTGACAATTAAGATACAAAGGAAACACAAAATAATTATTTTGATTTTACAGTTTTAACCTAAAACTATAGTTACTTCAGGACATTTGGGGGAAAAAAATGCAGTGGTTTATATGACCAGCTACCCTTTGTTTACAAAATCATTTTATCATTTACATTAGATAAGTGGCTGGTGCTCCCTTTTAAAAATGAATAACTTTATGCACATGCACACTTAAAAAATAGTTTGATAAGCCAATGGTGTAGATCTTAAAAAATTATCAAAGCTACTGATGGGTCATGCTTAGATTTGCTAATGCTTCCAACTACTTAAAATACAAAAAAAAAAAAAAGCAAAATTGGACACAAATCCTTTAAATGTGACTCTTTCCAGTCATTAAAAGCCTTGAGCTTTTTAAACTATTAAATGTTTTTTCTTAACCTGAGAGTGCTTAAGATCCAGGAGGGGCAAAAAATAAATATAATTTAAGTAGCCCCCTTCATGGTTAATTACAGAAGCTAGGCTTGTTTCATGAGCTATCAGATTGGGCATCCAGTCCTTCTGAAGTCCCCCAAGTGCCACTACTTTTACTCTGAACGACTGGACTTTTTGTAAGCAAGCCAGCAGAAGATGCGATAAGTAGGCCTTTGGGTGCCACAAAGGAAACAAAGAGCACACGTCCAATGTGCTCAGCTGCACTTTGAATAGTGTTTTACATTATTCAGGGCATTAGGGCAAAATGTGCCTTTGATTACACATGATGAAATAAGTCCTGGGAGTTGATGTGACTTCCCTGGGAACAGTCTATGAGTGGCAGAGTTTGGGCCAGAATGAAGAGCTAAAGTACCCTCAGGTGGATCAGAAACAAGGGCCTCAGATGAAGAGTGCATGTTCTAGAAGTTAGCATTGACTACAGTTCCCGCCGTCAGACTCCTTGGCCAAGTTGGTCTAAGTATGGTGTAAGTTTGACCTCTAAGCAGGCAAACTGTGTTCTCCATTTCATCTATTCAAAGCTCCTTCAACAAACACATGAGATGCACCCATAATATGCTTAGACAATAAGCAAGTGTGACTTAAAAGGGTGATGGTATGATGAGGAAGGTGGATATAAAAAAAACTGATTAATTAAAATTAATTGAAATACTATGCTTAAAACAGAAATATCTCTAAGACCCTATGGAATGTCAGAGGTGTCAGCTGTGCTGAACTGGGAAGGAGTTAGCAGAGATTCCCCCATTCCAGGTACTAAGGCCAGTGGGGCAGACTTGTGGTAAAGACCATGTTAGCTAGAGTGGGAACTACTTCCTCAAAGGCATGGAGTCACAAAACAAGCAGGACTAAGTCAAGAAATTACAAGTAGCTTTATGTGGCAGGAGCATCCAGTTCCTGCCCAGGGGAGGAGACAGGCAATGAGGCTGGAAAGGTTGGTTAACAGGAGGCATTTGAATATTTATGGAGAGATGAAAGGTAGGAAAGTAGAAGGAGGTGGAGGGAACCCCAATCATGAAGACACCAGGAAGCCAATAAAGAAATCTAGGAAGGAGGATTACATGGCCAGATTTGAATTTCTGGAAGATTAGTGAAAAGAAGTGTTATGCATGGACCAGAGTGAAAAAAAATCTGAAGGACAACAGATTTGTTTGCAGTGTGTGCATTAGTTCCAGGGAGAAATGACAAGTGCCTGAACTAAATACAAGAAAAGGGGCTCGGGATGGGGGTAGATTCAAGCAGGTGAGATGGAGGTGGAATCCAGGCAGAAGAGGTGCTGTGAGTAAACACAGCCAAGCGTTGCTGCCAGGGCACCACGCTTACAGCAGAAAGCAGGAGACATAAGGCCAAGTACACAAGAGGGCAAGACCTCAGAGGGCCTCACATACCACAGTAAGGAGCTTAGACTTTATTCAGTAGATGACAAAAATCATACAAGGGTTTTTAAATCTGTATTTTTCAAGAGATCATTCTGGCAACCAGGTAGCAAATGTCTTGGAAGTAGAAGAGCAGAAGCACATGGGAGCAGGTGGGAGATGAGGCCTAAGCTAGGGCAGGGCAGTGAGCCAATCGCCTGGGCTCACGCAGCGACTGCGTGGGAGGGGGAAAGAGCCCCCTTTAGCTTAGGCGACAAAGGAGATGGTGACACCACCAAGCGGGACAGAGAACAAAACACAGGTGCAGTCACAGTGCAAAGAACATGAGCTCTTTATGCATATGCTGAGTTCCAGATAGAAACAGAGGAAAGGTAAAATTATTTAAGAGGCACCTGGATAAATGAGCACATCTGTCTAGGGAGCACCAGTGCATAGGTGGTCATAGAGATTCTGAAATTTAAAGTCAAGAAAAGTACAAATTAAGAAGAAATGTGGTCAATGGACCAAATCCTGGAAAAACCTATGTGTGAGGGAAAGGTAAAAAAAAAAAACTGAAGGTAGAGAGTGAAAGAGCCAGAAGGAATAACAGAAATGATCAAGAAAATAATGAAAGAATGGTATCATGATAAAGAGGTTTTTAGAAGAAAGGGGAGATCCACAGTTTTGAAAGCAGCAAAATGTGCATGAACTGGGAAAGGGACGGGCAAACTGTGGTGTGCCCACACAATGGAACACTGCTGAGTCGGCAATAAAAAGGAACGCCGTAGGCATCACGGGTACCTCAAGAGCACGATGCTACATAAAAGAAGCCAGACACAGCACAACTTATTATTCCACCTATATGAAATATCCCACTTAGGCAAATCTGCCGAGACAGAAAGATTAGTGGTTACCTGGGGCTATAGCTAGGTCTGTTCCGTGACAGCTGGTATCATTAGGAGAAAAGGAAATGTGATGAGGTGAAGAACAAAAGTGGATGAAAAGATCTTCGAGCCGGAAGAATTCCTCCAGTGGGAAAGGATGGGCACGGATCCCGATGAGTTGGAAACGGGGTCAGGAATGGAGGCTGATCAGGCTGAAGGGACTCAATTTTTTAATTGGACAAAAATGACACCCTCCTTTGAGACTGGTTGAGAAGGCAGATTGAGGACTGAAGGAGCTGATGAAGGACAAATAAGTAACAGCATTTTTAGTGGCTTGATGGGCACGACAAAGGATAGAGATGTAAGAGAACTGCAGATGTTGGTGGAGTTGGGATGGTTAACCACTTGATAGAGACTTAAAATAAAAGAAAAACAAAGGATGGATTAGAGATCAGGGCTCCAAAAAGTCACAGAACACGGTCAGTGGGAAAGATTAACACAGACGTTTGATGGATAAAAGGGGTCAACATAGAGTGCACCGAAGGATCAGCCATTCCAAGTACTGACACCACTGAGAGGATGGCCTTGGTATGGCGGTAGAAAGATGAACAAGGCAGAGGTGAGGGGCACTGGCAGTCAGCCGAAGAATGGCAAGGCTGGTCATCAGTGAATGAAGAAAAGTGACAAGGAGGTTAGGAGACGGCAGCAATGGGAAGGGCAATGGTGCTGCCAAACAGCACGTGCCTCAAAGGAGTGGGCTTCCAGCAGAACAAGAGAGAGCAAACGTTCTATTAATAGGTTGAGTAAATACAGGAATCTGTTCACAAAGGAGTGAAATACAAGTAAAAAGGAGGGTGAGGAGGAGGAGGAGGAGCCAACACTGCTGGTAACACAGGATAAAGCCCGGAGGTAGACCACGGATGGGCGTTTGCTTTTGTGGAGAGACAAAGGCTGCCCGCACAGGGCTCACAGGGAAGAAGAGAGCAATGGCTGAAACTGCCTGGCCTCCAGCACTCCACTTAGGACACATTTTGCTTGGTCCAAGAACAGGCTGAGTAAGGGTGCTGTACAGTACATAGCCTGGACTCAGAAAGTTGGTAGGGGCTTTGGTACAGCAAAGACCCAGAGGTGAAATATAGCAATCCATTCATACAGTATATACACGATAATCTGGGGCCTTTCTACAGATTATTAATGCCTCTAACATAATCTCTTCTAGTCTTACAAAAGCACTGAGCTCCACACTATTTCTAATCTTAATACTTTCCAGCTCTATTACTTAAGGTTTGAGGAATTAAATGAGAGTTTGCACGAACCACTTGCAATAAATCTTTCACATCCATCATCGTCAAAATTATACTTGCTACACTCTTGCAATGTGGTGTATGTAGGCATGATACATATATGTAATATTTTGGGGGGTTGTTTTGACTTTTTGTTGGTGAAGAAGCAGAGTGGAGTGGCAGGGAGACACAATTAGTGTAAAAAACCACCACTAAAAGTGTCAGGATTCCCATATATAAACAAACTTACATTAGCAACAGCTTACAGATGAATCCTCCACAACAGCTACCTTACCTTGTCATGGACAGTCATGCAGCTAGCTGCATCCTTCTGAAGGATTTCTGTCACCCCATTGGAAAGCCTTTCATACTTCAGTTTGGGTTCCTCTTCACTCTCTTCTTCCTGCATGAAAAAAAGACAGAGAAAATGATGGCTGTCCTGACTTACTTCAAATAGTCAAAGACTGTCAAAACACATTTATTAAAACACATTTACTTTAACAACCCATTTGTTGTGTTATTATCACATGTACTAGAGATGGTTCCCTCAATGATTATAGACAGCTGTGGCTAAAGGTTAAGATTTACACGATTAATTCTTCCAATTCAGTACATCAACTGCTACAACTTCACTGGTAGAATGACTTCAAAAACTGAAAACAGGACTATACCTACCTACTGTTGACAGTAATCAACTCTGGCATGTTAGAGTACATAGTCACAAAACTGGCCCCCTATGCAGACATATGCCAGTAAGAGGTGTGTGGGCATATACTTGTGTGAACACATGGATGTAAAACACATGAATATAATAAACCTCCAAAACATGAATTTTGTATTCCAAGATTATAAATATTTTTATCAGATTTGAGAGTATCTCATTTAAAAAATATCTCGTTAGAAAAATATAATTTAAAAAATTGAAGAAAATTGGAAATTTTACATAAAGCAAAATACAGTCCTACCCTTCAGATCAAAATAGTTTAATATTTAAATAACTGATAAACCATGATCATTACTTATTTCGCTTATGTTAGAAAATGTATTTACTCTCATCTCAATAAATCGATTAGGCATTAAAATGTTCTTGTTTCATATGTATTATTACTAAGTTCACTGCTGACAGAGCATCACAAGATATCCTTAATCTTCACAGTTATGGAATAAAGTTAGGAATCTATATTGACTATAATGGCCATGAATTAATAAATCAAGGATAGTTACATAAAGTATTACAATGATTCAGAAAAAGATTTTATTTGTAGTACAATCTTAGGTAGTAAGATTATGTAATGAGAATATTTTCAGTATGTAACGAGAAACCAAAAAATGTGCATGTATTGACAACTGTGATAAGATAAAGCTGGCCAAAATGTAAGTTCACAAAATAATCTACTCACTGACATTTCCTTTGAAAATAAGTATATATATAAGTGTACAGTCTTCACCTTCCAGCTGACAGCTTAGTAGCTTTAAGCACATCAATGCTCCCACCCAGAATAACTAGAAAGGCTGAATGAATATGTGGCAACATCAGTCTAAGGCACCAAGTAATGGGCTGCGAGGCAACCTGAACTAGAAGGGCTATCATTCCACAGTGGTGGAGAGACTATAGAGAGGCGAGCTGGCATTTGAGAGCCATTCTTCCTGGAGGTATTTACCAATTATGGGTACAGGATGAGAGGCTGAGAACCCAAGCTCTGCCAGGGAACATGGCCACTGCTGAAGGTAGGGAAAACAGCAAATCTTTTGGTACTTGTGAGGATAAAGTGACAAAACTGGAGACTCGAGGGGCTAAGATCCCAGTGGAAGAGAGAGGCAGAGAAGTGAGCTTGTTGTACAGCCACTTTTCCCCATAAGACAACTTCCAATTTCCAAAGCTACATGTGGTGTGAGGCTAACAGGCTAAACAGAACAAATCAAAAAATGAAAAGCAGCTGCCTTGACGTGCTGAGAAGCATTTGAGCTCAGGAGCCATCAGCAAATGAGGTCCTGGGGAATACCAAAGACTCTCAATTGGAACTCCTCGTCCCCAGGGGACATGAAAAATAATTTACCAAAACCTCAACCTAGCTTTGACTCCACTCATCCCCTGCCTGCAGTAAGGTACGTAATTCCCAACCCATCTGTCCAGTAAAGGAAAGGGTGACTCCTTGGAGTAAGAAAACTGGCAGGGCCTCTACAATTTTTCACTTACAATACAGAAAATTCAGTAAAAAATCACTACATGTGCCATAGACTGGACCAAATGACTAAAAATCAAGGAGGAAAAGAAGACCATAAATACAGACACATGGGTGCCCTACATATTAGAGTTAAAAGGGCTTTAATATATCTATGACTAGTAGGTTTAAAAAAAACAGAGGGAAAGATGGAGAAAATAGGTGAAAAGATAGAATTTTCAACAGGGAACTAACTATATTCTGTAAAAAAGAATAAATGAAAATTCTAGAACTGAAAAATGTAACTGAAATTAAGAACTCAATAGATGGTTTAACAGAAGATGGGCAAAGAAGAAGACAAGATTATTGAAATGGAAAACAGGTTAAAAAACAAAAAGCCCAGAGAAGAAAAAATGGGTGGAAAATGTATGAGCTACATGGGACACAGTGAGAAGGGCTAACAGATTTTAATTACTGTACCCGAAGGATAAGAAAAATGGGAAGAGCGGAAAGCAGGAGCAATGTTTAAAGAGGTAACAACATAAAATTTTGTAAAACTAATCAGACATCAAGAAGCTCTGCAATCCCAAGCAGGACAGATCTGAAGAAAATCACATCGAGGCAAATCACAGTGAAAAGAAAATTGAGTGAAGGAAAAATGACTTGTAGAGGAATAGGTGCTGGGCCTATTGAAGATTATGAGGCTGATAGGACACACCAGGCAGAGGCTGCAAACTCAAATGCTTACAGAAGTCTACCTCTGGGGCAAAGAAGTGCATCTACACACGGAAAAGGGCTGATTTCCGGATAAACGGGAAGGATAAGCTGTAACAAACATCATGTCATAGATTTAACATCAGATATTTCATTCTGATGTAGAAAAAAAAAGCATTGTGGAGAGTTAAATATAATTGTCCTGTTTTATAGATTTGTAGTAAAAACTAATGATCACACAATTTCAAGACACACACCCAAAACCTAAATTCAAATTCACTTATGAATGTTCTACTGCCGGTGCCTTGTTTAACACACACGGCCCCCATCTCCTATGAAGATGATGCTGCAAAGCACAACAGGGGCCTCCACAACTTTTATGCCTACAAATAACTATGCACTATGTGATCAGTAGGAAATGTTTTTAAATGTGCATTAGTTATCTCCTGTGGCATAACATATTATGCCAAAATGCACTGACTTGAAACAATAAAAATGTAGTATTTTGCAGTTTCTATGAGTAAGTAATACAGGAGTGGCTTGGCTGGGTGGCTCAGGTCTCTCATGCGATTGCAGGCAAGATGTCGGCTGAGGATGCAACACCTGAAGGCTTGACTGTTACAGTATCTGCTTCCACAATGGCTCACTCAAATGGTTAGCAAGTTGATGCCAGCTGTTGGTGAGAAGCTTCAGTTCCTTGCCTCAGGGATCTCACCTCAGGGTCACTTGACTGTCCTTAGGACAGAATGAGTATTCCAAAGAAAGCAAAGTGGTAACCCCAATGTTACATGTGACCTGGCCTCAGAGGGTGCACACTGACACTAGTACAATAGCCTATTGGTCATACAGGTCAGCCATGATTCACTGTGGGCGGGGAGGACACAAGGGTGGAAATATGAGGATTACTCGGGGCCATCATGCAGGCTAGCTACTCAAGAGCAATAAACCTGGTTAAAAAAAAATCAGTATTCCATGTACATGATATGCTGTCAAATTTTCTTCCCCCAATATACAAAAACTATTTCGTTACAGAGTACTAAAAAATCAGAGATGATATACCTACTATTAATTAAAAAGGTAACTAATGATAACTCAACCCAAGGGGCTGTTATATGTCAAATAATGACCAGGTTTGTTGAAATACAATATGAAATGGCTAATTAACCAAGTTCAAAAGGAGTGACTAATTAACCAAGTCATAGAAAAAGGAAAATTACAAAAAGGAACAAATAAACACTTCTATTTGTGCATCTACAAGCAAGAAACAGAAATCATTACAAAGTTAACATTAATATGGCAAAGATGATGTGTGCATTCTGAAGTAAATGTGTTAAATACAAACTGAATCCTGAATGTTCATCTTTATAATAAGATGCCACATGTTGCTCGAGCCTGGACATCAAATTTGCATCCAATGTGAAAAGTTAATTCTAGCTTCTTGACTATTTTCCATAAAAGCACTCACCCACGGACCATTAGATAAAGTTACTGTATTGCCTGTCTTATTTATAAGTGAAAACCAAATTCTTTCACATAAATATACAAAAATAAATACTTTCACAACACAGTTCACTGAAGCATTTGTGCTAGCCTTCAAAAACCATAAACAAAACTCAAACTCTAAATATGAGGCACTTGATGTAGCACTTCACGCTTTTCTGACAGGTATCTTTTATGTTTAGTTAAAAGCCAGCTAAAGGTGAATCTGTAAGGATTTCTACCCCTTGCCATAAACAAAGAAAACAGAAAGTGATTCAAAAACACAATTCGTGGAGGTTATTCTATAGCTGCAGACTACAGATCACATTTTACATTAAAAATATCTAAAAAAAATCAAACAGACAATATGGAGTTTCACCTTAAAATTTTTTAAACAGAAAAAAGGCTTTTTTATGCAGTTTGAACATCCACAGAAAATGACCCAGGGTTAATAAAAAGCAAATCAATAATTTTTGTTAACTTTTAATAATCTTGCAAACCTACAAATAAAACCATCAACAGTCTGAGTTGAGATGACAGTTAACTGTGTTTCTATGACAACCTAGTGGAACAGTACAAGTCTTGACTTGCAGCTAAGTGAAGATATGAAGAGTGACATTTACCCACACAAGAAAAATTTGCAGCTTTCCTTCAAAAAGAATCAATTCTTCAACTAACATAGATTTTCACTAAATGTACAGCACTTTTAATTAAAGACAAGTCTTTTAAAGCATTCTATAGGATTCTAAAACACTATCTGAAACTAAATTTCCTAACACATTCTTATTGAGTTATAAATTTGAACATGAAGAAATTATTTGGGTTTAACAAATTAAGGCAATTAAAGATTTCTACCTGAAAACCTATTTAGTAATTTGTTCTTAACAACACAGAGTAAATTTTCATGGAGGAAGTCCTGTTGCCTTAGACTTGTATACCTGTTAGAGTAGGCAGATAGACAGTTGTAAGTGGGGAGGAGTGGGGATTTCTGCTAACTGTGGTTTATATTCTACACATTCCTTGTGAGCTGTTCTTGTAGGATATGTGCAGTAAGAACAGCAACTGGACAAAACTGTTCCAATATGGAGGAGAAGTTGGCCCAAACTTCACCCCAAAATACATTATACACTCATTAACAGAGATATAAAAATCACATCTATCAGAACCATGACAGTTCTGGTGAAAACCAAATATAGCCAAAACCTCCCCTGCTCAGCATGAGGGTGGAGCAAGCCCAAACTCCAAGAAAACTCTGCCTGTTCCCTTGCAAACCTATTCCCACTTGGTAAACAGTCATCTCCCCTTATATAAAAAAGCTCCTACTGTATCCTTGGGGCAACTCGCCCCCAAATCTGCCCGTGCTCAATTCTCCAGTGTATACTTTCCCTTCTCTATAACCTCTTATTTTCTAATAAACTCTTAAAACTCCTAAAACTGCTTTTGGGGTGTCCCTTCTTGAATTGTCTCACAATGAGGCCAAGAACCCATCTCCAGTAACATACCCATTTGAACATTTGCATTTTTCACCTGATAATTTAAAATTCATGTGCAAGAAAAAAAATTTTGATGTTCATAACCAAAACTCTGTTTTAACTTTATCCATATCTTTCACACATCAGTATATTTTATATACCACTGTTACAGTCCAAAGGAAGCTCTGGGTTTTCTTTTAAAAAATGTGTGTCATGTGAATTCAGGGGGATCATGGAAAGATCATTACATTTTCTATTGCTCCTTTTAATAAATAGCTTAAAATTGTATTTATGGATACCCTTTCCTTATTAAAATATAGTTTTTTTGTTTTGTTTTTTGTTTTTTTCACAAAATAAGATGGTGTTAGAGACTGTGACAGGAAGAGATGAGATACCTTTTAAAGCCCAAGCTAAGCTAGTGGAAAATAACACCAGGAAAGCACTCCAAGACAATTCAGAATCTCACTCTATGGAGATGGCTTTTTTAACATCCAACTTCAGCTATGTGAAAGACCTCAGCTGAACTTGTAGGAATTTCAGTAAGATGAAAGCGTTACTTGGTCTCATGTCATCAACTACATTTGACTAGGGGCATATCCTTTTAAATAACTATCCAATGTTTTAAAACTAGATTCAATAGGAAGCACTAATAACCTCAAAAAAAAAATTCTCATTGTTTAAAAAAAATGCAGTTTGAACTCCCATAGTAAAAACCAACTGTTAATAAAAACAATCAATAATCAACTATGGGTATGAAGGTATAAAATAAAGGCTTTCCTCCTCTAGAACATTCTCTCCAGAATTCTAATAACCTTAAGAGGAATTGAAATATTCAAAATTGATCACCTCTTTTTAAGTTTCAGATATTGAAAAAGCAACCAAAATCTAGTGTCAGAACTTTTGTATTTTAGAAAATTGAAAAAAAATTTTCTCTTTATAATAATAATTCACTTCAAAAGAAGCCCCATGATATACTAAAATATTTCATTTTGATCACTATTTATTAAAGTAGAAGGAAAGGAGCAAAACAAAATACAGTTGTGCCAAACACAAGTTTTTAAAAAAGCATAATTGACATTATATTGTAAATCAATCAAAACATATAATTTGAGTCTCAAAAATAAGACTAACAAATTTTTAAGGAATAGCTCTACTTACTACAACAGGGTATTAACAACAAAGTCAAGAACTATATATTATTATGCATATACATTTATTTGAAACGATAACTCTATCAGTAAACATACATGCAGTTTGTACAGTTTGAACTTCCACAGAAAACAACCCCAGTGTTAATAAAAAGCAAATCAATAATTTTTGTTAAATTTTAATAACATTGCAAACTGATAAATAAAACTGTACAATATAGGACATCTCCAAATATGTCATGTCAATCTTGAACTTCTCCCAAAAGAGTACAAGAGATCTACGGTGAGAAAAAATTGTATTAAAGATGACCTTAGACATAAGATTCATAATTAAGGACTAATGACCCTACTTAGCTTTGTATTACCTCCCTGTTTCCCCCTCCCCAAATGAATGCTAATTCCTTAAATGGGCAAGTGCAACTATTAATTAATATAGGCTACAGTTCTACTACCAAAAGTAATTTTCTTTACACAAAAATATGACTATCTGGAAGGAAAGATGGCTTTATATATGCTTCTAAAATGTCAAAACATATCAAGAAAACTACATAAACAAGCTGAAAGAGTAACTTCTGGTTTCCATTAATAACACAAGGTATTATAGCTGCCTCAGTGACCAAACTTTTTAAGAAAGTGACATGGAGATAATGGAATTCATCTACAATAAAACAATGGTGGTCAGAGCTCCCAGGATGCTTCTCCATCAGACTGGTGACAGATAAGCAATTACATTTTTATATGAATGCAAATAATGTTGCTAAATTTTTGACATTCAGGCAATATTGCTATTACTGAAAACATATATTAACCAAAAAAAAGAAGCTGAAATTAAGTGCTGATAAATATAGATGACATGGGTCTACTTTTTTACAAAGATAGAAAACTCATGAGTTTATTCAGATCCATATATTTTTAAAAGCATAAAATACATATGGTTAAATAAGTGGCTCTCAACCAGAGGTGATTGTGGCCCCCTGGGACATTTATTTGGCAACATCTAGAGTTGTTTTTATTGCCACAGCAGAGCTGGAGGGCAGGGAGAAGGTACTCCTGACATCCAGGGGCAGAAGTCAGGGATGCTGCTAAACACGCTACAATGTTCAGTACAATCACCCACAGTGAAAAATGATCCAACCAAAAATGCCAACAGTGCCCAGGCTGAGAAACCCTGAGTTATTACATATGTTTCATAAGATTACGTATGACACAGACATTAAACTCCGTTTTCAAAGGCTACTTATTAACAAACAAAGTGTTCTCAAAATGTCTTACTGGGTAAAAAGGTAGGTCACAAAACCTACTTTTGCATGATCCAAATTTTATTGAAGAAATTTATGTACACATATAGGGGTAAAACCGGAAGATCAAACACCGAAACAGTAACCTTCCTAAACTTCTGTCTGTTCATCTGCAGAATGGTAATGATAATAGGATCCCCATCTCAGGGTGACTGTGACCATTACAGAAGATAGCAAATAAAAATCACTACTGGGAGCTATCGCCAATATTTCTAACTCTTCTAAAAGAAACATGTATTATATTTAGCAGGGAAATAAGCACTAGTTTTAATGCCACTGTTTAACGTCCTCTTCAAAACTTTACATCTACCAACCCAAGATTCTTCTCTCTCAAAGCTGCTTCTCTTACCGTATGTAACACTTTGACTAGAAAAGTAAGGAAAAGTTGAGCCTCTAATAATTGAGGACCTCTACTTAAGATTCACAAGGTGCACAGTCTTCATAAACCCTGGTCTCGCCTTTGCCCTGTAGCATCAGAATTTCATGTTCAATTCAAGGAGGAAAAGAAACAAGGTGAAGGTTCCCATGCCCTGAGCCACATACCATAAACAGGATCCACTACCATCATTTATTTTATATTGGGAAAGCGATAAGAATATATAGAGGAGGAAAAAAAATGAGAAAAGCAAATAAGCTTTTCATTTCCTCCCAGCCATATGGAATAACCTTACCAATCTTCAAGATATGCCATTCAGGTGGACAATTTCCGCCACTAAAGCCAACATAACCCTCTTTTCCTTTCTTCCCAATATCCCTTGGTGATCACAAGATCCTCAGAAGCAGGATTTATGCCTTTTCACTGTTCTGAACTTCACCTAACAAAACCGCGGGTACTTAATAAAGACCAATGAAAACAAAAGAGCCCAGGAACAGCACACTGAGTTTAGTAAGAAGCTTTTCAAAGACATTTTCATTTAGATTTCCACACAGAAAAATCCAAATCATAGAATATCAGCCAAAAGGAACCTCAGAGATCATCTAAACTATGTGTTATTTCATAGACATGGAAAGAGGAGGGATGCGGGCAGGTAGGGTGGGGGGGGCACCAAGCAGAGGGAAGGGGGTGGCTATTCTGAAAGATGAATAAATTAGAATGACTAATAAGTTGACAGAAATGAAAGCTCTATCATCTTCTAACAGTAGTAGCAAATAGAGACCCTGCAAAGTCAATTTTCATGAAAAATTTACATTTATAATTTATGTTTATTGTCATATGGAAAAGGAAAATATTAGCTCTTGAGATTAGTTTATGTTTCAGAGATTAAATACCTCCCAAGCACCTTTCAAAGGCACATTTCATATTCTAGGCGCAAAGAAGCACCTTGCTAGCCACCCTGACCAAAGTCTCTCACAGCTTCTCAAGATTTCCATGAAGCAACAAAAAAATCTACAATAGCAAAAAAAATTGAGATAAACTATTACCAAAATCAAAGATAAACCGATACATACGTTGAGGGATGAGTCTGAACATGACACACCTTGATTTATTTCATGAAAATATAACTTGAACAAAAGACAGAAAGTGATGCTTTCATTCCCACCAGCTCCCTGTGCCCACGACTTAGAGCCCCACCCTTACCCCTGACCAAACAGACACCCACCGCACCCTTAGGGACTGTTTCCTCCTGAAGGAACCAACTGTCTACAGCCTCGGCCCACTGTTTTTCCACACCACACTTTCAGCCCTGGCCACCATCTGTCTACATCTTTCTCCTACTGGCAGAGACTGTGACCACTAACACACGGGCAGTGCCACTGGTCCACGGTCTAGAGTCCTGGCCATGTGCCCCACAGGACCAAGAGAATGCTGGCAGCAGGAAGACGGGCCCGTCAGGGGCCCAGAGAGCACTGATAAAGGTGAAGGCAAAACTGCATTATAAACCCAGAAAACTGAGTTGTATGTCCAAGGGTGAGTACTTTAAAAGACAAACAGAATAAGATGACCACAGAATAAATTGAGGAAAATAAATGTCATCAAAATACTAAGTATCTCCTACAGAAAGTTATCTGGCCTAGAGCGATTCAGCAGCATGTTGTATTAAAAACCCTGAAAGAATAGGAAATCCCTAAGTTATTTCAACTGTCCTGTAACAGAAATATTAAAAACGTCCCAATTCACTTGAAAAGATGGCATGACCCTGATACCAAAACTCCCAAAGAATGTATCAAAGGAAAAAAACATACTGTTCAGTCATTTCATGTAAGAATTTAAGTGTAAAAATTCTAAATAGAATGCCATAAATTAAACCCAGTGTATGTTAATAGAAAATTTTTAAGATCAAATATTGCACAAATGCAAAGACTGGATATTAAGAAATCTGATTTTATCATTTGATAGGTCAAAGAAGAAAAACTATAGGCCCAAATGACAGATGCTATAAAGTTTAACACTGGTTTCTGATTTGTTTTTTTTTTAAAGCTTTCAGTAAATAAAGAGAGGTTTCTTTCCTGATGAGTTGGAAATGATCACTTGAAATCAAAAGCCATATGACACTTAAGAGTGAAGAGAAGCATTCGCATCATTAACAATAAACAACTCACAGGTGCCTACTATCACTTTATTTTCAAAACTGATTCAGAAGTTCCAGCCAAGGTGAAAGACAAGACAATGGAAAACAATATGGTCTTAACTAAAGATGATATGACTCTACAGGAAGAATAAAACACTGCAGATTGCAATGATTAATCTTCTGTCAATCTGACTGAGCCATGGATTGCCCAGACATTTTGGTCAATCATTCTGGGTGTTTCTGTCAGGGTGCTCTGGATGAGATTAACATTTAAATTAGCAGACTGTGTAAAGCAGATTGTCCTCCCCAGTGTGGGTGGTCCTCATCCAATCAATTGAAGGCCTGAATGAAACAAAAAGGCTGGCCCACCCCCAACTAAGAAAGAATTCTTCAGCCTAACTGCCTTTGAACTGGGCAGCTTTTTCCCCATGTTCAGATTTGAACTGAAACATTGGCTCTCCTGGGTCTCCAGCTTGCTGACTCAGCCTGCAGATCTTGGGACTTGCCAGCTCTACAATCACTTGAGCCAGTTCCGTATAATAAAGCTCTTCCTTCCCTCTTTCTTTCAGATCCCACTCATCTCTTTCAGGTCCTCCAGGATCTCTCTCAGATTTTCTCTCTGTCCAGATCCAACTGGTTCAGTCTCTCTAGAGAACCCTGCTAAGGCAGCTTGCCTGGGTTACTGGCCTCTTCCCCCAAATCCACCCTGATGACACTATAAAAATGAGAGAGAAGAGGGGTTCCAGAACTTAACATTGCAAGGTGAGAAACTCCAGAGGTAACTAGAATTATCCAGAAGGTGGAGCTGTTTAGATTGGCATCCACCTCTTCCAAGAGTTGCCCCATGAGGTTTTGCTGCCCAATCACTACA
This sequence comes from Smutsia gigantea, assembly GCA_032199065.1. Taxonomy (NCBI): domain Eukaryota; kingdom Metazoa; phylum Chordata; class Mammalia; order Pholidota; family Manidae; genus Smutsia; species Smutsia gigantea. The sequence goes on from JAVSCE010019623.1 coordinate 31,706, forward strand.
CAGTATCTAGGAAGTGTCCAGTGAATGTCAGTTACTAAAAATATTACCATTATTTGTATTATGGCCCCAAGTTTAGACTGTGTAACTCATATTCTCACTTCCGAATTTATTTCCTATCCCATTACCCAGACATAAAATTGAGCAAATGGAACATTTCTAATTACCTCTTCGTTTTCTACTGTTTACACAAAATGAAGATACATTACTTTGATTTTGTCACATTATCAAAAAATGTTTTCAAAGATATCTAAGTGTGAATCTTGTTCTTAGGAAAGTAAAAGGAAATGCTACAGTCCCCTATTTACTAAAACAATAGCTTCTCCTGGATGTTTGTAAAGACCAAAAGTGTAGCCCAGCACAGGTCAACTATACCCACAATACCAAATCAGTGATGGAAATTATGACAACAGACTAAAATCTAAGGCTTTATGAGAAGTTCCCCACTCCCATCCTTTCAGATACTATGTCGAGAAATATCCTGGGAAATAAAGCCTGATGGAAAGTGCTAAGGGAACAGGATCATCCAGTAACACTATTTACTGTATGAGTTCCCTATTGCTGCTCTAACAAATTACCATAGACTTAGTGGCTTGAAACAACACAAATGCATCATCTTACAGTCCAGTGCCATTCTCACTGGGATGAAATCAAGACGCTTGGCAGGGCAGCACTCCTCTGGAGGCTTCAGGGGAGGATCTGTTTCCTTGTCTTTTCCAACTTCTAGAGGCCCCCTACATTCCTTGGTTGTGGGTGCCTCCATCCTGCAGGGGTGGGTTGAGTCCTCATATCACATCCCTCTGCCCACTTCCACCTCCCCTGCCAACTTGTAAAGACCCTTGTGACCACACAGAGTCCCATGTGGAGAATCCAGGATAACCTTTTTATATGCAAGTCAAGCTGATTGGTGACCTTAATTCCAAGGTCTAATCTGCAACTTTAATTTCCCTCACCATGTAACATAACATATTCATATTCCAGGGATTAGGAAACAGGCATATTTGATGGGCCATTATGCTGCCTATTACCAAGAATAATATTAAGATCAAGAAGGATAAAAATAATAGTGGGTTATAGAGCTGGATACCCCAAGCCAAACCCAAAGCTAAAAGACAGTTCTCATTTGCTTGTCCCTAAATCATATCACAATCCTAAGGAGGACACAATATGGAATAAAACAGTTCTCAGTTTGAGTAAGGAGGCCAGGTGTGATCCTTGATATCTATTTTTGACAAAGAGACCTCTTGTAGCCCTGGTTTCACCATCTCCAACACACGGGTATAATGCCAGTTTCATGTAATTGTTGTGAGGATTAATGAAATCAATGCATTCATTCACTCCCAAGCAGCTATACTAGTGAGACCCGAGTGACAGGGTCCCTGCCCTCATGAAAGTACCTGGCACAAACCTGGACAAAACAATAAAACAGCAAGAGCAGACTTAATGAACACCTTCTAATGACCGGCCAAGTGCTGAGTACACATTCTCTCCTTTAACAATCACTCAACACATCAGTCCCGCTTGAGCACTCTAGATAATAAATGTTTGGTAATATAAAGAACAAGAAATTCTGATAGCATCAAAGACATCCTGCAAACCCAGTCTCTCCTGAGCCCATTCCCTGTCAGGCCCCATGACCACATCCACCACGAGTTGCCACAACTGCTCTCCAGGATCACCAATGGCCTCACCTTTGCAGATCCAAGAGTGAATCCCTAGACCTCATCTTATTCCTCCTCTCAGCAGCATTTGGCACAGCTGGCTAGGCTCTCCTTCCTGAGATGCGTTCCTCCTCAGCTTCTCAGATGCTCCTCTCATTTGGTTCTTTTCCTACTTCCTGGATACTCCTTCTCAATCTCCTTCGTTGATTTCTCTTCGCCTACCACATCTCTAAAATGCTGTAGTACTCCTGAGGTCCAGACATTAGGCCTCTTCTTTACTGGACCTCATGCCCTAAATGATCTCATCCAGGTACATGGTTTAACCAAACTAAATGCTGACTCACAAATTCTCATCTCCAGTCCAGACCTGCACTAGTCTTTATCCAACTACTTATTTGACATTTCTCTTGAATTTCTAATCGACACCTCCAACTTAAAATACCCCAAATGGAATTCTGATCTACCCCATCACCACCACCTCCCCCGAGCACCAAAATCAGTCTAGCCAGTATTCTCCTATCTAAGTTAACAACAATTCTTTTCCGGTGGCTCATTCTCAAGTCCTCACTTTCAGTTACATACCTATATTCTACTCAGGAAATTTGCTGGCTCCATTTCAAAAGTTACCTTCAGTACCTCTAGCCAGAGTTCTGCCAAAGCCTCTAATTGGTCTTGATGCTTCTTACCTGCCCTGCAACCCACCCCTGAGACTTTTTCAAACAGCGTACAGAGTTTACTAAAACAATGGCTTCCTGTCTTACTCAGTAAAAACTGAAGTCCTTAAATTGACTTACAGGTGCTACGGTCTTGGCCACTCACTACTTCCCCTCTTACCACTCAGCTCCAGCCCCACTCATATGCTCAAAGCCATCTACATCGCCCCACTGGAAACCTTTCCCCCAGATAGTTACACAAATGTCATCTTTTAAGAGAGTCCATCCCTGACCACCCAGGGCAAAAGAGCACCTCCTCAGCCCACTCTATAGTCCCCTTACCCAATGTCATTTCTTTAACCACAACATCTATTACCACCTGATATATGTTTTTGTTTATTGTCTGCCTCCTCCTTCATCAAATACTTATGTATCCTGACATTCAGAAAATACCATAACTCAATAAATATTTGATGAATAAATAAAATGGTCATTAGTCCATCTTGGACTGCCTAAAATAATTTTTTTCCTAGGTACTGAAATTATAAAATATGTTTAAAAAATACATCATACCCGAAAGAGTCATGTTCAGCTTTTCAATCTTTAACAAATGGTAGAAATACAGGTTCACAAATCTGTATCTGCATCCAGAAACTTTCTACTAAACTTCCAAACATCTAATTTTTATACTATATGCTTCAAAGGGAATGTTTCTCCATGCCTGAATGATGCAATAATCAACAGAACCTGTTAATATTAATAGCTCATTAAATGAAACAGCAAATTTTTAACCCAAAGGCTATTTGGAAGGATATAATATTATAACCCCACGCTCCATTTTCTCAGCAATCAATCTCATAACAAGCTACATGACCATTTTAGTTACTATAAATTTGTTTATTAAAATTGACACATGTAAAGAACAATTTAAGTTTCAATAAATGATTCAACATCTTCTACCCACCAGGTAAGATAAATAATTTTGTGTGATGCATTTTCGGATTAAAAAAAGTTGTCTCCTAATTTCTCACAATGACTGGTTTTCATTTTAATAAAATTGAAAAAGAACATTACTTGCAGCTGATACATCAAGAAGTTGCATTTTATTTTAATATTAATTTCTCATTCAACATAAATTGCATGTAGGTTTATTTTAAATAGGTTCAGCTGTTTGTCAGTCCACTTGGCTTATTAAAACTAATATATCTAAAATATTCAAGGCCTCCTAAGTGTGATATTTGCAAGAACTAAACCAGAGCTAAATGAGCATCTAGTTAGGAGGAATGTTTATTAATAATGGTAACAAAAATCATAAAGACAGAGGTGACACTAATTAACTGTTATTATATGTCATGGCCAGACATGGGGTAATATGATTTACATGTAATTTTGCTTCAAAGTAACATACTACAGACAGAGTAAGACTTAGTTTAGCTATTCAGTTGCATTCAAAAATAACAAACAGTCACTGGAAACTCTACCTGGCACAAAGCGGACAGACCTTACTATGTATCAATTTCCTTTAGGTACTCTTCTCTTTCTTGTAACCCCTCTTTAACCTAATGGTTTTTCCCTTGTTATTCTTCTCTTTGCTGTCCAGGTTTAATCTTGAAATGTTAGGCTAACACTTTGATGCTTCTACTATAAGGTTTTTTTATACAGCATACTAAACTCTTTGAAGTAAAGGTGGAATATACTTCTCAATAAATAACATACCAAGAATCTATTCAAAGTAAGCAGAGTTTTAAAAAATACACATCTCCATGAAGCACAGCTGCTTGAATTTCCAGCTTTATGACCAAATATTCTATAGTACATTGTTCCTGGTCCATAAAAAGGAAAGACTCTACAGAAAATGATGACATTTCTGTATTGTTGGTGACCCATTTCCTCTCCCTAAACCACTGATTCTACTCAGAAATAAATCTGTGCTGTGGTAACTACACTTTTGGAACTGTGTTACTTCAGCATAGCCAACCTCTCCTGCCTAACATTACACCTGATAGGACCGTAGTTCATTAGAGATAATTCACATAAAGCACTCAGCACAACACATAACACAAAGTAAGTGGGCCTGAAGAGTATAAGTAACTGATAATTCTTCATGATTCAAAAATTCTTTCATTAAAATGTACATGATAAGAACAAAATATATCAGATACTAGAATTATCTGGCAAGGATTTTAAAGCAGCCATTATAAAAGTGCTTCAACAAGCAATTAAAAATTCTCTTGAAAAAAATGAACAGGATAGCTCAGCAAAGAAACGGAATTTATTTAAAAAAAAAAGGAAACTTTAGAACTGGAAAATAGAATAACCAAAAGAAGTAACTTACTGGATGGGCTTTGGAGTAGAGTGGAGATGACAAAGGACAGAACCAATGAACTTGAGGATAGATCAACAGAATTTACCCCATCTGAACAATAAAGAGAAAACTGACTCAACAGAGAAAAAAAATGAAGAGAGTCCAGGCATCTGTGGAATAATAACAAAAGAGCTAACACTTATAGGACTAAAATCCCAGGAGGACGAGAAGGGACCTGAAAAAGTATTCAAAGAAATAATTGCTGAAAACTTTCCAAATTCAGTAAAGGACATAACCCTTCAGATTTAGAAGCTGAGCAAACACCAAATAGATAAATCAAAGAAATTCACACTAAGAGACATCATAATTAAATTTCTGAACACTTAAGTTAAAAAAAAAATCTTGAAAGCAGCCAGGGAAACATATTACTTATGGGGGAGAGGGGGACACCAATTCAAATGACAACAGATTTCTCATTGGAATGACAGAGGTCAGAAGAAAGTGGCACATTTCTCAAGTACTGAAAGAAAGGAACGGTCAACCACAAATGCTATATCTGGTGAAAACATCCCTCAAAAATGAAGGAGAAATAAAGACATTCTTAGATGAAGAAAAACTAAGGGAATTTGTGGCTTGTGAACCTATCCCTAAAAAATGGCTAAAGGAAGTTTTTTAAACAGAAAAGAAGATAGAAGATAACAGAAGAAGGCTTAGAAACGTAAAATGAATGTAGGAATGGTGAAAATAGGGGCAAATATAGTAAATTATCCTTCTTTTCAGGAGTTTCTTAAATCATACGTGACAGTTGAAGCAAAAAGTTTAATATCAACTGATGTGGGTGCTCAACGAATGTAAAGTATTTCAGACAATGTGTTTAAAAAGTGGGAAGGGTGAAGGTAAATAAATGGAAGTAAAGTTTCTACACTTGACCATAAGTGGTAAAATATCATGGACACTAGTATGCTATGACAAGTTACATATGTATATTTTAATACCCAAAGCAAACCATTAAGAAAACCATACAAAGTAAAATACTATATTCAAAGTATACATATAAAGTATAACATACTCAAAAGTACTATGAATAAATCAAGGTGGGATCAAAAAAATGTTCAAGTAACTCACAGAAAGAAAAGAAATGAGAAAGAAATGAAAAATAGAAACAAACAGAAAACAAACAATGGCAGATTCGAGTCCTAATACATCAACAATTACCTTAAATGTAAATGATCTAACTATACCAGTTAAAAAATGGATAGGCAGAGCAGAAAAAAAGTCACTCTAAAAAGGTTACACATGTAAGGTTCTACTCATATACTATGCTTGAAATGACAAAAGCACAGAGATGGAGAACAGATTAGTGGTGCCAGGGTGTAGAGGTGGGGGATGGGGTGGCCAAAAAAGCAACACAAGGGTCCCTTGACTACAGTGGTGACCACAGGATTCTTCACATGTAATAGAAGTGCACAGAGCTAAATACACACACACTCACACATGTGTAAATGAGCACACATAAAACTGAAATCTGAATAAGGTCTTGGACTGTACCAGTCTCAGTTCCCCGTTTTGATGGTGCACTAAACCTATTCAAGATCCTACCCTTTGGGAACTGGGAGAAGGGTATACAGAATCTCTCCGTATTATTTCTTACAACTGCATGTGAATTTACAATTATCTCAAAGTAAAAAAACTTTTAAAAAAATCTCAAGAAAAAAATATGTATTAGAGTAAAAACAATGTTGGCTTTCTATAAAATCTAGGATAAAATAAAAAGGCCAAGAAATAAACCAAACCTTTTCCCTAACTCCCCCTGTTAGAGGTTGAGATGAGGAAAGAAAGAATGCGGTTTCTGGGTTCCACAGCTCTGCAGCCCAGAAGTCCTGTAACACCAACACAAAGACTACTATCATATGTACAAATATTAATGTGTTTGGTTAAAACAATAATAATTGTATTATTTTGCAAAGTATGTAAGTTATGCATATTTGTTATGGAAAATTCAGGAAATGAAGGTAGACGATACTAAATAAAGTAAGAATCTCATGACCCAGTGTTAATATGGTCTTCTGGCCTTTTTCCTATGCTTACATGTGGATTTCGGAGGGTGGAGAGAAACTGGATTCTACTCTTAATCAGGAATCAGCAAAGTTCAGCCCACAGGCCAAATCCAACTGGACATATGTTTATATACCGCCTTCAGGCAGGTTTTTATGCTTTTATATGGTTACATACCTACATAATATCCTCAGTATTGCCTCTTTGTCTGTAAACCTTTAAACATGTACTATCTAGCCTTTTACAGAAAAAGCTTGCCAACTCATGCTCTAAATGACATTTTCATAAAAACATTTTATCGATAAAGAGATAACACAATTCTTTATTTCTGGATATTTAGCCTGGCCCCCAATTTTTGTATCATAAACAAAGTTGTAATGAACATTCTTGCAACTCAGTTTTGGCACAGAGATGGATGTACTTTTCAAAGGGGATATAAGATAGACCATTGTTTATTTTATAAATGTGAATGAAATTATTATTTTCTAAATAAATAACACATTTTATGGTAAAACAGGAACTTCATTAGATGTTATAATATACATTAGCCAGATAATTCTCAACTCTCCAGAAGAAAAAGCAAAATTCAAAGCCTCTAAAATTGCTATCTTTTCTTACCAGCTAAACAAGCCAAATCTGTAACATCACCCAGAGTATTATTTTATATATAGGCAGAAGTTCTGAGGAAAAAATTTGTTTTAATCCTGTCCTATTTACAAAGATACATAGAGGAAGAACCTGGCATAAAATTAGATGGGGCACAGGGTGTTGGCAAAACAGGACAGCTACAAGTAAGAGAATAAAACTGGATTACTACCTAACCCCATACACAAAAGTAAACTCAAAATTGATCAAAGACCTGAGTGTAAGTCATGAAACCATAAAATTCTTAGAAAAAAACATAGGCAAAAATCTCCTGGACATAAACATGAACAATTTCTTCATGAACATATCTCCCCAGGCAAGGGAAACAAAAGCAAAAATCAACAAGTGGGACCATATCAAACTACAAAGCTTCTGTACAGCAAAGGACACCATCAGTAGAACAAAAAGACATCCTACAGTATGGGAGAATATATTCATAAATAACATATCCGATAGAGGAGTTGACATACAAAATATATAAATTCACGCAACTCAACAAACAAAAAGCAAATAAGCCAATTAAAAAATGGGCAGACGAGCTGAACCGAAACTTCTCCAAAATCCAGACGGCCAACAGGCACATGAAAAGATGCTCCACATCGCTAATCATCAGAGAAATGCAAATTAAAACCACAATAAGATATCACCTCACATCAGTTAGGATGGCCAACATCCAAAAGACAAACAACAACAAATACTGGCAAGGATGGGGCAAAAGGGGAACCCTCCTACACTGCTGGTCGGAATGTAAAATAGTTCAACCATTGTGGAAAGCAGTATGGAGGTTCCTCAGAAAACTAAAAATGGAAATACCATTTGAGAGAAAGGATTAAAGATGGCAGCATGAGAGGTGAGTCAGAGGCTTCCTCCTAAAACCGCATATAATATGAAAATATAACTAATACAACTACTCTTGAAAGAGCAACAGGGAAGAGGAATGCAACAAACTGCATACACCTGGAGACAAGAGCCGACCTCACAGAAAAGGGTAATGTACTAAAGCTGTGGTCCTGTGGGATGCAAGCCCTTCCCCCACCCCAGCTTAGCGCAGGAAAAAGAGGAATGGAGCAGGGAGGGAGTGGAGATCTGGGACTGTGGAATACCTAACTCTGGAGATCTGCTCTGGGAGCACAAACCTACATTTCATGGTGCTTGCATGATACTCTTGTGATTAGGGGGTTGGAAAGCTAAGACAGGCAGAATTCCTGGAGAGACTAAGATTCCAGCTGCTTGTGGAAAGCAGGGATCCATATCAGGCTGCTCTGGGACAAAAGAAAGGCAGGAAGTCTGAGAGACTTCCTAAGAAGGAAGCCCTTAGCAAGAGGGCTGCTAAAGGGGCAAGGATTTCACAGGGCTTATTGCTCAGGAAAAAGGGTAGGTACACAAAATTCTCCAGGTGCACTCTGCCCAGCAGATTGGGAGCTTTCACAATCTTCAGGTGCTCCAGCCCCCTGGCTGCCTACAGAGCTCCAAGAACCCCTTCTGTAACAGGCAGACTACTGCGCCTTTCTCCTGGCAGCCACACCAGGCTTGAAAACTGGGAAACCCTACCCTGGTGTTAGGCCAGCCAGAGGGAAGATCTGTCTACAGCAACTAAAAACGCAAAGCACAGAGGCTTATACCTGTGTGCTCGGCCCACTGGTTCAGGCACTGGAGACAGGCATAGCAGCCAGGAAGCAGGACACAGCTCTTTCCACCCCCGAGGCACCAATACCACTCCCCTGCAATCCCCAACACTGCTTCAGAGGCTGAGCAGCTCCAGAGAGTAGACATTCGGGGCATTGGAGGGCGTCATACACAAATATGAAATGTCAAAGGAACCAGGTCCAGACTAAAATTATGAACACAACTCCTGAGAAAGATTTAAATGATATTGACCTCATGATTCTCCCTGAAAGAGAGTACAAAATAAAAATCATTAACATGCTCATAAAGGTACGGAAAGATATTCAAGACCTCAGGAAGGAATTATGGTTAGAGATCCAATCATTGAAGAACACAATGGATGGTATTAAAAGCAGGTTGGATACTGTGGAGGAGAAGATAAATGAAATGGAAACTAGAGAAGAGGAATACAAAGAAGCTGAGGCACAGAGAGAAAAAAGGATCTCTAAGAATGAAAAAATATTGAGAGAACTGTGTGACCAATCCAAACGGAACAATATTCATATTATATGGATACCAGAAGAAGAAGAGAGAGGAAAAGGGATAGAACCTGTCTTTGAGGAGGTAATTGCTGAAAACTTCCTCAGTCTAGGGAAGGAGATAGTCTCTTAGGCCATGGAGGTGCACAGATCTCCCAACACAAGGGACCCAAGGAAGACAACATCAAGACATATAGTAATTAAAATGGCAAACATCAAGGAGAAGGACAGACTATTAAAAGCAGCCAGAGAGAGAAATAAGATCACATACAAACAAAAGCCCATCAGGCTATCATCAGACATCTCAACACAAACCTTACAGGCCAGAAGAGAGTGGCATGATGTATTTGATATAATGAAGCAGAAGGGCCTTGAACCAAGATTACTTTATCTGGCAAGATTATCATTTAAATTTGTAGGAGGGATTAAACAATTCTCAGATAAGCAAAAGCTGAGAGAATTTACCTCCCACAAACCATCTCTACAGTGTATTTTGGAGGGACTGCTATAAATGGAAGTGTTCCTATGGTTTAACAGCTGTCACCAGAGGTAATAAAACCACAGTAAAGAGAGTAGAACAGCAAATTACTAAGCAAATGCAAAATTAAATTAACTATCCCCAAAGTCAGTCAACAGATAGACAAACAGTACAGAATATGATACCTAACATATAAAGAAGGGAAGAGAAAAAAAAAAAGAACCTTTAGATTGTGTTTGTAATAGCATATTAAGTGAGTTAAGTTAGACTCTTAGATACTAAGGAAGTTAACCCTGAACCTTTGGTAACCACGAATCTGAAGCCTGCAATGCCAATAAGTACATACCTATACATAATTACCCTAAATGTAAAAGGACTGAATGCACCAGTCAAAAGACAGGAGTCACTGAACAGATAAAAACACAAGACCCATCTATATGCTGCCTTCAAGAGACTCACTTTAAACCCAAAGCATACACAGACTAAAAGTGAAGGGATGGAGAAAGACATTTCATGCAACTAATAGGGAGAAAAAAGCAGGAGTTGCAGTACTTATATCAAACAAAAGAGACTTCAAAACAAAGAAAGTCACAAGAGACAAAGGACATTACATAATGATAAAAGGGTCAATTGAACCAGAAGATATAATCATTATAAATATCTATGCACCCAACACAGGAACTCCTACATATGTGAAACAAATACTAACAGAATTAAAGGAGGAAATAGATAGCAATACATTCATTTTAGGAGACTTCAACACACCACTCACGCCAAAGGACAGATCAACCAGACAGAGACTAAGTAAAGACACAGAGGCACTGAACAACACACTAGAACAGATGGACCTAACAGACATCTACAGAACTCTACACCCAAAAGCAGCGGGATACATGTTCTTCTCAAGTGCACATGGAACATTTTCCAGAATAGACCACACACTAGGCCACAAAAAAAACCTCAGCAAACTCAAAAATATTGAAATCCTACCAACCAACTTCTCAGATCACAAAGGTATAACAGTAGAAATAAATTTTAAAAAGAAACCAAAAGGCTCACAAATATATGGAGACTTAACAACATTCTCCTAATTAATCAATAGGTTAATGACCAAATCAAAACAGAAATCAAAGAATATATGGAGACTAATGACAACAACAACACAAAGCCACAACTTCTGTGGGACACAGCAAAGGCAGTTCTAAGAGGAAAGTATATTGCAATCCAGGCCTATTTAAAGAAGAAGAACATTCCCAAATGAATAGTCTAAAGACACAATTACTGAAATTGGACAAAAGAAGAACAAATGAGGCCCAAAGTCACCAGAAGGAGGGACATAATAAAGATCAGAGAAGAAATAAATAAAATTGAGAAGAATAAAACAATAGAAAAAAATCAGTGAAACCAAGAGCTGGTTCTTTGAAAAAATAAACAAAATAGATAAACCCCTAGCCAGACTCATTAAGAGAAAAAGAGAATCTACACACATAAACACAATCAGAAATGAGAAAGGAAAAATCACGACGGACCCCACAGAAATACAAAGAATTATAAGAGAATAGTATGAGAATCTATATGCTAACAAGCTGGGAAACCTAGAAGAAATGGACAACGTCTTAGAAAAATACAACCTTCCAAGACTGACCAAACAAGAAACAGAAAAACTAAACAGACCAATCACCAGCAATAAAATTGAATCGGTAATCAAAAAACTACCCAAGAACAAAACGCCCGGACCAGATGGATTCACCTCTGAATTCTACCAGACATATAGAGAAGAAATAACACCCATTTTCCTTAAAGTTTTCCAAAAAATGGAAGAGAGTGAAATACTTCCAAACTCATTCTATGAAGCCAGCATCACTCTAATACCAAAACCAGGCAAAGACCTCACCAAAAAAGAAAATTACAGATCAATATCCCTGATGAATACAGATGCAAAAATACTCAACAAAATATTAGCAAACCGAATTCAAAAATACATCAAGAGGATCATACACCATGATCAAGTGGGATTCATCCCAGTGATGCAAGGATGGTATAACATTCGAAAATCCATCAACATCATCCACCACATCAACAAAAAGAAGAACAAAAACCACATGATCATCTCCATAGATGCTGAAAACGCATTTGACAAAGTTCAGCATCCATTCATGATTAAAACTCTCAACAAAATGGGTATAGACAGCAAGTACCTCAACATCATAAAGGCCATATACGACAAACCCACAGCTAACATCATACTTAACAGTGAGAAGCTGAACGCTTTTCATCTAAGATCAAGAACAAGACAGGGATGCCCACTCTCTCCACTGTTATTCAACATAGTACTGGAGGTCCTAGCCACGGCAATCAGACAAAACAAAGACATACAAGGCATCCAGATTGGTGAAGAAGTCAAATTGTCACTATTTGCAGATGACATGATACTGTACATAAAAAACCCTAAAGACTCCACTCCAAAACTACTAGAACTAATATCTGAATCCAGCAAAGTTGCAGGATACAAAATTAACACACAGAAATCTGTTGCTTTCCTATACACTAATGATGAACTAACAGAAAGAGAAATCAGAAAAACAATTCCATTCACAATTGCATCAAAAAGAATAAAATACCTAGGAATAAACCTAACGAAGGAAGTGAAAGACCTGTACTCTGAAAACTAAAAGATACTCCTAAGAGAAATTAAAGAGGACACTAACAAATGGAAATCCATCCCATGTTCTTGGCTAGGAAGAATAAATATTGTCAAAATGGCTATACTACCTAAAGCAATTTACAGATTCAACGCAATCCCTATCAAACTACCAGCAGCTTCTTCAATGAACTGGAACAAATAACTCTAAAATTCATATGGAAGCACAAAAGATCCCGAATAGCCAAAGCAATCCTGAGAAGGAGGAATAAAACAGGGGGAATCATGCTCCCTGACTTCAAGCTCTACTACAAAGCCACAGTAATCAAGACAATTTGGTATCGGCACAAAAACAAACCCACAGACCAGTGGAACACAATAGAAAATCCAAACATTAACCCAAACATATACAGTCAATTAATATTTGAAAAGGAGCTTTGGATATACAATGGGGAGATGACAGCCTCTTCAGCAGCTGGTGTTGGAAAAACTGGACAGCTACATGTAAGAGAATGAAACTGGACTACTGTCTAGCCCCATACACAAAGGTAAACTCAAGGTGGATCAAAGACTTGAATGTAAGTCATGAAACCATAAAACTCTTAGAAAAAAACATAGGCAAAAATCTCTTGGACATAAACATGAGCAACTTCTTCATGAACATATCTCCCCGGGCAAGGGAAACAAAAGCAAAAATGAACAAGTGGGACCATATCAAGCTGAAAAGCTTCTGTACAGCAAAGAACACCATCAGTAGACTAAAAGACATCCTACAGTATGGGAGAATATATTCATAAATCACATATCTGATAAGGCGTTGACATCTAAAATATATAAAGAACTCACGCACCTTATCAAACAAAAAGCAAATAATCCAATTAAGAAATGGGCAGAGGACATGAATAGACACTTCTCTAAAGAAGAAATTCAGATGGCCAACAGGCACATGAAAAGATGCTCTACATCGCTAATCATCAGAGAAATGCAGATGAAAACCACAATTAGATATCACCTCACACCAGTGAGAATGGCCAGTATCCAAAACACAAACAACAACAAATGTTGACTTGGACGTGGAGAAAAGGGAACCCTCCTACAGTGCCAGTGGGAATGAAAATTAGTTCAACAATTGTGGAAAGCAGTATGGAGGTTCGTCAAAAAACTCAAAATAGAAATACCATTTGACCCAGGAATTCTACTCCTAGGAATTTACCCTAAGACTGCAGCAGCCCAGATTGAAAAAGACATATGCACCCCTATGTTTATCGCAGCACTATTTACAATAGCCAAGAAATGGAAGCAACCTAAGTGTCCATCAGTAGATAAATGGATAAAGAAGATGTGGTACATATACACAATGGAATATTATTCAGCCATAAGAAGAAAACAAATCTTACCATTTGCAACAACATGGATGGAGCTAGATGGTATTATGCTCAGTGAAATAAGCCAAGCCGAAAAAGACAAGTATCAAATGATTTCACTCATATGTGGAGTTTAAGAACAAATAAAAAAAAACTGAAGTAACAAAACAGCAGCAGACTCACAGAACCCAAGAATGGACTAATAGTTACCAAAAGGAAAGTGACTGGGGAAGATGGGTGGGAAGGGAGGGATAAGAGGGAAAAAGGGGCATTACGATTAGCAGATGAAATGTTGGGGGGGCATGGTGAGGGCAGTACAACTCAGAGAAGACAAGTAGTGATTCTATAGCATCTCACTACGCTGATGGACAGTGACTGTAATGGGGTTGGTGGGGGGACCTGATGAAGGGGGTAGTTTAATAACCATAATATTGCACATGTAATTGTAGAATAATGATACCAAAATAAATTATAAAAAAAAATACCAACAGCATTTTTCAACAAACTAGAGAAAATCATTCTAAAATTCATATGGAACCACAAAAGGCCCCAAATAGCCAAAGTAATCCTGAGAAGGAAGAATAAAGCTGGGGGGATTATGCTCCCCATCTTCAAGCTTTACTACAGAGCCATAGTACTCAAGACAATTTGGTACTGGCACAAGAAAAGACCCATAGACCAATGGAACAGACAAAACAGCCCTGATATAAACCCACACATATATGGTCAATTAATATATGATAAAGGAGCCATGGACATACAATAGGGAAATGACAGCCTCTTCAACAGCTGGTGTTGGCAAAACTGGACAGTTACATGCAAGAGAATGAAACTGGATTATTGTTTAACCCCATACACAAAGTAAACACGAAATGGATCAAGGACCTGAATGTAAATCATGAAACCATAAAACTCTTAGAAGACAACATAGGCAAAAATCTCCTGAATATAAGCATGAGCGACTTCTTCCTGAACGCATCTCCTTGAGCAAAGGAAACAAAATCAAAAATGAACTCCTGGGACTACATCAAAATAAAAAGTTTCTGTATGGCAGAGGACACCATCAACAGAACAAAAAGGCATGCTACAGTATGGGAGAATATTTTTGTAAATGACATATCTGACAAGGGGTTAACATCCAAAATATATAAAGAACTTACATGCCTCTACACCCAAAAAGCAAATAACCCGATTAAAAAATGGGCAGAGGATATGAAGAGAGAGTTCTCCAAACAAGAAATTCAAATGGCCAACAGACACATGAAGAGATGCTCCACATCACTAATCATCTGGGAAATACAAATTAAAACCACAATGAGTTATCACCTCACACCAGTAAGGATGGCCAGCATCAAAAAGACTAAGAACAACAAATGTTGGTGAGGATGCGGAGAAAGGGGAACCCTCTTACACTGCTGGTGGGAATGTAGGCTAGTTCAACCAATGTGGAAAGCAATATGGAGGCTCCTCAAAAAACTAAAAATACAAATAGCATTTGACCCGAGAATCTCACTCCTTGGAATTTACCCAAAGAATACAACTTCTCAGATTCAAAAAGACATATGCACCCCTATGTTTATTGCAGCACTTTTTACAATAGCCAAGATATGGAAGCAACCTAAGTGTCCATCAGTAGATGAATGGATAAAGAAGAGGTGGTACATTTACACAATGGAATACTATTCAGCCATAAGAAGGAAGCAAATTCTGCCATTTGCAACAACATGGATGGAGCTGGAGGATGTTATGCTCAGTGAAATAAACCAGGCAGAGAAAGACAAGTGCCAGGTGATTTCCCTCATTTGTAGAGTATAACAATGAAGCAAAACTGCAGGAACAGAGTAGTAGCAGACTCAGAGACTCCGGGAGGAATCTAGTGGTTACCAAAGGGGAGGGGTGTGGGAGGATGCGTGGGGAGGGTGGGAGAAGGTGATTGTGGGGTATTATGTTTAGTACACATGGTGTGGGGAATCAGGGGGAAAACAGTGTAGCACAGAGAAGGCAAACAGTGAATCTGTGTCATTTTACTACACTGATGGACAGTGACTGAATTGGGGTATGAGTGGGGACTTGATAATATGGGTAAATGTAGTAACCACATTGTTTTTTCATGTGAAACCTTCATAAGAGTGTATATCAATAATACCTTAATAAAAAAATATTAAGGAAAAAAAAAACATTTGACCCAGGAATTCCACTCCTAGGAATTTACCCTAAGACTGCAGTAGCCCAGTTTGAAAAAGACATATGCACCGCTATGTTTATCGCAGCACTATTTACAATAGCCAAGAAATGGAAGCAACCTAAGTGTCCATCAGTAGATGAATGGAGAAAGAAGGTGTGGTACATATACACAATGGAATACTATTCAGCCATAAGAAAGAAACAAATCCTACCATTTGCCACAACATGGATAGAGCTAGAGTGTTAGGCTCAGTGAAATAAGCCAGGTGGAGAAAGACAAGTACCAAATGATTTTACTCATCTGTGGAGTATAATAACAAAGCAAAAACTGAAGGAACAAAACAACAGCAGACTCACAGAACCAAGAATGGACTAGTGGTTACCAAAGGGAAGGGGCTGGGGGGGGTGGGGGGGTCAGTGAGGAGGGAGCCGGACAGGGATTAAGGGGTGTTATGATTAGCACACGTAATGTAGGGGGGACACAGGGCAGGCAGTATAGCACAGAGAAGACAAGGAGTGACTCTGTAGCATCTTACTATGCTGACGGACAGTGACTGCAATGGGGCATGGAGGGAGGTGTGGGGGGACTTGATAATATGGATGAACGTTGTAACCACAATGTTGCTCATGTGAAACCTTCATAAGATTGTGTATCAATGATACCTTAATTAAATAAAGTCTGATAAAACTTAGCCCCCAAGAGCAGTTAAAGTTGTTCTTTTCTTTTTTGTTTTATGAAATAAACTATAATTTCAATGATTCCAAAATTACACCAGTGAGGATGCCATATTCATTAAAATAATGAAGGAAGAATTAATATTGCAGAACGTGCAGCAGTTATTTTTTAAAACAGGCTTTGAAAGTGGCAAGATTAATTTGTAAAACTTTGCATCAATTTTCCCAATGCCAATATGCTTCAGGTTAAAGTATCATTCAAGATGAGGAGCAAACTTTTTGTCCCTTTTACTGCTTGGTTTTTAAGTTAATCCATTTAATATTTTTACAGACAACCGGCCTGTTCTTCCCCAGGGGTCAATCACCAACAGCCCTCCTTTACCACCCCAGCCCCTGGGAAGGTTGCACTCAGAGGCTGGACAAGCTCTAGATAAAAACATGGTTAGCTAGAACTCCCGAGGCTCTGAATCACCACCTTACCTCAGACTCTTCTGTCGATTCTTCAAGAGACCCGGGTTCCTACAAACACAGAGGGGGGAAATGATCAGAACAGAAGACAAAAGAATAAAAAACATTTTTAAGAGAAAAGAGTCCTCAAGCCCCCACCACCAATGCCCACTTACCCTTGTTTGGAGTAATTTCCAACAACTACAGTTTAAAGGACTCCACGTGCTCTGACTCTCACAGGCCTCCTACAACTTCCCCTCCCCATGCAGGACTGAGATGGTTACTCAGGAGCCACACAGACCCACCGACCTCCCTCAAGTGGTCAGCAGGTTGACAAGGGACCCCAGGAACTTGTCATGTGACTACCTGGAAAGCTCTTCCTTTGCTAAAAATGGAAATTGGTCTGGCAAAGCAGCCTTACTGATCTCAGAAGGGAAGAGGAGGCTGCCAACTCGAATTATCTATAAGCCAGTTTTTATACTGAAAAGCTCTATGCCGTTAATTATTATGCTATTAATCTGGTTGAGTCAAAATGATTGTCTTGCTCAAACAGCTTTTACAAAAGAATTCCCCCAAAGTGGTACCTATCAGACACTGTGCAAACAAGCTGTATAATTTACAGCCACTCTTTAAACCATTAACTGGAAAACAAATTCTGCCATTTGACACAGTTTCCCTCTTGCTAGACAATGAATCTTGCTGCTCTGGAGAAAACAAAGCAAAAAGGGAAAAATTGATTTGATCCTGCTAATCTCTCACCTGTCCACTGGAAGAGAGAATGTGCTGATGCCACGCATCCTCAAAGAGGTCAGCAAAATGAAGATTTACTTAACGTACTTATAGATATCAATAGCAATAAAAGGTTACAACTAATATGCTGACACTGAATGTAAGCATTTCACAACAATCCATGGGATAAAGAAAGAACAAAAAAAATGGGACAAGGATATTTTAGCTATAATACTTTTTCAAGACAAATAGTGAACATTTTCAAATAGTTCAGATGCATATTACTCAGTGCAAAATGGAAAGCAGGAGAAATGCAATCTGGTGTTTGAAAACATTTCAAACTCATTCATGGAAAATCAGTAAAGAACCTGGCATTTGGAAGGCTGCCGGTGGAACAGCCTTGTGGACAATACAGTCCCTGCTTGCAAAGGCCATCTATAAAATGGGGATGAATGCTACTTGTAATTAAGAATTTCACTGCAGTTATACCATTAACCATGATGAATACGAGAGTCCTCCTCTACATCCCAATGCAGCCAGTTTGGTTTAATGTTATTCTGAATATTAGAAAATTCTTACTAATTTGGAGCTACAATTGTTCCACAGTAACTTTTTGTTCTTCGCACCAATAACACACATAAAAAAATCCCATTCTTCTACTACTTGACAGTTCCCCAGAGTTAATGACACAGATCATGCCTACCCACCTAAGTTGTTTCTCCTTTGCACTAACCACCCCTAGTTCAGTTTCTGACGTTAGTCTACCTACCATCCTGATCCTTCTCTTTTTGATACACTCCATTTAATATTAAGTCACTATTCTGATGGCTTTACTGAACATCTATTATATATATTCCAATAATTCTAAATTTCATTTAGCATCTTGAAATTGCCTAATGACCCCTAAAGAACACTGAGGCTCAGAGGTTCAACTTAATGCCTTCTAACATCCATTCCATCCCAGACAGTCCCTGAATATGAAGCTATTAGCATGAGCAAAACAAGGCTTCGACAGTTGCCATGAACTGCACCTTGATTCCCATTTCAACTCCAGAACTCTAAAAGGACAACTGACTGCTACTCTTTTCTGAAAAATTACAATAAGCCTATGGAAATTTTTTCCTTCTTATTTAGAGTCCAGTCAAACAGGCACAAGGAGTAAAAGGGCCAAGTGTCCCACTTATACTCTTCATTTTTAAAAAACCCTAAAGCCTCCCCCTACCTCACCCCCACCCACTCAAAACCAAATTGTACTCTTGCTCCCTACTGGGAAGCATGTCAAACAGAATCTGCCCCCTTGAAGCTTTCAGATCTCAGACTCCTATGTTTCCAGGAAAACCAGGCTCATGGAGGAGGAATGTGGCTTCTAGTATCACTAGTAAATATCATTTACTCCAAGACACTCTCAGACTTACTGTCAGCATCAGCACAAACCTCCCAGACATAGCTGTGGCCTTGAAACAATGACACTTCTGTCCCCAATCCTACCAAAACAGTGAAGGAGTGACTGCTGGGATCAATCTGGTCTCGTATTTCTTAGCTTGACTCATTCATCAAGCCCCCCTGCGTAATGCCCTACAGCCAGACAGGCAAGCAGGAGGACAGGAAGTGAATGTCCCAGTGAGGGATCCAAGAAGCAAGGTTGGATCTTGAGAAAGGTTAC
Organism: Smutsia gigantea; assembly: GCA_032199065.1. Classification (NCBI taxonomy): domain Eukaryota; kingdom Metazoa; phylum Chordata; class Mammalia; order Pholidota; family Manidae; genus Smutsia; species Smutsia gigantea. The sequence goes on from JAVSCE010019623.1 coordinate 51,347, forward strand.
AATTTAGAAACGGTTTTCAAACACTTTTAAATTCATACTCTACCTTTCAAAGAATATAGCTTCAAATCATGAAAATTTAAGTTACAAAATTGTGCTGTTCTCTAAGTGAAATTAAGCCAGACACAAAATGACAAATATTGTAGGATTGTACTTTTGAGACAGAAAGTAGAATAGAGGTGAGCAGGGGCTGGGGGAGGGAGGAATGGGGAGTTAGTATTTAATGGGTAGAGTTTCGGTTTGTGATGATGAAAGTTCTAGAGACGGGGGGCAGAGACAGTTGCACAAGAATGTGAATGTACTTAATGCCACTGAATTGTTCACATAAAAATGGCTAATGTGGTACATATTATGTTATGTATATTTTAATCACAAAAAAATGTGCTGTTATAGTTGAAGCAAAAACTATGGGCTAGAAGGCACCCAGCGACACAAGTGTACAGCTGAGCAAATTCTAGGAAGCAGGCTGCATGCTAAACTCAGCGATTGTTTCTCTTTACCCTTCTTTTACAAACCAATCCCTTCAATGCAATCATCTAACTAAACCTAATGATCTTGAATCTCTTCATCAACTGCAGTCAGCATCTTCTTCCTACAGCACACGAGCCTGGTCACTGCCCTCCTCCAAGATCCCGATGCCCAAGCACCGTGGTCAAAGCCCACCCCAACCTGGCTCCCAGCTGACTTTCAGATTCGCTTCCCACTCTCTGCACAAACCCATGGCCCTCCAGCCACACTGGGTAACTTAGGAGATCTCACACGCTCACACTTCTATGCTCTCCGCCACAGGTGGCAAAACAGTGGCCTGAAGGTCTTTTTTGGTCTGGGTAGTGCACTGAAGACTTTCACATAAATATCTGTATTTCTGACTCCATAAAAATCAGACCGTATGTCTACACCAGATCCACACTTCCACATAACATCACTGGGAGCCCAACAGCCGTGTCCGTGAAACAGAACGCACTTCACACACATGCACACCCGCTCCCCACATCTGACACCAAGACAATTCCACTCGTTTCCACTGCCACCTGCCTGCCTTGGGCTTGTGATATTTGCACTGGGCCTCCATAAGTGCGTCCCTCAGGTTAGAAGGCCCTTGGCCCAACTCCACACTCATCCTAATGTCCTTCCACTTCCCAATAGGCTCCATAGGTTCAAGGTCATCACAACGGGTACCTCCAGTGGTGGTTACAGTCAGGCTGAGACCCTCACTCTTGTTTCAACAACAGAGCTTGGATTTTAGGTTTTCTATTTCCACGTTGCCAATCTGAGGCTAGAAAAGGCTTGAAAATCACTGGCTGTCTCTAAATCCTAAGCTTTCTTCATGGTCTGACTGATGCCTCACGTCCTTCATCGAGCTGTCTCCAGAGAGCCCAGGACACAAGGTCCAGATCTGGACTTTGGTTCACACTATATCCCTCAGCTCATGCATAATATTAACTGCCCTGTCTAATAGTTACCTTTGTAAATATGTTGTGGATAAACCAAAAGGCTTTTGCCTCTTTGTCTCAAGGAACGCCTCAACAAATGTTTGCTGGTGGTGAGATTCAAGATGGCGGTGTGAGAGGTGAGACAGAGAATTCCTCCCCAAACCACACATAGAGTGAAATTATAGTTAATACAACTAGCCCTAAAACAGCAACAGGAAAGAAGGCTGCACCAGACTGCATACAGATCTCACGAACAGAGCAGACCTCACGAAACAGGGTAATGTACGAAAGCCTTGATCCAGCGGGACCCAGGCCTTTCCCCAACCCCAGCTCACCGGCCAGAGGAAGAGAAACAGAGTGCGGAGGTGGTGGAATCCTAAGACTGCTGAACACCCAGCCATGGAAGTCTACTTTGGAGCACAAACCTACACTGTGTGGTGCCCTGGAGGTTGGTGGGATTGGGGAGCTGGGACAGGCGGAGTGCCTGAGGGACTGAGATTCCAGCTGTTTGTGGAGGATGGGGATCCACATCCGGCTGCTCTGGGACAAAGGAAAGGCGGGCAATCTGACAGGCTTCCTAGCAAAGAGAGGGCTGCTGAAGGGGTGGGGTTTGCACAGAGTCTTGCTAAGTGGGAAAAGGGATGGGTGGACAGGCTGTCTATGAGCACTCTGCCCATCAGGATGGGAACTTTGAGGAGATTCAGGTGCTCCATCCCCCTGGCTGCCTACTCAGCTCCAAGGCCCCCTCACTGTGAAAACACAGTCTGCTGTGCCATTCTCCTGTCCTGCTGGCACCTGCCGTAAACCGGTAATCACTGTGCTAGCATCAGGCCAGCCAGAGGAAGGCCCTGCCTACAACAGCTAGAGATGCCAAGCACAGAGGCTAACACCTGTGTGCTCGGCCCACTGACTCTGATACTGGAGACAGGCATGGCAGACGGCAAACATCTCTTTCCTCCTACCAGGCACCAGCGCTGCTCCACTATGACTCCCAGCCCCACACTAAGGGCTCAGCAGCTCCAGAGAGTAGAGCTTCTGGGCAATAGAGGGCACCACACAGAATTATGAAACATCAAAGGAACCTGATTCAGACCAAAATCTCACAAACCCCAGAAAAAGAGCCAGATGAAACTGAAATCACCAATCTTCCTGAAAGAGAGTTTTAAATAAAAATCATAAACATGCTCATGGAGGTAGAGAAAAATATTCAAGAACTCACGGACGAATTTCAGACGGAGAATCAACCATTTAGAAATTCCATATCTGAAATGAAACATACAATGGAGGGATTTAAAAGCAGATTAGATGTAGTAAAAGAGACGGTAAATGAGACAGAAATTAGAGAATAGGAATACAAAGAAGCTGAGGCACAGAGAGAAAAAAGGATCTCTAAGAATGAAAGAATATTGAGAGAACTGTGTGACCAATCCAAATGGAACAATATTCGCATTACAGGGGTACCAGAAGAAGGGAGAGAAAAAGGGATAGAAAGTGTTATTGAGGAGGTAATTGCTGAAAACTTCCACAATCAGGGAAAGGAGATAAGTCTCTCAAGCCATGGAGGTGCACAGATCTCCCAACACAAGGGACCCAAGGAGGACAACATCAAGACATATAATAATTAAAACGGCAAAGATCAAAGATAAAGACAGACTTTTAAAAGTAGAAAGAGAGAAAAAAGATCACATACAAATGAAAACCCATCAGGCTACCAACAGATTTCTCAACAGAAACCTTACAGGCCAGAAGGGAGTGGCATGATATATTTAATGCAATGAAGCAGAAGGGCCTCTAACCAAGAAGACTCTACCCAGCAAGGTTATCATTTACATTTGAAGGAGGGATTAAACAATTTTCAGATAAGCAAAAGCTGAGAGATTTTACCTCCCACAAACCACCTCTAAAGTGCATTTTGGAGGGACTGCTATAGACGGAAGTACTCCTAAGGCTAAATAGATGTCACTAGTGGAAATAAAACCACAGCAAAGTAGAACAATTAATTACTAAGCAGATGCAAAATCAAATCAACAACCCACAAAGTCAATCAAGGGATAGACAACGAGTACAGAATATACCTAACATGTAAAGAATGGAGAAGGAAGAAAAAGGAGGAGGAAAAAAATAATAGCATATGAAGTGACAAATTAGACTGTTAGATAGTAAGGGAATTACCCTTGAACCTTTGGTAACCATGAATCTAAAGCCTGCAATGGCAATAAGTACATACCTATCCATAATCACCCTAAATGTAAATGGTCTGAATGCACCAATCAAAAGACATAGAGTCACTGAATGGATAAAAAGACAAGACCCATCTATATGCTGCCTACAAGAGATTCACTTCAAACCCAAAGACATATACACACTGAAAGTAAAGGGATGGAAAAAGATATTTCATGAAACTAATAGGGAGAAAAAAGCAGGAGTTGCAGTACTTGAATCAGACAAAATAGACTTTAAAACAAAGAAAGTAACAAGAGACATTACATAATGATAAAAGAGGTCAGTCCAACAACAGGGTATAACTATTATAAATATCTATGCACCCAACATGGATCAGCTACACATGTGAAACAAATACTAACAGAATTAAGGAGGAAATGGAATGCAATGCATTCATTTTAGGAGACTTCAACACACCTCTCACTACAAAGGACAGAGCAAGCAGACAGAAAAGAAGTAAAGAGACAGAAGCACTCAGCAATATATTAGAACAGATGGACCTAACAGACATCTACAGAACACTACATCCAAAAGCAACAGGATACACATTCTTCTCAGGTGCACACGGAACATTTTCAAGAATAGATCATATACCAGACCACAAAAAGAGCCTCAGTAAGTTCAAAAAGATTGAAATTGTACCAATCAGCTTCTCAGATCACAAAGGTATGAAACCACAAATAAATTACACAAAGAAAATGAAAGAGCCCACAAACACATGGAGGCTTAATAACATGCTCCTAAATAATCAATGGATCAATGACCAAATAATAATAGAGACCAAGCAATATATGGAGAAAAATGACAACAATAATTCAACACCACAAAATCTGTGGGATGCAGCAAAGGCCGTGCTAAGAGGGAAATATATTGCAATACAGGCCTACATCAGGAAAGAAGAGCATTCCCATATGAACAGTCTAAACTTACAATTAACAAAACTAGAAAAGGAAGAATAAATGAGGCCCAAAGTCAGTAGAAGGAGGGACATAATAAAGATAAGAGCATAAATAAATAAAATCGAGAAAAATAAAACAATAAAAAGAATCAATGAAACCAGGAGCTGGTTCTTTGAGAAAATAAACAAAACAGATAAACCCCTAGCCAGACTTATCCAGTAAAAAAGAGAGTCTACACACATAAACAGAATCAGAACTGAGAAAGGAAAAAATCACTAGGGACAGCACAGAAATACAAATTATGAGAGAATACTATGAAAAATTATATGGTAACAAACAGGATAACCTAGAAGATATGGACAACTTTCTGGAAAAATACAACCTTCCAAGGCTGACACAGGAAGAAATAGAAAATCTGAACAGACCAATTACCAGAAAAAAAAATTGAATTAGTAATCAAAAAACTACCTAAGAACAAAATAACTGGACCGGATGGTTTACTCATGAATTTTATCAAACATTTAGTGAAGACCTAATACCCATCCTCTTTAAAGTTTTCCAAAAAGTAGAAGAGGAGTGAATACTCCCAAACTCATTCTACAAGGCCAGCATCACTCTAACACCAAAACCAGGAAAAGACACCACAAAAAAGAAAATTACAGACCAATATCCCTGATGAACATAGATGCAAAAATACTTAACAAAATATTAGCAAACCGAATTCAAAAATACATCAAAAAGATCATCCATCATGATCAAGTGGGATTCATCTCAGGGATGCAAGGATGGTACAACATTCGAAAATCTATCAATATCATCCACCACATCAACAAAAAGAAGGACAAAAAGCACATGATCATCTCCATAGGTGGTGAAAAAGCATTTGACAAAATTCAACATCCATTCATGATAAAAACTCTCAACAAAATGGAGATAGAGGGCAAGTACCTCAACATAATAAAGGCCATATATGACAAAGCCACAGCCAACATCATACTTAACAGCGAGAAGCTGAAAGCTTTTCCTTTAAGATCAGGAACAAGACAAGGATGCCCACTCTCCCCACTTTTATTCAATATAGTTCTGGAGGTCCTAGCCACAGCAATCAGACCATACAAATAAATAAAAGGCATCCAGATTGGTAAGGAAGAAGTCAAATTGTCCCTGTTTGCAGATGACATGAAAGTGTACATAAAAAACCCTAAAGAATTCACTCCAAAACTACTAGATCTAATATTTGAATTCAGCAAAGTTGCGGGATACAAAATTAATACACAGAAATCTGTTGCATTCCTGTACACTAATGATGAACTAGCAGAGAGAGAAATCAGGAAAACAATTCCATTCACAATTGCATCAAAAGAATAAAACACCTAGGAATAAACCTAGCCAAGGAAGTAAAAGACGATACCCTGAAAACTACAAGACACTCTTAAGAGAAATTAAAGAGGACACTAATAAATGGAAATTCATACCATGCTTTTGGCTAGGAAGAATTGATATTGTCAAAATGGCCATCCTGCCTAAAGCCATCTACAGATTCAATGCAATCCCTATCAAAATACCTACAGCATTCTTCAATGAGCTAAAGCAAACAGTTCTAAAATTCATATCAAACCACAAAAGACCACGAATAGCCAAAGCAATCCTGAAAGGAAGAATAAAGCAGGTGGAATTATGCTCCCTGACTTCAAGCTCTTCTACAATGCCACAGTATTCAAGACAATTTGGTACTTGCACAAGAAAACACCCATAGACCGGTGGAACAGAATAGAGAGCCCAGATATAAACCCAAGCATATATGGTCAATTAGTATGCGATAAAGGAGCCATGGATATACAATGGGGAAATGACAGCCTCTTCAATGAATGGTGTTGGCAAAACTGGACATCTACATGTAAGAGAATGAAACTGGATTACTGTCTAACCCCATACACAAAAGCAAACTCAAAAAGGATGAAAAACCTGAATGTAAGTCATGAAACCATAAAACTCTTAGAAAAAAACATAGGAAAAAATATCTTGGATATAAACATGAGCAACTTCTTCATGAACATATCTCCCCGGGCATGGGAAACAAAAGCAAAAATGAACAAGTGGTACTATATCAAACTACAAATCTTCTGTACAGCAAAGGACACCACCTGTAGAACAAAAAGACATCCTACAGTATGGGAGAATATATTCATAAATGACATATCCGATAAGGGGTTGACATCCAAAATATATAAAGAGCTCATGCACCTCAACAAACAAAAGCAAATAAGCCAATTAAAAAATGGGCAGAGGAGCTGAACAGAAACTTCCCCAAGAAGAAATTCAGATCGCCAACAGGCACATGAAAAGATGCTCCACATCACTAATCATCAGAGAAATGCAAATTAAAACCATAATGAGAAATCACCTCACACCATTTAGGATGGCCAACATCCAAAACACAAACAACAACAAATGTTGGCGAGGATGTGGAGAAAGGGGAACCCTCCTACACTGCTGGTGGGAATGTAAACTAGTTCAACCATTGTAGAAAGCAGCGTGGAGGTTCCTCAAAAAACTCAAAATAAAAATACCATTTGACCCAGGAATTCCACTCCTAGAAATTTACCCTAAGAATGCAGAAGCCCAGTTTGAAAAAGACATATGCACCCCTCTGTTTATCGCAGCACTATTTACAATAGCCAAGAAATGGAAGCAACCTAAGTGTCCATCAGTAGATGAATGGATAAAGAAGATGTGGTACATATACACAATGGAATATTATTCAGCCATAAGAAGAAAACAAATCCTACCATTTGCAACAACATGGATGGAGCTAGAGGGTATTTATGCTCAGTGAAATAAGCCAGGTGGAGAAAGACAAGTATCAAATGATTTCATTCATCTGTGGATTATAAGAACAAAGGAAAAACTGAAGGAACAAAACAGCAGCAGACTCACAGAACCCTAGAATGACTAGCAGTTACCAAAGGGAAAGGGACTGGGGAGGATGGGTGGGAAGGGAGGGATAAGGGGAAAAAGGGGGCATTATGATTAGCACGTATAATATAGGGGGTGGGGACATGGGGAAGGCAGTACCAACACAAAGAAGACAAGTAGTGATTCTAAGGCATCTTACCACGCTGATGGACAGTGACTGCAGTGGAGTATGTGGTGGGGACTTGATAGTAACCATAGTGTTGTTCATGTAGTTGTACTTTAATGATAGTAAAATAAAATAAAAAATGTTTGCTGGTGGTGACAGCAGGAATAAACAGCCAACCTGGAACAGGAGCATTGTGCCTCCTCTGTCTGTTTTCTTTACTACTCATGCGCATCGCCAAGTGTATTTTCTCCAGGTAGATGCTTGAATTCCTAGCTCATGGCTACAGGGCAGTTACAGAAGGGGACCTGAAAGAAGGCAGAGCGATTCAAACTGAATGTTTGCAGCCCAGCAGCAGCCGCGGGAAGAGCTAACTGGGCTCTTGGAATAAACACTTTCAAACCACCTCACCCCTAATCCCACCATGGGCACAGAGCCCAGCGATAGTGGCCTGGATGCAGACTCAGCACACCCGGCCTCAGAGGCAAAGAGGAGTTAAAAATACTGTCATCCCAGAAGGGGAGAGAAGCTAGGACCTCCCAGGTGTGAAGTCGTCAGAACACTGAGGGTATACACACTGTTTTGCTTGTTGGATTTGTGTGGAGGGAGAGAATTTGGGGAAGAAATGGAAGGCTGGAGCCTGAGGAAGGCCAGCTGCAAACTGCAGGATGAAGGAAGAGCAGAGACCAGGCACCAGGAAATCAGGCTGGGCTGGAGGTAGACGTGAACCACCATCTCTCCACTCCCAACAAACTGCGGGGCACAGCTGAGCACAAGGAAGGCAGGGTGTGATGGCTCCAATGTCTGACAGGGGCCCAGGAAAGAGGAATATTCTGTGTGATGTGTATTTGAAATCCCTTTGTCATAGAGCCTCAATTTCTAAAAGCCTAAAGGAGCTGTGGCCAGCTTGGGGCATCCAGCGACTAGGCTGCTTGAGGAGGGAAGATGAAAGAGTACCTGGGGGCCAACGTGAGTTGGGAGACTGTCACCAACCCAGTTCAACCCGCTAGGCTCTGCTGCCACACTCAGCTTATTCTGCAAAGGAAGGAAAACCTGACGTCTACCCAGCGTGGAAAAAGGGACCAGCTCAAGGACAAAGTGACCTGTCCGAAATAGGACTTTGCACCAGGATCATCTAAATTCAGTTTGGGGCACTGGCTAATATCCACCAACACATCCCACCTTCACAGATTCTGATTCAGGAAGTCTAAATAAGAGCCTAGAATCTCAAACATTTGGTAGCAAAAGCACTCAGGAGGGCCGAGTTTCTAGAAGAACTAGAATTGCGACTGAGCAGCCATGAATGGAGAGCTGCATGAAACCCAGACCCCTGATCTAAGGAGTGCTCCCTCTCCAAGGTGGTGATGTGGGGCTAGGGTCACCCTAATGACCAGCTGGTGACCTCTGCCTCCAGCCAACCAACCCAGACAAAGACAAGAGGAAAAACTTACAAGGCAATAAACATGCCCAGCTAAGCTACTCTGTGATAACACTTTGGTTACAATACGGTAAAGAGTAGACTGTCTAAAAATTTCTCTGATTCTTGTTTGGGGCTGTTTCTCCTTCAGTTATTAATAAAGTTGCTTTTAAAAAAGACCTCTCTTAACCAAACGGTAAAAGACAACAGTGCATACCTAAGCCAAACCCAAGCTCAGATGATAAGCCATTGTCCCATTTACAAGACAACCGTTTCAACCTGGCCATTTTAACATACTTAACCCTATTTCATACTGACAGGAGAGTAAAAGCCCCAATTTACAAGCAAGAAAACTGAAGCACTCAAATATTTGTTGACTTGATTTTTATTTTACACATGGACCACAATCACATGGGAGTATACAAGCTCATGAGAGTGCCATCTGATAATCAGTAAATGCTCTACAATAAGGATATAACTGACCTAATTTCAAAAATGTAGAGGGAGCATCAAAGGAGAAACTCTCCTCTCTGGTCAAGAAAAATAGTCTGATTGATTAAATATTTTAACGGACTAAGTTCCCTGCTGGTTCATAGTAGAAGAGATGAAAAGGAAGATAGGTAATGTAATCCACACTGAATTAATAACTTTCAAAAGTTTTCAAGGTAAGAAAAAATACTACAAATTCTACTGAACCTGACAATTTGTTATTTTCAATTCAGAAGGCTATTCTCCCCCTACTAAGTTGTTTAAACATTTCTTTAAGCACCTAGTACCTGCAAAGCACTAGGCCTGTGACAGACACAGGCATGAGTAAGCTCAGTCCTTATTCTTGAGGACTCAGCAATCTGTAGGAGACATAAGACAAATACACAAACAGCCCGACTTCAGGAGGAATGTTATTCATAAGCAAGGTATGAACAAATCCCACTTCAGTGATAATGAAGGTCAACTATAAATCATTTTGAAGCTAAGTAAAACTGCTGCTTAGAAGATTTCCAGGCAGAATGCAAGATATTAGTTCTTTCTGGGAACTATGTAATATACATAGTTATTTTTGTGAACTGCCTTTATTATACTCAACATAAACAAGGATTTCCCAATGACTTTTAAAAAGTTGGCTCATATCCAAAAAGCGATTTTTAGTTTGAGAGTCTATGAACTGTTTTGCATTATGTAAACTCAGTATGGCTCTCACTATTTTGGTTCTTCCAAAAATTAAAGGGAGGAAAAAGCAATCACGGAAGAATACAATGCTCAGGAAAGTTAAGAGTTTAGTTTTGTGCTGCCTACCATGGAGGGCTGTTTGCATTTACAGTACGTGGTGGTTCAAAGGAAAACCTTCCTTGGCCCTAACCTATCATTGTAGTTAATTTTAATATACATCTTACTTCTTAAAGCATTCAGAGAGGGGAAATCATGTCAAGATTTTCTAAAAGGTTTGAAGTAGCAGAATTGAACAACTAGCAAATTTACTTAACTCCACTTTTGTGCACTCTTAGCCTTCAAAAATCTGTAGCTAAGGCCTACTATCTTGAACAGACTTGAATGGCTTCCTACTGTGAAATGCAGAATGCACAAATGAAGCAGTGAAAAGTCTAATCATTTTTAATCTACAAGGGACTTATAATATAGGTACATTTATTTACTGTCTTTCTTTAAACAAAATAAACAGAACAACAATTTGTGAATGTTTGCTTCTTTCTGCCATTGACAACAGACTATGGTCTTTTTGACACTGACACCATGGGGGCAGGGGTTGGGGAGGAACACCTGCTCTAACCATAGACTGCTAAATGTCAAAGGTGAAATAATGACTTGAAGGAAATTTATTAAGGTGATAGGGCTAATTCAACTTCAAAAAGTAAAAAAAAATCTAGATTTTCAAGTACTTTTAAAAGGTGGGGTGTTTCAGTGAAAAATCATAAACCCTGGAGATAGAAGACCAGAGGTTTATTATAGATACATGCCTGAGCAAATCACTTAAGTTGTCTGAATTTCAATTTGCTTATCTGTGAAATTCAATTACTTAACACATATTCAGTGCCAAGCACTACTCTAGGTGTTAGGCGTATAGCAGTGAACAAATCCTTGCCATGATGGAACTTATATTCTAATGAGGATATACAGATATGGATACAGAAACATACAGAATATACATAAGAAGTAAATGGAAATTTAAAAAAACAGTATGTCAGATGGTGATGAGTGTCAAGGAGGAAAAATAATGCAGAAAAGATGGGGAGGGAAGGTCTCTCTTGACAAGATAACAAGACAAAAATACAAAGGAAGTGAGGGAGAAAACCTGTAGAATTCTGGGACAAAAAAAGGGAGCAGTGTGAGCAGAGGCCCTGAGGTAGAAATATGTCAGCCTTGTTGAAAGAAAAGAATGCCAGTACAGCCAATGCAGTGATAAATGGGTAGAAGAGTACTGGAAAAGAGGTCAGAGAAAGGGGACAGAGAACAATTGGGACAAGGTCCTGTAGGGCAGCTAAGCTATTATAAAGACTCTGGCTTTTCTTCAGACTACACAATGAGGAAGCCACTGGAAGGTTTGGAACATAGGAGGTGCTTGTCCTGACTTATATATTAGAATAAACATTTACCAGACAGAATTATTCTGGGAGGACCAAATGCAATGTGAAAGGGTTCTTGAAACTGGAAAGTGGTGTAAAAAAATTTGAATCATTCTTCTTATATCACTCACTTCCTTTATGTTCTTTTACACAGGGCTGCTTTGCCCAACTCCTCATCAGCACAAAACTCTCAGTAGTAAATACTAACAGCAATTCTCTCCATTTCTACTTCCTTATACCCAAGAATGTAAAGAGTTTGGTTTTTTGCTTTTAAATTAAACCACAGAAAATTAATATTTCAATATGAAAGACAAACAGTGTGAAAACCAGTCTCACCACGATGAGTCATGAAATTACATGTGCTTAAGGAGGATTTTCCTTTAAACAGCCTGGAACAGAAAAGGGGGGCTCCAAAGGTAGGTAAGGACTCTCCTGTTACCACACCAAATTTCTAGTTCACTTGTTAATTACTGGCACAAATGCACATAGGGCAAACTTCCATTACATAAATGAAGTATGTTGCAAATGGTACAAACTATAAACTAGGCAAACTTCTCTTAGGACTGTACTAAACAGCTCCTCATCAAATCAGTTTTTAGAGAAAATTATAGAAACTGATAGCCTTGTTAACTTGTGAGGAAAAATAATGACAAGCTGAAATGACCCAGAAATGGAAAATTAAGATATTTCCCCAAGTTCTGGCCTTTTTGGTCTTCTTGATGTTACTTTGTCATTTCAACTAATGTCTGACTACCACTATTTCCTATAATTGAATAACTCTATTGCCATCACTAACTTCTACCCTACACTCCAGTGGCACAGTGCGAGGTGTTGACTGATCATTGCCATCTGATAGTCTGCCGACAACAAAGAATCCTAGGCAACACTTACTGAGCCCAACTTTGACGAAGCACTCTGTGTACTAACTCATTCTCTCTTAAATCTCCTCCCGCTCTATTATCTCCATCTTCTATTTAAAAGTTAAATAACTAGCCCAAAATCACATATAAAGAAAGAGAACCAGGACTGGAGCCTAGGCTTACTTAGCTCCAGAGATGCACTTAATCACTCCCGCGCGCCGCAGTGACTTAGCTTTGTACCTGAATGCAACAGATAACGAAACAAAACTCGCCATCTACTCTCTCCTACCCTCCCGCAAAGCAGCTCTTACTTCGAGGGGAAAGGAACTTAAACTTCAATCACGTGGCGTCAAAACTCTAGCCATCTCTTATGCCTCCCACGGGCAGTTAGGGCCTGGGATAGCCCAGACACCCTTCAAGCCAAAATGTCACTAAGCACAAGCCCCGGGGGCAGCACCAAAGGAAGGGCCGCCTCACGGACGCCGGGGGTGTGTCAGGGCGCTTTCCCGGGGCCCCCCAAGAGCAGGCATCCCACCCGCCTCTGCTCCCCAAGATGGCCTTCCGTAGCCCTGCAGGATCTCCGCACTTCCACACGCCTCACACCAAGACCCCCACCACCTCACCCGCTCCCCTCTTCCCTTGCCAGCAGTTGCTGCCTTTACCTGCTCCTCTGCTTCCGCCATGGTGCAGCCGGAGTCATGTGACAAACCGGGAAGTGAGGGAAAACAAGCCACTGGGGCCCGAAGCCTGCTGGGAAATGTAGTTTTAGATCCACCTGAGCTAGAACGAGTTTTCCTGACCGCAAATCTATAGGGCCTCATGTCGGATTTGAACTTTTCAAGTTCAGTGGAGTTGTGCTTTGGAGCATACGAACATAACGATTGTCAATGCTATGGTTTACTTTATTGTTCTTATTGTTTCATGATTATTATATGTATATAAATATTAACAGCCACTATGTATCAGGCCCTGGGATTATAGTTTTACGTGAATTTTCTCATTTAATCCTCCCAACAATCCCTTCTATTATCCCATTTAGAGAGGAGAACACCGTGGCTCAGAGGTCACAGCTAGGAAGAGGAAGAACTAGGATTAGAATTTAGTCTTGTCTGATGCCAAAGACTGATTACCAAATGCTAGTTAGTCTAAAAGTGTTCTTGTCCCTTTAAAAAAAAAAAGTATATTAAATGAATCTAGAGCATAAATCAGTCTTTGCAGTGGAGAGCCAAAGAAAAATTTGCTCTTCAAAAATATTTAGCGTGTACTGCTTGCTGCTTTAAATTGACATCTTCTGGCATCTGGACATTAAAAAAATTTTTTTTATTCTCTTTTGTCTAAATTATTTGTTGAAATTTTATTCAGTATATTCTATAGGTAAATATTCAAGGCGAATATAAATTTGTCCTTGGTAAAATATGTAAAACCACTGTCTTCCCTCCATTAAAATGAATGATTCCTCTTTCATGTTTCTGCATTGTGAACTCTCCTTCCTAAGCCTTAGGAATTTGCAGTATCTTGTCCAAAGACAGGCATTTTCTTCTTTGCACTCGTCTCCACTAGCTGGTAACTAGCAAAGGGCATCACAGATGGCAGCATGTGGTGGGTGCTCAGTACCTTTTTTGCCTCCCTGTGTCTCACTGACTCTGACCTAGTAAGAGGTCATGGACTCAGCAGCTCTGCACCTCCCAGGTCTCTAGCTATGCTCAGCCCATGGTCCCCATGGCCAGGGTGAGTTCATCCGAAATACCTTCTCCTCCCCAGGGCCTAAAGAGCCTCAGTTCCAGCTTTCTCCTCCAAGCCTTGCTAAGGTCCCTCTTTCAGTTTTCTTATCACTCAGTCACAAGGGAATGGAGAGAGACCAATCCCAAGGCTTTCAGATGTCTAAAGCCAAGTACCCAGTACTCTAAGAATCAACCTTTCTTGTCTGAAAATTTCTAAGATTCTCCCTTACAAATCACCCCAAAATCAAACATTGATAATGATGGACTCCAAATCTCACAAGGACCCTTATACAGACAAAAAATGTCCTCCTTCCAGTCTCCACAGTAAAAAGAAATATGCTTGTTCCTTCTACTTTTCGGACTTTCCTCACAAACTGTAATGTTCCCTTTCCCCACAATGAGCTAGATTCATCTATAAACCTGTGGGGGACCTTACTGATGATGTAGCCAGTTTACTGCATATTTTCCTCTGGTCACACAACCTCAGAGACTCTGGATTCCCCAGATCTATTCCCCATTCATTGTACTGTCTTACTGTGATAAACTATGATGAGCATTAGCTCTATTGTCAGATCCTTTTGGAAAGATTGGAAACTGAAGAGATACAGATAGAGAATGATGAATTAGAACAAGAAGACCGCTACAGGCTAGCAGTGCTAGTGCCCGTGGGCAAGATGAAGCCCACATTCGACCTCAGAGTCCCTAGTTTTCTGGTGTGAAATGAGAGTTTGGGCTCCCTTATCTAGAAGGTCATCTATCCTTCTAGATGTGGCCCACAGACCAGCAGCAGTAATAATACTACCAGGTAGCTTGTTAGAAATGAAGAATTTAGGCTCCTCCAGAGACCTACTGAACCATAATCTGGATTTTAGTAATATCCCCAGGTGATATGCATGTACATTAAAGTTTGAAAAGTATTTAACCCAATGATCTTTCATTCTGTAGCAAATCACCTGTTTTTTTCTTGCAATCATCAATTCACCCTCCCACCTTCACACTATAAAGGTAAAGGTTAGTCAACATTTTTCTCAAGTTCACATGGAAAATCATCAAGATAGACCACATCTTGGCCATAAAACACACCTTAACAAATTTAAAAGAATAGAAATCATAAAATTATCTCCTTATAGGCCATAATTAGATTAAACTAGAAATCAATAACGGGGATAATTGGAAAATCCTAAATACATGGAGATTAAACAATGCACTTCCAAATAACACATGGGTCTAAGAAGAAATATTTGTAAATGTTTCAGACTAAATGAAAATGAAAATACAACTTATCAAAATGTGTGGTATGCAGCAGTTTATAACATTGAAATACATATTAAAAGAGGAGAAAGATCCAAAATCAATAATCCTAAATTTCCATCTTAATATAACATCAGCTGACTGAAAAAGAAAAATAATGTGATCATGTCCATAAATAAACACTCATTTATGATAAAAAGATAAGGAAGTTAAATTCAAAATAACCAGAAGAAAAGAAATAGCAAGAATTAGAACAGATCAATGAAATTAGAAATATAAAATCAATAGATGATTACTAATATCAAAAATGGAAGAGGGGACATCAGTACAAATTCTGTAGACATTAAAAAGATTTAAAAACACTATAAATAATTCTATGTCCACAAGTTTGATAATCTAGATGAAATAGACCAATTCCTTGAATGACACAATATGCTGATATCACCCAAGAAAAACAGGCAATGTGAATAGCCTGTATCTTTTAAAGAAATGAAATCAGTAATAACCTTTCAACAGGCCTAGATGGTTTGTTTCACTGGTGAGTTCTACCAAACATTTAAGAACAAAATTACACCAATTCTCTACAACCTCTTTCAGAGGGCAGAAACAGAGGAAATACTTCCTAATTCATTACTCTAATACCAAATCAAAGACATCAGAAGAAAACTATAGACCTATATCTAGAAGATATAGGTCTAATTCAAAAATCCTCAGTAAAATATTAGCAAATTAAATTTAAAAATGTATAAAAAGAATTATACACCATGACCAAGTGCAATTTATCTCAGGTATGCAAGGTTGGTTCAACATACAAAAATAAGTTAATGTAATATATCACAATAGACTAAAAAAGAAAGATCACATGATCATGTCAGATGTAGAAACTCTCAGTAATAGAAATAGATGGGGACCTTCTTAACTTGATAAAACTATCTACAAAAAACTTAATACTTAATGGTGATAAAGTTGAAGCTTTTCCCACTAATATCAAGTACAAGGCAAGGATGTTCCCTTTCACAACTCTTTCAACATCATTCTGGAAGTCCTTGCTAATATAATAAGGCAAGAAAAGAAAAATTAAAAGGCATGTAGATTGGAAAGGAAGACATGAACTGTCTTTGTTCATAGATTACATGATTGTCTATATAGAAAATATGAGAGAATTGACAAAAAAACTTCTGGAACTAATAAGTGATCATGGCAACATTGCAGACACAAGGTTAATATACAAAAGTAAATTGCTTTTCTGTATACCAGCAATGAACAAGTAGAATTTGACATAAAAAATACTATTTACATTAGCATCCTGAAAATTGAAATACTTTGATAGACATCTAACAAAACATGTACAAAATCTATATGAAGAAACTTAAAACTCTGATGAAGTAAGCAAAGTAAATAAATGAAGATATATTCCACGTTCATGGATTGGAAGACCTAGTATTGTCAAGATGTTAGTTTTTCCCAACTGGGTCTGTAGTTTCCATGCAATCCCAATAAAAATTCCAGCTAGTTATTGTATGGGTATCAAAAAACTGATTCTAAAGATGTTACGGGAGGCAGAAGACCCAGAAGAGCTAATACAATCTTGAAGAAGAACAAAATTGGAAAACTGATGCTGCCCAACTTTGAGTTAGTATAAAGCTACTTTAATGAAGACAAGGTGGTATTGAAGAGATAATAGACAAGTAGATCAATGGAACAAAACAGAGATCCCAGAAATAGACTTCATACATACATACAGGTAATAGATCTTTCACAAAGGAGCAAAGGCAATGCAATGATACAAAATCGTCTCTTTGACACATGGTGCTGGAACACCTGGACACCCACAGGCAAAAAACGAATCTAGACACAGACCTTATACCCTTCACAAAAATTAACTCAAAAGGGATGATAGGTCTAAATGTAATTTGGAAAAAAAAAACCTCTTAGAAGATAACATAAGAGAAAATCTGGATAACTTTGGGTTTGGTGATGCCTTTTTAGATACAACAAAGATATGACCCATGAAAGAAATAAAAGATAAACTGGATTTCATTCAAATTTAAAACTTCTGCTTTGGGAAAGACAATGTCAAGAGAAAGAGAAGAAAAGATGCAGACTGAGAGAAAATATTTACAAAAGACACATCTAATAAACGACTGTTACTCAAAATATGAAAAGAATGCTTAAAACTCAACAATAAGAAAATGAACAACTCAATTAAAATATGGCCAAAGATCTTAACAAATTCCTTACCAAAGAAGATATACAGAAGGCAAATAAACATGAAAAAGTATTCCACATCACATGTCATCAGGGAAATGCAAATTAAAACAACAGTAAGATACCACTACACACTTACTAGAATGGCCAAAATCTAGTAAGACTGGCCAGAGGGTAGGGAGGAGAATACCACTACACACTTACCAGAATGTCCAAAATCTGGAAGACTGACAGTACCAAATGCTAACAAGGATATGGAGTAACAGGAACTCTCATATATTTTGCTGGTAGGAATACAAAATGATACACTTTTGGAAGACAGTGTGGTAGTTTCTTGTAAAACTAAACATACAGTTATCATACAAGCCAGCAGTCATGCTCCCAAGGAGTTGAAATTTATGTCCACACAAAAACCTGCACACTGATGTCTATGGAAGTTTTATTCACAATTGCCAAAACCTGGAAGCAACCAAGATGTCCTTCACTAGGTGAATGGGTAAATGAACTGTGGTCCACCCAGCTGTTGGAATATTACTCATTACTCGGCACTAAAAAGAAATGAGCTACAATTCATGAAAAGACATGTAAGATTTTTTTTATTAACGTATAATTGATATACACTCTTATGAAGGTTTCACATGAAAAAACAATGTGGTTACTACATTTACCCATTTTATCAAGTCCCCACCCATACCCCAATTCAGCCACTGTTCATCAGTGTAGTAAGACGCCACAGATTCAGTTTGTCTTCTCTGTGCTACACTGTTTTCCACGTGATCCCCCACACCATGTGTACTAAACATAATACCCACAATCCCCTTCTCCCACCCTCCCACGCACCCTCCCACACCCCTCCCCTTTGGTAACCACTATTCCCCTCTTGGTGTCTCTGAGTCTGCTACTATTTTGTTCCTTCAGTTTTGCTTCGTTGTTATACTCCAGAAATGAGGGAAATCCTTTGGCACTTGTCTTTCTCCACCTGGCTTATTTCACTGAGCATAATATCCATGTTGTTGCAAATGGCAGGATTTGTTTCCTTCTTATGGCTGAATAGTATTCCATTGTGTATATGTACCACCTCTTCTTTATCCATTCATCTACTGATGGACACCTTGGCTATTGTAAAAAGTGCTGCAATAAACATAGGGGTGCATATGTCTTTTTGAATCTGAGAAGTTGTATTCTTTGGGTAAATTCCAAGGAGTGGGATTCCCGGGTCAAATGGTATTTGTATTTTTAGTTTTTTGAGGAGCCTCCATATTGCTTTCCACAATGGTTGAACTAGCTTACATTCCAACCAGCCATGCAGGAGGGTTCCCCTTTCCCCGCATCCTCGCCAGCATTTGTTATTCTTAGTCTTTTGGATGCTGGCCGTCCTTACTGGTGTGAGGTGATATCTCATTGTGGTTTTAAGACATGTAGGAATCTTAAATTCATATTGCAGAGTGAAAGAAGCCAATCTGAACAGGCTACATACTGTGATTCCAAGTGCCTAACATTCTGAAAAAGGCAAACTGATCAGTGGTTGTCAGGGGTAAGAGGCAAAGGGGTGATTGGGTGGAACAGGAAGAGCACAGGCAGTCAAAATACTCTGTGTGATACTATAATGATAGATACATGACATTATACATTTGTCCAAACCCACAGAATGTACAACACCAAGAGGCAACCACAATGTAAACGATGCACTTTGGGTGATAATGATGTGTCAATGTAATTTCATCAGTTGTAACAATGTACCACTCTTGTAGTTACGGCATGTTGACCATTGTGGATGGTATGCATGTGTGGGGTCAAGGAGCATATAAGAAATCTCTGTACTTTCTTCTCGATTTTACTGTGAACCTAAACCTTCTCTAAAAAAACTCATTAATTTTTAGAAGTTATTTTCTGTACAATTATAGAGAGCATCGAGTTATAGCTTGCCCATAGTGAAGGTAGAAAATCCCACCAGTTACCTTTTCTGCAGTAATTTTCCATAAGTGATCATTGCTTTATGTATGTTAATCATTCACATCTATGGATTTCTAAAGGGAATAGTGAAGATTAATTTCTTTTTAAAAAGAAAAAGGTAATGTATAAGTGGCCTGTCAAATATAACTCAGTAATCAAAAGGACAGAGAATAGACTGTAGAAGCATTTCTTTCATGTTCAATGAAATGCTTTTGGAGGATATTTTCCCAGATTTTTCCCCTCATATGTATAAATAGGGGACTCCCTACATATAAATTTAAAATGTAATTTGTATCAACAGTTCTGTGGTCTTGTTTATTTTACTTTTAATATACCAAAAATGTAATTCCACATAAATAAATATGGAGCTACTTGTCTATTATTGCATAGTCTTCTATTGATCTGATTATCATAATTTATGTAGCCAACCTATATAAATTGAATATTCATATATTCACTATTGTAAACTATATTGTGATGAATATCATTTCTTTGAGCACTTGTCCAATTTATAATATTTCCTTAGAAAAATATGTAGAAATGGGATGGCCTGGTCAGAGGACTTTTGAAGCTGTCATAAAACGTCTTTGAAAAAAATCAAGAAATGCCTAAAAAAAAAATCTTTGAATACTCTAATGTGCTAATTTAAATAACTTGTGAAATCCTTTATTCATCCTTTGGATTCCTATTGTATGTTTTACTAACAGATATTTCAAGGACCATCTGTTTGGATTGTCGCCAGACATAGACCACTCTGTGCAATCCACTTACTGAACTTCCTTCGTATTTTTGACAGAAAAGCACAAAACTAATTTTTTTTAACATCAAGCATGAATTCAATCTGTTCAGAATCCAGGTGTTTAGCTGTGCCAAGAAAATGTATTATTTTATAGGGAATCTTTCATTTTCAATAAAAATTTTGAACAAAATACTTAAACACATCCTGTCATTGGATCCAAATATCATTTGTGAAACAAAGTCCATTTTTCAGCAAGAATCCAATTTCAAGGTATGTTTGTGGAGCAAGAGCCCTTCTCTTTCATATACCTTGAGTCATTCAAACACAAAGACACTAAAAATTGAAAAAGGAAGAGTAGAGAAAAAAGCAAGAGGAGGAAGGTTTGGCTGCACTAGGAGAAAGCAGTGGCAATCCCCAATTGTGTTCCAAAATTTAACATAAACAGCATGCTAATTGGTCAAAACTTATTATTCACTTTTTGTATAAGTAGTAATATACATGTTTCTTAGCCAGAAAACTATAATCCACAATACTGTTGAATCTATAGATGTTCTGAAAAATAGAAAACTACTGTTGCAGTACCAATAATTAAAATAAAAACACTCTATGCTGGTTTAATGGTTTTGTACTTACACTGAATATTGGTTCATAAAGAAAACGAAACTTAATCACACCAGGGTTTTCTTTTTTACTTTATTGTGTTTCTTCAGTACTCCAGCCATTTACTGCAATGTGATAACCAAGGAGCTTATGGCATTGTTGTGCAAACTTAGTTACAGGCCCCTAACCCAGAAATGAGGTTTAGGCCTTTTTATTGGCACTTTAAGGGGAGAAATGACTCTAACCACCACTAGGGGAGTCTTACTCCCTCAAAAGAATCTGGAGAGTACAAGGGAGAGGTTCACAAAACGAGTGTGTGAGGTAACATTGCATGCTAGAGTGAAGCAGACCAGATTTCAGGTCATCCTTATTAGACTCGCGTGTGGTATTTCTAGCTGTTTTGACAGCTGCTGGAGAAAAATTGTTCCCGTGGTCCCCACCATCCTTATATGAGAGCCCAGAACCCTCCGCTTGACATCTCTAGCTGATGGATCATGAACTTCTTCTTTGACTTATAAATGCCTGGAAAGTACTGGAGGAACCTTCCACACATCCCCACCAACTACCTCCCAAGGCCATTTGAAATCTCCCTTCATGCCTTGCCCTCCCTCTGGCTCCTGTAGAACCTACTTCAAACAGTGATGTCCTGGCCTTGCTTGTTCCCACACACCAGCTCTAGCTCCTTTGCCCTTACCTTGCTGTAGAGACCCTGCCCCACTTATTTCCATTTGCTTCAAAGTCAGTCAATGTGCAGGTGGGTGGCAAGGGGAAAAGGGAACGGTCTTCATGATAGGACTGGCTGCAGAGAAGACACCATGCCCTCCCTACCCTCAGCTGATACAGATGCCAGGCTTCTCTCTACCAAGGCTGACCCTGGGTCTCTCCATCCCAGGTCTGTTTGTTGCAGTTGAGAAAACCTAATGGAAGATAAAGCCTATTTTAAGGATTTATGATACTGGTAGTCCACATATACTGGATTGTCTGTCCAGCATCCTTTCCTAGGATTTGCTTCCCCACCACTCCGTGCCCTTGGCCCACTGCCCACATGGTACTTACGAAGTCCTTCCACTCACTGGATACAGATTATTGATCTTCATCCCTTCCCTGGGATTTTTGGATTTAGACTTCAAAAAGTCAAACTCTTTCCTGATTCCATGAGCTATCCTAGGAATTTTTTGTTGTTGAAACATGTTCAAATTAGTTTTCTGATGCTTACAGTCAAAATAGCCCTAGCTGATAAGTATGCATACTCACATACGCACATACAAGTTGGCTTTCCCCTCTAAGCAATGTTTATGCCATATCCCCCTTTTCCTTTGCTCTGGTTAAGTGGGCTTTGGTAACCAGAGAAACGATCTTGATTCCCAGCCCTAAGGGATTAAGGAAAGGTATCTTGGAAGAGAGGCAGAACAGAAATCCCTGCTCTTTGGCACACACAGTCATCACTCCACCTCTCCTTGATAAGAGTCCTGCAGGCAGGACCTTCTGATACTAGCTGAATTTCAGCCAGCAACTGATTTCACCATGCCTTCTTTGCTAGACTGGCGAGCAATCACTGATTAGCTGGATACCAGGAGCCATTTTGAAAGTCAGCTGCCATTTCAGGAGAAACTGTAATACTGAGCCCTTCAAAGATACTGGCTCAATGATCTGATTCAGGCACTAGGTCAGCAGAGTATTAGCCTTGGGCTCCCATTCCTGGTGGATTGGAAGTGGGATGACTATATAGGGGAGAGTGTTCAGGAAAATGCTGAAGCCAGCCAGGCAACCAGCTGCAAACCTATTTGCAGTTGCCATAGGAGCATTCCTACTGTAATAAATACCATTCCAGTGAAAAGCAGCACACCTCCTCTTACTTAAGTGGCATGTGGTTGGAAGTGAAGACTTCTACTTGTCAATAGAAAGGAATAAAGCACTGAACAACCAAGACTTAGACATGACTTTTTGCAGTACAACCCTTCCTAAATAAGGTACAGTCTACTCTTAAAGCATTGAATTTCTACCTTCTTAGAGTTTCCATCTTAGAATGCTTGGAAATCTTTCTAACTCCACAAACAACCTGAAATTAATTACAGGTTTTTCTTTTTCTAATGATCTAAGATGTTACTAAGTTTGCACTCTGGTTCACAGTCTGTAAATATTATCTAGGAAATTTCTTTTATGCTAAACTGCAGGATTGAAGACAATATTCAGACTTTAATAGTGATAATACTTGCATACCTGGGGTAATTTCAGTGTAACTTTGTACCTGGGAAAGGATTCACTGGTAACAGTAATATACTATGTTCCAAGTGGCACATTACTGCAGATGGCTGGAGAAGCAATGCCTTTAGTGCATCTACAAATCCAGAGTCATTTTGTCCAGCAATGGCAGCTCTTTTGTGTTTGCTTGTCCCACATTCCGTGAATTGGGGGAACCTGGTTGAAACTTAGTAATCATGCCAGAGTGATTCCCACGTGCACTAGCCATGAAAGATCTGTGCTACCTTACACTTAACATGTATTTCAAAAAGAAAACCCTCTCCCAACTCCAACAAGATGTGGACTCTTGCAAGGCAAATGGCCATTGGCTTCTCACTTGGCACCACCATGACTTTCTGTGGCAGAAAACTATTCCTCACTTCATGTATGACATATTAACTTATATTTTAGTATATTTACTATATTTATAATGTACAAAATCTGGTGGCATGTTGTCAGAGTAAACTGTGCTTAAATGCCTTCTCTTGGAGAATCACTTGGAGCCCTAATGTACCCCACTGTCAAGTTTATGGAACATTGCATGTTTATTGCAGGAAGGTTTTTATTCAGCCTACACAAAGGATTATCTGGGGCAGCAGCATGTCCCAGGGCTTCTAGTTTATTTTTGAGCTCTTCACTGGATTCTTTCATCCATGAAATGGGTCTAAGGTCCCTGTTTCCCTTTCAGACATTAATAGTATTACTATGCGATTTGACTTGAATATTATTCAAAACACATGGTTTTTAATGCTCATTTACACAGATGGTATTCATTCATTTAACAATTAGCATGGAGGATTAAAGATGGCAGCGTGAGAGATGAGACAGAGGCTTCCGCATATAATACGAAAATATAATTAATACAACTAGTCCTGAAAGAGCAACAGGAAAGAGGACTGTGCCAGGCTGCATACACCTGGAGACAAGAGCAGACCTCACGGAACAGGGTAACATACCAAAGTTGTGGCCCAGCAGGATCCAAGCCCTTCCCCACCCCAGCTCACCGGCAGGAGGAAGAGAAATGGAGCGGGAAGGGCATGGAGGCCTGGGACTGCTGAATACATAACTCTAGAGATCTGCTCTGGGAGCCCAAACCTACATTTCATGGTGTTTGCATGGTACTCTCATGAGTAGGGGATTGGAAAACTAAGACAGGCAAAATTCCTGGAGAGACTGAGATTTCAGCCACTTGTGGAAAGCAGGGATCCATATCCAGCTGCTCTGGGACAAAAGAAAGGGGCAGTCTGAGATACTTCCTAACAAGGAAGCCCTTTAGCAAGAGGGCTGCTAAAGGGGCAAGGATTGCACAGAGCTTACTGCTCAGGAGAAAGGACAGGTACACAAAATTGTCTGGGTGAACTCTGCCCGGCAGGTTGGGAGCTTTCATGATCTTCAGGTGCTCCAGCTCCCTGGCTGGCGACACAGCTCCAAGGACTCCCTCTGTGATAAGCAGCCTTTCTCCTGGCCACCCCCACCTGGCTCGCAAACTGGCAAACTCTACCCTGGTGTTAGGCCAGCCAGACGGAATATCTGTCTACAGCAACTGCAAACGCAAAGCATAGAGGCTTATACCTGTGTGCTCGGCCCACTGGTTCAGGCAGTGGAGTCAGGCATAGCAGCTGGGAAGCAGGAAACAGCTCTATCTTCCCCACAGGCACCAATACCACTCCCCTGTGACCCAGCACATTGCTTCAGGGGCTGAGCAACTCGAGAGAGAAGAGTTTCTGGGCGCTAGAGGGCACCATATACAAATATGAAATGCCAAAGGAACCTGGTCCTGAGTGAAATTATGAATACAACTGCTGAGAAAGATTTAAATGATATCGACCTCATGACTCTCCCTGAAAGGGAGTTCAAAATAACAATCATTAACATGCTCATGGAGGTACAGAAAGATATTCAAGAACTCAGGAATGAACTCCGGTTGGAGATCCAATCATTGAAGAGAACAATGGACGGTTTTGAAAGCAGACTGGATACAGTGGAGGAGACGATAAATGAAATAGAAACTAGAGAAGACGAATACAAAGAAGCTGAGGCACAGAGAGAAAAAAGGATCTCTAAGAATGAAAGAATATTGAGAGAACTGTGTGACCAATCCAAAAGGAACAATATTTGCATTATAGGGGTACCAGAAGAAGAGGAGAGAGAAAAAGGGATGGAAAGTGTCTTTGAGGAGTTAATTGCTGAAAACGTCCTCAATTTGGGAAGGAGATAGTCTCTCAGGCCATGGAAAGGCACAGATCTCCCAACAAAAGGGACCCAAGGAAGACAACACCAAGACATATAGTAATTAAAATGGCAAAGATCAAGGAGAAGGACAGATTCTTAAAAGCAGCCAGAGAGAGAAATAAGATCAAACA
This sequence comes from Smutsia gigantea, assembly GCA_032199065.1. NCBI lineage: Eukaryota > Metazoa > Chordata > Mammalia > Pholidota > Manidae > Smutsia > Smutsia gigantea. The sequence continues at coordinate 76,907 of JAVSCE010019623.1, forward strand.
CAAAGCAAAGCCCATCAGGCTATCATCAGACTTCTCAGCAGAAACCTTACAGGCCAGAAGGGAGTGGCATGATGTATTTAATGCAATGAAGAGGATGGGCATTGAACCAAGATTACTTTATCTGGCAAGATTATCATTCAAAATTGAAGGAGGGATAAAACAATTTCCAAATAAGCAAAAGCTGAGAGAATTTACCTCCCACAAACCATCTTTACACTGTATTTTGGAGGAACTGCTATACATGGAAGTGTTTCTATGGTTTAACAGCTGTCACCAGCGGTAATAAAACCACAGTAAAGAAAGTAGAACATCTAATTACTAAGCAAATGCAAAATTAAATTAACTATCCACAAAGTCAATCAAGGGATAGACAAAGAGTACAGAATATGATACCTAATATATAAAGAATGGAGGAGTAAGAAAAAGGAGGAGAAAAATAAGAGAACGTTTAGATTGTGTTTGTAATAGCATATTAAGTGAGTTAAGTTGGACTCTTAGATAGGATGAAAATTAACCTTGGACCTTTGGTAACCACGAATCTGAAGCCTGCAATGGCAATAAGTAAATACCTATTGATAATCATGCTAAATGTAAATGGACTGAATGCACCAATCAAAAGATATAGAGTCACTGAATGGATAAAAAAGGAAGACCCATTTATATGCTGCCTACAAGAGACTCACTTTAAACCCAAAGACATACACAGACTAAAAGTGAAGGGATGAAAAAAGATATTTCATGCAACTAATAGGGAGAAAAAAGCAGGAGTTGCAGTCCTTGTATCAGACAAAATAGACTTCAAAACAAAGAAAGTCACAAGAGACAAAGAAGGACATTACATAATGATAAAAGGATCAATCCAACAAGAAGATATAACCATTATAAATATCTATGCACCCAACACAGGAGCACCAACACATGTGAAAAAAATACTAATAGAATAAAAGGGGAAATAGAATGCAAAGCATTCATTTTAGGAGACTTTAACACTCCACTCACTCTGAAGGACAGATCAACCAGACAGAAAATGAGTAAGGAGACAGAGGCACTAAACAACACATTAGAACAGATGGTCTTAACAGACATCTACAGAACTCTACACCCAAAAGCAGCAGAATACACATTCTTCTCAAGTGCACATGGAACATTTTCAAGAATAGATAATGTACTAGGCCACAAAAAGAGTCTTGGTAAATTCAAAAAGATTGAAATTGTACCAACCAGTTTCTCAGACCACAAAGGTATGAAACTAGAAATAAATTAAGCAAAGAAAATGAAAAATCCCACAAACACATGGAGGCATCACAACATGCTCCTAAATAACCAATGGATCAATGACCAAATAAAAACAGAGATCAAGCAATATATGGAGAAAAAAGACAACAATAATTCAACACTGCAAAATCTGTGGGATGCAGTGAAGGCTGTGCTAAGGGAAAGTATATTGCAATACAGTCCTACTTCAGAAAAGAAGAACAATCCCATATGAACAGTCTAAACTTACAATAAATGAAACTAGAAAAAGAAGAATAAATGGGGGCCAAAGTCAGTAGAAAGAGGGACATAATAAAGATTAGAGCAGAAATAAATAAAATCAAAAAGAATAAAACAATAGAGAGAATCAATGAGGGCAAGAGCTGGTTCTTTGAGAAAATAAACAAAATAGATAAACCCCTAACCAGGCTTATCAAGAAAAAAGGAGAGTCTACTCACACAAAGAGAATCAGAAATAAGAAAGGAAAAATCATTGTGGACACACAGAAATACAAAGAATTATTAGAGAATACTATGAAAAATTATATGCTAACAAACTGGATAACTAGAAGAAATGGACAACTTTCTAGAAAAATACAACCTTCCAATGCTGACACAGAAAGAAACAGAAAATATGAACAGACCAATTACTGGCAACGAAATTGAATTGGTAATCAAAAACCTACCTAAGAACAAAACTCTTGGACCAGATGACTTCACCGCTGAATTTTACCAACATTTAGTGAAGACCTAATACCGATCCTGCTTAAAGCTTTCTAAAGAGTAGAAGAAGAGGGAATACTTCCAAACTTATTTTATGAGGCCAGCATCACTCTAATACCAAAACCAGGCAAAGACACCACAAAAAAAGAAAATTACAGACCAATATCCCTGATGAACATAGACGCAAAAATACTCAATAAAATATTAGTAAATCCAATTCAAAAATACATCAAAAGGATCATCCATCATGATCAAATAGGATTTATTCCAGGGATGCAAGGATTATACAACATTCAAAAATCCGTTAACATCATCCACCACATCAACAAAAAGGACAAAAAGCACATGATCATCTCCATAGGTGGTGAAAAAGCATTTGACAAAATTCAACATCCATTCATGATAAAAACTCTCAACAAAATGGATATAGAGGGCAAGTACCTCAACATCATAAAGGCCATATATGACAAAGCCACAGCCAACATCATACTTAACAGCAAGAAGCTGAAAGCTCTTCCTTTAAGATCAGGAACAAGACAAGGATGCTCACTCTCCCCACTTCTATTCAGCATAGTACTGGAGGTCCCAGCCATGGCAATCAGACAACACAAAGAAATGAAAGGCATCCAGACTGGCAAGGAAGAAGTTACACTGTCCCCGTTTACAGATGACATGATATTGTACATAAAAAACCCTAAAGAATCCACTCCAAAATTACTGGATCTAATATCTGAATTCAGCAAAGTTGTGGGATAGAAAATTAATACACAGAAATCTGTTGCATTCCTGTACACTAATGATGAACTAGCAGAGAGAGAAATCAGGAAAACAATTCCATTCACAGTTGCATCAAAAAGAAAAAAATACCTAGGTATAAACTTAACCAAGGAAGTGAAAGACCTGTACTCTGAAACCTACAAGACACTCATGAGAGAAATTAAAGGAGATACCAATAAATGGAAACGCATTCCATGCTCATGGATAGGAAGAATTGATATTGTCAAAATGGTCATCCTGCCTAAAGCAATCTACAGATTCAATGCAATTCTGATCAAAATACCAACAGCATTCTTCAACAAACTAGAGAAAATCATTCTAAAATTCATATGGAACCACAAAAGACCCCAAATAGCCAAAGCAATCCTGAGATGGAAGAATAAAGCTGGGGGGATTATGCTCCCCAACTTCAAGGTGTACTACAAAGCCACAGTAATCAAGACAATTTGTTATTGGCACAAGAACAAACCCATAGACCAATGGATCAGACTAGAGAGCCCTGATATAAACCCAACCATATATGGGCAATTAATATATGATAAAGGAGCCATGGACATACAATGGGGAAATGACAGCCTCTTCAACAGCTGGTGTTGGCAAAACTGGACAGCTAGATGCAAGAGAATGAAACTGGATTATTGTTTAAGCCCATACACAAAAGTAAACTTGAAATGGATCAAAGACCTGAATGTAAGTCATGAAACCATAAAACCCTTAGAAGACAACATAGGCAAAAATCTCCTGAATATAAGCATGAGCAACTTCTTCCTGAACGCATCTCCTCAAACAAGGGAAACAAAAGCAAAAATGAACTCATGGGACTACATTAAATTAAAAAATTTCTGTACAGTAAAGGATGCCATCAACAGAACAAAAAGGCATCCTATAGTATGGGAGAATATATTTGTAAATATCATATCCGACAAGGGCTTAACATCCAAAATATATAAAGAACTTAAATGCCTCAGCACCCAAAAAGCAAATAACCTGATTAAAAAATGGGCAGAGGATATGAAGAGGCAGTTCTCCAAAGAAGAAATTCAGATGGCCAACAGACACATGAAAAGATGCTCCACATCACTAATCATCAGGGAAATGCAAATTAAAAACACAATGAGTTATCACCTCACACCAGTAAGGATGGCCAACATCCAAAACACTAAGAACAACAAATGCTGGCGAGGATGTGGAGAAAGGGGAACCCTCCTACACTGCTGGTGGGGGTGTACCCTAGTTCAACCATTGTAGAAAGCAATATGGAGGTTCCTCAAAAAACTAAAAATACAAATACCATTTGACCTGGGAATCCCATTCCTTGGAATTTACCCAAAGAACACTTCTCAGATTCAAAAAGACACATGCACCCCTATGTTTATTGCAGCACTTTTTCAATAGCCAAGATATGGAAGCAACATAAGTGTCCATCAGTAGATGAAAGGATAAAGAAGATGTGTACTATTCAGCCATAAGAAGGAAACAAATCCTGCCATTTGCAACAACATGGATGGAGCTGGAGGATATTATGCTCAGTGAAGTAAACCAGGTGGAGAAATACAAGTGCCAAATGATTTCCCTCTTTTGTGGAGTATAACAACGAAGCAAAACTGAAGGAACAAAGGAGCAACAGACTCAGAGACTCCAAGAAGGGACTAGTGGATACCAAAGGGGAGGGGTGTGGGAAGGCAGGTCAGGAGGGAGGGAGAAGGGGATTGTGGGGTATTATGTTTAGTACATGTGGTGTGGGGGATCACGGGGAAAACAGTGTAGCACAGAGAAGGCAAACAGTGAATCTGTGGCATCTTACTACACTGATGGACAGTGAATGCATTGGGGTATGGGTGGAGACTTGAAAATATGGGTAAATGTAGTAACCACGTTGTTTTTTCATGTGAATCCTTCATAAGAGTGTATATGAATAATATCTTAATAAAAATTTTTTTAAATTATAAAAACAAAAACAAGAATAATGAGCATGAAGTAAGGGTAGACCCATGAACCTATGCTAAACTGAATCCACCCTCTGTTCTCCAATACTGCCTCCTCCTGAGTTTCATTCTCTATAACTGGTGCCACTCACCTGGAGCAGCCCCAGCCAGAAAGCTAGGTGTCATTCCCTATGCGTGTCTTTTACTTATCCTCCCAGATTCCCCAAAATACCAAGTTCCGTTAATCTTTCCTGTTAACCATCTCTCTCTGAAGTCTCCTCTCCATCCTCATTATGTCTTTCCTAGTTCAATTCACCATCAAGCCCCCCTTAGATTATTAAAACAGCTTCCCAACTGGTTTCTCTGCCTACATTCTTTCCCTCTCTCTACTTCCTTATTCACATTGCAGCTAGAGTTATATTTTAGAAAGGGTATCCTCTGCTTCAAACCTCTTCTCTGTGTCTACTGCTCTTGGTGTAAAATCTGGTGGCTTTATATTTACCACCTCTCCAGCCTTGTAGGTCAACATTTGCTCTTCCAGCTCTTCTGCCGCCACACAGAATCACTTGGAGCCCTAATGCACCCCACTGTCTAGTTTCTGGGACTTTGCATGTGCCATTCTCTTTATCTAGAAGAATCTCCCTGTTCTCTGTTCTCCTACCCCACTTCCATACTAATTGTTAAAGCCTCAGGCTTTAGAACTGTCATTCATTGTTATCATCTTAACAACAGCAATAAAAACTGTCTATTACTCTTTTCTCAAGGAAATCTACTTTCTATTTCTAGTTTGTGCTTGTAGCAAATTTCCCAGGATTTTAGGTAATTCAAGCTGCCAACTTATCTATGCCTGGTTATCATGAAACTATAACATCTTTTGCAGACACAGGATGGTCCTTCTATCCTAGGCAAGTGAATTAGGGTCCCTTGAAAACTAGGTCTTTTAAGCCACTAGGTTATTACTCCACAAACACATGACTATTTACTCTAATTTTGAGTTGAGTAAGTTTCTTTCAGTGTCTAGTATCACTTATAAAAACTTTTCCCCTTCCAGTCTATCATTTGATGATGAAAACATTGTAATATTTTAGTATATAACTTATATAACTTCTGTTCTAGTGAGTTATAAAATAACTTCTAGAATAGGTCTCAAAACAACCTTTGATTCTGGGAACCTTAGCTCCGTTTTCCTGAATCTTTGCAAATTGTTGTCCTGCTCCTATTTTCTGAGTTTACAATACCAAGTTTAGAACATTCAGACCATGCACACTTATTCTTAGGCCCATAGGAATTTTTTGATTCATTGTTTTCATGGCCAACACCTTTAGAAACATACTAGCCTAAAATCATTGAATGTGGAAAGCAAATCTGGTTTCTTAATGGGAGTATTTAATCTTTCCAAGTGTGGAATATAATGAATTTTCATCTTCCAAAGAACTAAGAGTGTGCTCGAAAGTCTTACCACTACGTGGATTAACTCAGTATATCTTAAAGGTTTTAGTTTGTTTTGTCTTGTTTTTCTACTTTAAGCTTCCCACAGTAAGAAACTCATCCTATATCCTACACAAGAAAATACACACATGCAAATGAAGCAAAATTTCCATGAAATAATATTTACCCTTAGTAGATGTGATTCACAGCGACACTGCTGACATTTTGTATTCTATCTCATCCTGTGCTATCCTACAATATTCTGGTCACTTCGCATTAAGTTGATTTCCTTATCTGCAGTTGGAGCCCAACCAGCAGTCTGAAAAGCATTGGCTTATAATTTTCACCATAAGAAAATAAAGTCAAGAAAAATATACTGGAGTAGCTCTAGTTTCTGGCTTTCTAGAACATTTCCCACCCTTTTCCTCTTTGCTGTCCAGGTGATCCTGGTGGGGCTTTTTCACAGAGGCTTCTTCACAGCATTTGGGGAGAGCATGTGACTACAGTTGGGTGGATTATAGCACATTTCCTGCTGGACAGAGTAATCCTTCCAAGTAAGGACGTTTAACCCAGGTGCACTGGTCAGACCTTTTCTGTCAGAATGAGTGTGAAAGACGGCCTCTTTCTGCTGGGGGTGCCAAGCTGCCAGCAGGTGGATGTCGGCTGTCGGCAGCCATTCCATCTTGCTTATGTGGAGAACACCTGACTGAGTAATGAAGCCGAGCTCTGCTGAGATATGGCAAGAGAGAGAGGGGGTGGCCCCAAGACACTGTATCAAGCTGTGAAGAATTCTAGATTTATCTTGTATTTCCCAGGTATATGAGACAATATGTTTTTCTTTTTCTGTAAGCTGTTTTGAACTGAGTATTCTGACTTGCCAAGTGGAAGAGTCCTGATGATACAGTAAAGTAGATAGATACCAAGAGCTTGATTTTTGTGATGTGATTGCAAAGATCACATAGCTGTATCTGTATTTAGAAATCTTCCACCTCCTTCTCATATCCATGGAGAAATGGGTTGTGCGGTGACTTATGGGGCCAGATAATATATTTTAGAATATTTTAAATATTCATTCATATGTCCTTTCCCCCCAGTTCTCCTACCCCTTGTCTTTTCCCCATTCAGTTAGCATGGCATTCTTTATTCCATTTCTTCAGAGACGAGATGGCACCCCAGAAATGCAAAGTCTTGGCTTTTCACTTCCAGTTGCTTAGGCATCAGAAGAACATGAAGGAGGTGTGATGAATAAGACAGAGAGCTTTCTAACTCTAAGACCACAAAGGAATTCCCAGTAGTGGAAGATGAAGGGAATGTGATATGGGAGAAGGTTAGGAGACGCCCTCAGTAAAGCCACCAATTCTGCTCCAGCATCTGGTTCCTGGAGCAGGGCCCAACACCAAGGCATGGGGGCTTCCTGGCTCTACTTAGGTGAAGACCGTGCATTCCCTGTGCGAAAGTTCCTTAGTCATTCTTGCACTGAGGCTCAGTGAGCATCTCCCTTGAATAGCAGTTACCACATGGCCTGCAGAGTGTCTGGTAGGATGACTGCCTTTCTGCATCCCTGTGTACCCATCCTGCTAACAACCCCCACTGGGATACACACAACCCCCTCAGTGGAGTGCGAGGCCTGGATATAGACAGTATTACAGAGGAGGAAGGAAAACCCACTGCTCCTGAACTCGAATGAAGCAAGTTATTACCAGCCTGAAATCACTCCAGAGCCAGGCAGTCATAAAAAAAAATCCATCCTGACCCCCAAGCCCCTACCCCCAACACATACCATTACCCCCAACACATATATTATCACTACCATCACACTTGAATGTTTTATATCGTGCTGAACAGGAATTCAATCCATCTGTACTAAGCTATTTTACACGTTTTTGTTTCATGGCCTCTTACCAATGTTAACCAGTGATCATTCAGCCCAGTGCTAGGCACTGATAAAGAAACTGATCCTCATGTTGCTCCCTGTGTGGGGGAGTAGGGGGGCACAGACATGTGTGACTGATCCCATTCAAAGGGCGGCTGGAAGGGGGTTTGGCCTGGGTAGCCTCCCAGAGCCTGTTGCATTCTATCACTGGATGATCATTTTTTTAGTCAAAAAGTACTCTGCACAGTCACAATATTCATTTCGGCTTAGCCATAAACATTCAACCTGTATAGTTCAAAGGAGGAGTTTTCCTATAATATTTCCTGAGGGGTAAAATGTGACATTAATTACAGTTTAAAAAACACAAAGTAAAAATGCATGCAAGAGCCTCTGATAGGTCACGTCCCCCACCTTTACTGAGAAGCTCTGATGGAAGTGGTGCCAGTTCCATGTGCTGCCAAGTGCCTTCCATGGGGTCTGGCTCCTAATTACGGCCTTGCCAGCGAGATGGCCTCCTTCAGTACATTCTCCACTCCAGTGCTGTATCACTTCTCTCCTCTTCACAGAAATCACCTGCCCTCCCGATTTCCTCTCTTCCTCCCCAAACTCCTTCAATAATTGATGCTGACCCAGAGCCCCGACGCCCTCATGTTCACCCTTGGGTAGACCTTGGTTAAGAAGCCACCAAGTGGCCGAATCCGACGGCAGAATCCTGATTTCTGTGGGTCCACTCCATGCCATTAAGTGGTGCTTGAAAGAGACTGCTTAAGTCCATGGCTTTGTGGTAGGTTGCTTTTTTTCTTTCCCCCTACTTCATCTCAGTGAGCCTTTCTAAAGAAATACATTTTGAGCTAAGAGCCTCTTCGAGGGTGGAGAGTGTTATCTATAGGTCTCAAGGAATTAAAACCCAGGCCACCTCCTGCCAGGATAGTTAAAATGGAGCTAAACCGCTCTCCTGGGGAGGGCGCTGCCCCTAGTAAGGAAGTGAACCATCTCCCTAATCCATGAGACAAAGGGACTTTTCAGAAATGGAAGACATACGATTTAGGAAAGATGATGTGGCATGCCAGAGATATGCACTTTAAGTAAGGCATTCTAATTGAGCGACTGCCTTACAGAATCAGTACATGAACTGACCACATCTTAAGAACACACAGAGCATTTCTCTGAACAATAGTTTTTCTATATTCTTTTCATTCTATAGAGTCAGAGAAAGTGTTCTGACGGTCATAAGCTTTATGAACCCATAACCCGGATTTAGAAACACTGTAATCATTGCATGCCAACCTTTCACAATAAGCTCAGCTCACCCCTCCTGGCCCCCAAAATGAACTCTAAAGGATAAAATTCAGAAATCAGGAACTACATGCACTAGGAATTACAACCAAAGTTTGATATCAGCCTGTCACATTTTGACAATAAATTAACTGGTTAGATGTCATATTAGGTGGAACATACTCCTGTTGACTATATATTCAGCTTACACGCTATTGTTGTTGATCTATATTTGTTTTATAGTGACACGGTTCCTCTCTTTAAGACAACAAAAGTAACATCGTCATGCTCTTCATATATATAACAGCATCTCTATCAGCACTGTAGAGATTTCAGATGGCAGGTCTGGCTGCCCAGGCCTGGCTGTGTCCCTTGGCAGAGGCCGTTTTTCCACATCAATGTAGACAGTTCTCAAGTTTTCTTAGAATCCAGGCCAAAGGAAGAGACAACTGGAGACAGGAAAGATTCACCTCTGGCTACGGATTAAAGCTCAGTTTCCAATTTCTAATTTCCTGTCCTATAATATTCTTCACAGACATGTGACTAACACCTCAGAACTATCCTTCTCTGGGGTAAAACATGTCTCTGAACAATGGGGGAATGGTCTTTCTTTATCCCCACAGGATATCATTATCATCAATTCCATAATCCAACATCAGAGTAAGAGGGTGTGTTGGGGGGGCCTTTTCTCTCTGTGGTCACCTGTAACAAATAGAGTCATAATAATTGACCCAAATGGATTCCATTCATATATCGATGTTCCTTAAATTCTCTCAACATCCTGGTGAGTTACTGTAACCATCCTCCTTCCTTACTCACAATATTCCACTAACTCTCCTTTAACTACAAGATGAAGTCTAAACTCTTCAGCATGACATTTAGGGCCCTTCAAGGAGTAGAATGAAAAAGGAACAAAGTTGAACAGCATGGTAATGTTTTATTTGTGGCCAATTCCCTTCTAGATTGTGGTCCTCTGGGGCATGATTGCATTCCAATCCTGTTTCTGCCATTTTTCATCCATGGGACTTTGGAGAAACAACTCAATGTTTCCATATAAGGAAACTGAGTTTCAGAAACATAAACTAGTTTGTTCAAGGTTACCAGATGAAAAATGTCAGAGGTGGGATTGAGATCCAGACTGTTTAATTCCAGAGATGAGCTCGTTGAGTTCCTATGAGTCAAGTCACTGAAGTCCACTGTAATTGGGACATAGCAGAAACTTGTTACGAGCTCACTGTTATAACTGTGAGTCTCTCTCCCACCCGGCATCCAGAGCTAATCACAGGGCAATGCCTCTGGTAATTGGCATCTCATGCACCTTCAGTTAATCCCATTAATGACTTCCATTTCTCAAATAAGGAATGGAAACTCTGAGAGGTTGAATGGCCTGCAAAGTTCTAGAGATGGAAAGTGGCCAGAGCAGGATTAGAACCCAAGTCCTTTGATTCTTAGCTTAGTGTTCCCACCATGCTAGTCACTAATCATGTATTTAAAATGTATAATTAGGGAGATATAATTAAGAATAAAAGAATGAGTATTTAAACTTTCTAAGAAAGATTTCTTAGAGAAAAGGACATCTTATTTCTCTATTGGCAGGATTGACAAAATACCTGTTGTTTTAAAAGTCACCCATTATTGTACTTTTAAAACAGAATTTTAAAGTAAGATCTATGCTTCCATGTATGTGAGTAAAACCAGATTTTAGCAGGTAGGCTTGAAGCATCTGGAAGCATATTTATGATAAATAGGAAGGAAATCTATTTTATTGACTCAATCCCTAGGATATCAGAATGAAAGTATACGTGTGTGCTTATGTATTATTCTGACAATTTTCTTCCCTTCAATGTCTGGGCCATCCTACTTGAATATATGGGGGTTCCGATGCGGGGGCTGGGGGGGTGGATCTATAATTTGTATGCATAGAATAGGGGAATGGCACAACCTAAGAAGTCAGATGTAGTCTTAGACCAAATAGATTTGCTAAGTTTTCTGTCCACTACTCTTTTCAGAAACTTCCTCATCGAACACTAAAAGTGAATATAGCTTTCAGCTTAAAAAAAAAAAAGAAAAGGAAAGAAAGAATTTTTCCCTCCTTAGTGTAGAACACCCTATTAAAACCTAGAGAATAAAACTTCCTTCTCTATCAGTTGTTTCCTTTTCCATGAAGCAAATATTGATTTTCCCTCCCCCGCTTTGGACACAGGAGTCCAAGTGATTAGGGCCTTTTGGTCGGCTTCCTCCTTTGTGCACTTAGGACAGACAAGGCAGCATGTTTATGAGCTGCCTGCTGCTAGGCAGCCAACAGGGGGTGCTCATTGCGTATCTGGGTGAAGGGAAAAAAGATTGGATTCAAAACAGTCTTCAGCTTTATTTTTCTTTGCTTGCAATGCCAAAGTAAAGACTATAGATCTCACACACAAAGGTTTTGCAAATATGCTCCTAAGCAAAGGGAGGAAATGCATCCGTCAGTGAAGGGGGCTTTAGGCAGAGCCAGTATTTATACATGAAGTAGGGATTGAAGTTCTGAGGGACTGGGGTCCCTGAAGGATTTGGGTCATTGATCATCAATTACACCTGAATTTTCTCAGCTACAATGACTACATTTATTGGATAATTTATCAACTCCTTACTTTGTAGAAACAGAGTGAGTGGTGAGAAAATATATTCTAATTTTGCTTTTCCTGGTACTCTAGCACATCACAGCACTGTCTCAGCTTCTCCGTGTATAGAAAGCAGGATGGGATCATGAGTTCCCAGTGACAGTTTCTCCTATGAATACACTTCTTTGTGTCCAAATAGCAAATGAAAATAATAAAGACATTTTAGAATATACAATTTTGTGGACAGCCATACATTAGAAGATTTAAGAAAAACTGGAGAGTGTTAGGATTTGAAGTAGCTCTTACCCACTTAGATTCAGATTCAGTTTGAATTTGCAAAATCCCTACAAATAAGAATACATGTGACATTTCAAATATTATCTGATTGCAATATTTAAATGACCAAGCTTAAACTTGGAAGGACATTAAAAAGAAGTTGCTTGAACATCAGACAAATGCTAACAGAAACAAATAATTTTGAATCATTTGCCTCTGAAAACACATGAAAAAGATCAGAAGTGAGAAGCTCTCATTAGAAGAAAATACAGCATGTGGCAAGCCTTATAAAATTTATCAGGATATTTCATCAAGAATTACCAAATGTCACAGGTATATACTGAGATATTTAACAAAGAATTAATATCATTTACTTCTTGTCAGACTACTAAACAACGTTTCCTGTAGAATTTCAAAGCCTTTATTTTGATTTATACAGCAAGACCTCAGAAAGAGTGATGGCCTCGCTCATTATTCAACAAAAACCACAAAGAAAAATGTACATCTTAGAAACATACTTCGTTTTCTCTTTCTGAAGCGCAAACAACTTCCAGCTAAAAGACATATTTTGATTAAGATAATATTTTTCCCTAATCAATATTTTTTACCTCTGGGTTATTACTTCCTTGAAGGCTTCTCTGCCTATTTTTTTCTTTCTAAATTAGTCCATGTAGTTTATGAGAAATCGTCAGCACTGCCATATGCTGCTGTTTACATGAAATCTTTCCCTTAATATTTACTGCTGGGTGGTAAGGCTTGTCTCTAGCCTTTATGGTTTGGCATCAGGTCTTGAAATGTGTATTTTATACTTAATTGGAATGGGGATAGGAGCACAGGAGCAGAATTAACCATTAATGAAATAAGACTCCTCTCAACCAACATTCCCCAGGTTCCAACTTGGTTGGTAAAATGTGTGAAACATTCCTTGGTGTGAAACAATAGCAGGGTGATGTGTTTGCTTTGTACACGTACCTAGAATTATGCACGATTCCATCTTTGTCAGATTGCTACACAAGGATTGAAATGCATAGATCTGGATTTTTGTACTTATCTCGTTGCAAAAGGGTGAAAAGTGGTTTGTGGACCAGTGCTGGTCTGTGGACCACACCTTGAGAAGATGGTTTGGGTGTGGGGAGGGAAGGGGGATAAGCCTTCCCTTTGATCTTTCCAGTTCCTTTTACCTTCCAATGTCCTTTGTTTCCCCAAACATTCAGTTACTGCACATGTCCACCATCCCTGCCTCACCTCACCCATGCATGCACATGTACACATACACACACACACACACACACTCTCTCTCTCTCTCTCTACAGTGGTTTAAGGCCTAAAATAAAGATTTGACACAATGTGCTGCTTGATATCTGGAAAATTGAAAGGTCATTGAGTGGCCTAACCACAAGCTCCCCTCCTTACTCTGCTCCTACAGATAAGGTCCCCTTCTTAATAACCCTCCCTTATTGAAGGCCCAGGCACCATTCCTGCTTATCCCTTAGTAGTAAATTTCTGTTCACTGCCAGGGCATGGAATTATTCAAGCCAATCACATGCTCCCATGGGAACCAGGAGCCACATCATCCTCTTGATATTACAAAGGCTGCCTCACACAACCCCTGGGTGTTCACTCAGTTCCTGAGCACCAGTCCCATGTGGCTCTGAATGGCACATATGGTGTTCTCATTTCTGGGTTGTGATATTTGTAACTAATAAATTGCCATTGATCTCATCTATCTAGTATTGGTATTATGTGTTCACCCATCCCCCTAACCATAGGATTGGGGATACATCCTTCAGCAAAGGGGTGAAAAAAAGCAATTAAAATATATGCACACACAGCTCCTGAGAAGGAAGAGTTTCACCTTAAGCCTGCCCTTTTTAAGGACATTGTCTTAAATTACAGTTCTGTCCCTAGACTATTGATCAAAGTTAGGATTTGCATTTTAAAATGATTGGGGAAGAATTAGGAAGAAGAGGATCTGGATCTCCAGGTTTGAAATCAGAAGATCTAAGGTGCAAAGGAATAGTATCAAAAATTCCCTGGCTGTCTTCAAGCTACTACTACAAAGCTGCAGCAATCAAAACAGTATGGTATTGGCACAAGAACAGACCCAAAGATAAATGGAACAGAATAGAGAACCCAGATATAAACCCACATGTATATGGTCAATTAATATATGATAGAGCCATGAATATACAATGGGGAAATGATAGCCTCTTCAACAACTGGGGTTGAGAAAACTGGACAGCTACATGCAAGAGAATGAAACTGGATTGCTGTCTAACTCTGTACACAAAAGCAAACTTGAAATGGATCAAAACCTAAATGTAAGTCATGAAACCATAAGACTCTTAGGAGAAAAGATAGGCAAAAATAACTTGAACATAATCATGAACAATTTTTTCCTGGACACATCTCAGGCAAGGAAAACAAAATAAAAAATGAACAAGTAGGACTACATCAAACTAAAAAGCTTTTGTGCAGCAAAGGACACCATCAGCAGAACAGACAACCTACAGTATGAGAGAATATATTCATAAATAATGTATCCATTAAGGGGTTAACATCCAAAATATATAAAGAACTTATATGCCTCAACACCTGAAAACCAAATAATCCAATTAAGAAATGGGTGGAGGACCTGAACAGACATTTCTCCAAAGAATAAATACAGATGGCAAACAGGCACAAGAAGAGGTGCTCCACATCACCAATCATCAGGGAAATACAAATCAAAACCACAATAAGATATAACCTCACACCAGTTAGAATGGCCACCATCCAAAAGACAAGAAATAACAAGTGTTGGTGAGGATGTGGAGAAAAGGGAACCCTCCTACACTGTTGGTGGTAATGTAAATTGGTATAACCACTGTGGAAAGCAGTATGGAGGTTCTTAAAAAAAACTAAAATAGAAATACATGCAACACCATAATTCCATTTCTAGGAATTTACCTGAAGATAACAAACTCCTTGATTCAAAAAGACATATGCACCCACATGCTTATCCCTGCATTATTTACAATAGGTATGTTACGGAAGCAACCTAAGTGTCCATTAATAGATGAATGGATAAAGAGGAAGTGGTACATATACTCAAAGGGATATTATTCAGCCATTAAAAAAAAAAAATCCTGCCATTTGCAACATAGATTGACCTAGAGGGTATTATGTTAAGTGAAATAAGCCAGGTGGAGAAAGACAAATACCATATGATTTCACTTATTTGTGGAATATGAAAACAAAACAAAACAAAACAAAATGAACAAAATAGCAGTAGACTCATAGATACTGAGAAGTGACTGGTGGTTACCATGGGGGGGGTGAGGTGAGGGGAATAAAGGGACAAAGCACAAAAATTCTCAATTATAATATAAGTTGGTCACAGGAATGGAAGTACAGTATGCAAAATATAGTCAATGATTCTATAACATCTTCCTATATTGACAGATAGTAACTGCACTAGTCAAGGTGAGGACTTAATAAGATGGGTACCTATTGAACCATGTGTTGTATACTTGAAACCAATGTAAGATTGTATATCAATGACAGTTCAATAAAAAAAAATTCCTCGGTATTATATCATTAGTCATAAAAAAAAAGTGCCTTCTTTCCCAGCACCATTGTGTGGTCCAGTATTATACTATATATGAGTTTGTGTAAAATGTTGTGTGCATACTTTTAAAATGGGAGATCGCAAAGTGATGGCCAGCTAGCAGCTACTGACTCATTCTCCCCCATTTCCCACTAAAGTATGCATGACAAAGGAATGTGGCCCTGCAGCTGCTCTGGACTCAGGGACTGGCTGGTGCTCTAGCAGAGCAGAGGCTCTGATGCTTTTTAAATAGGATTCAGGCAATTCTCCCCCAACCCTTCCATTCCCTCCACCCTCATTCATCCTCCATATACCCAATTTAAAAGATTTTTAAATTGTGGTAAAATACATACAACATAAAATGTACCAGCGTAATCACTTTTAAGGGTATAGTTCAGTCGTGTTAGATACATTAATATTGTTGTGCAACCAGACTCCAGAACTCTTTTCACTTGCAAAACTGAAACTTTGTCCCCATTAAACAATTCCCCATTCCTCCTTCCCCCAGCTCCTGGCAAATGCCATGCTACTTTCTGTCCTTATGCATTTTACTACCCTAGGTACCTCATATAAGCAGAATCGTTTAGTACTTATCTTTTTGCCACTGGTTGATTTCACTTAACATAACGTCCTCAAGGTTCACCTTTTTTGTTCCATGTGCTAGAATTTTCTTCCTTTTTAAAGCTGAATAATATTCCACTCTGTGCACACAACACATTTTGTTTATTCATTTATCTATCTCTTGACTATTGTGCATGATGTGCTATGAACATAGGTGTATAAATATCTCTTCAAGACCCTGCTTTCAGTTCTTGTAGATATATACCCAGAAGTGGAATTGCTGGATCATGTGGCAATTCATTTTTTTTTTTGAGGAAATTCCATACTGTTCTCCAGTGGCTATATGATTTTACATTCTTGCTGACATTGCACAAAGTTCTAATTTCTCCACATCCTTGTCAACACTTGTTATTTTCTGTTTTTGGTAGTAGCCAACCTGACAGGTGTGAGGCTATCTTACTATGGTTTTAATTTGCATTTCCCTAATGATTAGTGATGTTGAGCATCTTTTCAAGGGTTATTGTATATCTTCTTTGGAGAAATGTCTATTGGAGTCCTTTACCCATTTTTTAATCTGGTTTTTAAAAAATTGTTGGATTTTAGGAGTTCTTCAAATATCCTGGATACTAATCCCTTAGCAGATATACAACTTACAAATATTTCCTTCCATTCTGTGAGCTGCCTCTTACTCTGTTGATTGTGTCCTTTGATGCCCAGAAGTTTTAAATTTTGATGTAGTTCAAATTATCCATCTTTCTTTTGTTGTGTTTTGGCATCATATCCAAGAAATCATTGCCCAGTCAAATGTCATGAAGTTTCCCCCCAATGTTTTCTTCTAAGAGTGTTATTGTTTTAGTTCTTATGTTAAGGTCTTTGATCTATGTTGAGTTAATTTTTGTATATGGTGTTAAGTAAAAGGTTTACTTCATTCTTTTGCATGTGGCTATCTAGTTTTCCCAGCACCATTTGTTGAAAAAGAGATTTATTTTTAAAAATACGCTTTTTAAAAAATATTTTTATCTTGGAGGAGATATGTTTCCTTGTTTGTATGGTGCAGAGGCACCAGCCTGGGAAAGAGAATGAAAGCAGAGGGATGGAAGGGATAGTGGCTGAGCTCATTGGCCTGACAATTAAGAAAGAGTTGGGGAGTTGAAATGGAAGGAGTTGTATTTGTGAGATGTTTCCTTCATATTGGCAAGAGAAATACAAAACAAAATGTGATTATCTGGGCAGAACAACACAAAGAAATAAAACCATGGATTTAGCATAGGTTAAAATAACCATTAGCAAATGTTATGTAATGAAAACTGGAAAATGTCCTGTAATAAAACATTTTACAAAATGTAAAATTTTCTTGGGGAAAAACAAATCTGGAAATTTTCACAAATGGAAACCATGATGAAGTAAATACCTAATTAGAGAAAAATAATTCAACTATTGAATACAATATCATACAATATTTTAAAAGGCTTCAGAACCATGCAGTTTTACTAGAAAATTCCATTGCTCTATAAACAGTCTGGATTACTGAAGTAAAATGTGGAAAGCCATCTACTTCATTTTAATAAAGCTATCTTGACTCAGACATGGAAACCTGATAAAAGTACCATGCACATATTTCAGAGTGATTTTAATTATTTGTAAATTACCTAAATCATAAATAGAAATCTTTTTTCACATTAACACAGGATAATAATATTACCTATATAATAGCCATTACCATTAGGTAAGATGATGTATGTACAGCATTTAGCAGGGTTAGAGCATTTAACAAGTATTCAATAAATGTAGTTGTATTTATGTCTGCAACACTTTCTGAATATAAACTATTCCAGTGGATCATATTCCATTTTCATAGTTTTAAAAATATTGGCTTTACTCAAATGAACTTACAGGTTGATGACAATTGAAATAAAATGGAAAGTCTCCTAAGAACCTGAAAAATATTTCAAGTTATTCTTGAGGAATAAAATGGCAATAATAGTAAAAAGAATTTTGAATAAAGAAGTGGTTGTTGTATTATTACCCCTAAAAAATAAAATAACATATAACTAAAACAGTGTACAGATACAGATTAGTGGATAAGAATAAAGAGCCAGGAAAAATTCTACCTATCATTTGATGAAAAATATCACCACGCTACATGGTAAAAGATGATATATCCAACAAATGGTGTTCAGGAGGTTAGCTATTTGAGAAAACAACAATGAGACTTCATCCTGCATCTAATACACCAAAATAAATTGCAAGTGGACTTAAGCGAAATAGTTGACATTTAAAAAAATTTAAAAAGTACCATACAGGTGAATACATTTAACTAACCTTAGTATGGAGGAGGACATCCTGATTATAAATTCAATGAAAAAATTAAAAGAGAAATAATAGATTTGATAAAAATTGCATGCATCAAACACCTTTCAAAAGGAAACAACAAATTTATCATAAAAGAAAACAACACATTTATCAGATTTATCAGATAAACAACAAATTTATCTTACTAATATAAATTAGTAAGAAACCATTCCAGGAGAAAGGTGGAAAAGATAATTCATAAGAGAGAAACTGAAATTGCCAATAGACATGAAGAAACGTAATGTTTTGTATTCAAGGAAATGTAACATTAAAATAACAGTGACATACTCATATCTTGCTTGACATATAGAAAGCAGATTAAAAAAAAATGTTAACACACAACACTGGAGAGGCTCCAAGGAAACTCTTGGGAATGGCTGAGCATTAAATGTGGCAAAGACTGTCCATACTCACAGAACAGAAGCCCAGTGGCAGAACTGCACTGCAGGTGAGAAGCAGGCAACATTTAAGGGTTTGCAGTCAGCATGAATGACGTCACAGTAAAGTGTGGAGGAATGACCAAGAGCTACGTCAGTTGCAGATGTCCCTTGCTACCTGTCAGGGCCCTTGAAAGAGGACAACTAGCTCCTTATTATAAAATACACTTATGTATCTCAAACATGGGTGAGCCAGACTGTGATTATATGAATACCTGTTCATGTGAAAGGTGTGGGGTGGTGCTAAAAAAAATGATCTTTTTTTTTATCATGGGATGTGATTACAGGTGATATTTTTGTCATTGTTATTGTCCTTAAGTAGAAGCAATTTGCTTAGTAAAGTGTCTTGCACAGCACCAGATTTAATGAGACGCTAAAATAGGCTTTTTAATCATTAAAAGAAATTTAATGTTCTTCGTACAAAACACATGCCTTTTTGACTAGAAAATATATTCACAGGTTTTAGAACAGCCTTGTCCAGGGCAACTTCTGCATTTTATGCCACCTGCTTTAGGAATAAAATGTAATATCTCATGTCTTTTGAAGTCAATTTTAAGATCAAGGGGACAATTTTGTATCATCCCAAAATAAAAATCACAAACTTTTCTGTTCAGAGCCTGAAAATGGCATTAAGACAACATTGGAATTACAGACATGCCAAGCCCTTCACCACTGGGTTTTCTGTTTCTGTGATGTAAGTGTAATTCTGACCCAGTTGTTTTGTATTGAAGACTTGATGTTGGTATCTTCCTGCCTCCCTGAAAGGACATGCCTGCAAGGATAACAAATGTGGATGACTTAGGATTTCTATGGCTCTAATTTGTAAGTGCCTTTTAGTCCATCAAAGCTCCTTTACACTGTGTTCACAGAAGTCTATCAGACTAGTCTGGCTTCAGTGACAAATATTTTAAGCTCTGTGAGATGGAAGGGAACTTTTAAGGACAGAGAGCCTTTTGGGAGACATGTGTAAGTTTACCTCTGTTTTTCTTCCACAATTTTTTACCCAAAAAGTTACCTTAATGCAGGGCTTGCCAATTCAAATGCTCAAAGAGGCCAGCAGTTGAAAAAAATGAGTTGTTGTGATTTTGTTAAATTAACATTTGTTAAGTGGAACACAGGGTGCCAGATGGTGAATCACAGCTCAGTAACAGAGCACAAGAGAAATTGAAAGAGACAAGGTTAATTCCTCACAAGTCCTGGACGAATCACAAGACACACCTTGAGGGGCCACACAGGGAAGTCAAAGCAGGTGTAGAGAGTGGGATAGGACCCAGGGCACATGCCTTTATTAGTGTCAGTGGCTGGAATGCTTTGGCATACCAGAGTTGGAGCCAGATAGGTCAGTTCAGACCAAAAGAGTGGGTTTCAGGG
Source organism: Smutsia gigantea (assembly GCA_032199065.1). NCBI lineage: Eukaryota > Metazoa > Chordata > Mammalia > Pholidota > Manidae > Smutsia > Smutsia gigantea. The sequence continues at coordinate 97,348 of JAVSCE010019623.1, forward strand.
AGCTTCACCGAGTCATATCTAAGGGGTACTCAAGGGGAAGGCACTGAGAGGCAGGCAAGACTGCAGATCATGGGAGCTGTTGGGGAAGTTTTGTTGGGAACTTACATGTCTTGTGGCTCCAAGGGCTGTTATCCTGGGCGTGAGCTTTCATGGGAGGCTAGTGGCAGCTTAAGGTCCTGACACACGGCTTGGCCAAACAAAATGGGTGCCACGGCAGCAATACCTCAGAGTAGCTTAGCTCAACTCCTGAAGTGAATGGAAGGTCTGGCATCCCCACAGGAGTAGCTGGAGAGGGCAGCTCGCCATTGGCCACTGTTACCAAACAGGCAATGTTGGCGCCCTGCAATAAATGCCCACTTCTTTCACTCCATCCTGAGGTCAGTGCTTGGCTTTGCTACACATCAGGGGAGCAGGCCCAGGTTTGTTTGGTTCCGTAACAAACTGGCGACCGCTAATGTCCGAAAGCACCATCTTCTCCGTCTACCGGCTTTGTGAATAAAGTCGCTTTCTTTGCCCTGGCAACCTGTCTCTCAACCTACTGGCATGTGGTGTGGAGAGTGCCACGAGCTTGGACTCAGTAACACTGCCTTCTGCTGTCCTCTCAGCTGGAATGCAGACCCTGAGTGGCCAGCCAGTCAGTGATTTTATGCGAAATGTCTTGCTATTTAGATAAAACAACTATAAAAGTCAAAAACATACCTTGTGGGTCAGAGAACATTGGCAAGACATACAGCATGGTGTGTGACCATTGCTTAATGTCACATTAGGTCACTTTGCTTGACATGACAGAGCCATCTGCTTAACTGTTTTTAAGAAACAACATTTCATTCCTAGAATTGTGCTCCAGAACTTCCTAGCTGGGGGGAGAGTTTGTGGGGGCACTGTAGTCTCCTCAGCAACATGGGGACATTGTGGAGGGCCAGATGTGATGTCACCCTGGAAGTGACATCACCGGATCTGGGCACCAGGAAGTGACATCACTGGAAGTAGCAATACTGGATGTGAGATCAGCCTGGCAGTGACATCATTATAAGCTTCTGTATGTAAGTGGTGCTCAGAAAATAAACCACCATCTTTGGGCAGTGAACCTCCTGATCCCAGCTTTGATTTCTGTCTTTTTTGTGTCTTTCTCTTTATTTTCCTCACTGTATTTTCCTCAAGCTCCTCATCCACTCCACTCAGGTCCAGCTGGTTTGTGAAGCTGGTCTCCACAGGATATTAATACCTACTTCCCCAAATTTTTAGGAGGCCCATTAATGTGCAGACCTGACGTGTGATCTCTCTTCTCCCATGTTGAGTGGGTTAGTCTCCTGGCTCCATCCTCACAAATTTCATTACATTTCCTCCCCTCCCTCACTCCCAAAGTTCATTCTTTCCCTCTGCTTTTCCTCTTGCTGTTCCCCTAGTCTAGAAGGTGGTTCCCACCACCTTTACCCATTCTAATATCCCTAAAAGATCCAATTCCCCTTTCTTTACACTTAAGATTAAGCCAGTAATTTTACTAACACATATCCATTTTAATATCCAATATGTAAATTAGCAAAGTGTCCAGTTTTGATTGAAAATAAAGATGTCTGTAGCCTCTGGATAGCTGTAGCTTTCTGATTAAATGCTAGCTGACCTCCCTTTGAGTGTAAATTTTTGATTAGGATAAGTGACAACCCCTAGGGTGGAGATTACAATTAACACACACATCCATTTATGTCATGCTGTTTGTGCCGAAGTATTTTTAAGCAAATTATAGACATTCTAACACAGGTTTTTTTTATTTTGCTATCATTAATGTACAACTACATGAACAACATTATGGTTACTAGATTCCCCCCATTATGAAGTCCCCACCCCCACCCCATTACAGTCACTGTCCATCAGCGTAGTAAGATGCTATAGAGTCACTACTTGTCTTCTCTCTGTTAAACTGCCTTCCCCATGTCCCACACCCTACATGATACGTGCTAATCATGATGCCAGTTTTCCCCCTTGTCCCTCCCTTCCCACCCATCCTCCCCAGTCCCTTTCCCTTTGGTTACTGTTAGTCCATTCTTGGGTTCTGTGAGTCTGCTGCTGTTTTGTTCCTTCAGTTTTTGCTTTGTTCTTATACTCCACAAATGAGTGAAATCATTTGGTACTTGTATTTCTCCACCAGGCTTATTTCACTGAGCATAATACCCTCTAGCTCCATCCATGTTGTTGCAAATGGTAGGATTTGTTTTCTTCTTATGGCTGAATAATATTCCATTGTGTATATGTACCACATCTTCTTTATCCATTCATCTACTGATGGACATATAGGTTGCTTCCATTTCACGGCTATTGTAAATAGTGCTGCGATAAACATAGGAGTGCATATGTCTTTTTCAAACTGTGCTGCTGCATTCTTAGGGTAAATTCCTAGGAGTGGAATTCCTGGGTCAAATGGTATTTGTATTTTGAGTTTTTTGAGGAACCTCCATACTGCTTTCCACAATGGTTGAACTAGTTTACATTCCCACCAGCAGTGCAGGAGAGTTCCCCTTTCTCCACATCATTGCCAACATATGTTATTGTTTGTCTTTTGGATGTTGGCAATCCTAACTGGTGTAAGGTAATATCTCATTGTGGCTTTAATTTGCATTTCTCTGATGATTAGCGATGTGGAGCATCTTTTCATGTGCCTGTTGGCCATCTGAATTTCTTCTTTGGAGAAGTTTCTGTTCAGCTCCTCTGCCCATTTTTTAATTGGCTTATTTGCTTTTGGTTTGTTGAGATGCATGAGCTCTTTATATAATTTGGATGTCAACCCCTTATCAGATATGTCATTTATGAATATATTCTCCCATATATAGGATGTCTTTTTGTTTTACTGATGGTGTACTTTGCTGTACAGAAGTTTTGTAGTTTAATATAGTCCCACTTGTTCATTTTTGCTTTTGTTTCCCTTGCCTGGGGAGATATGTTCATGAAGAAGTTGCTCATGTTTATGTCCAAGAGATTTTTGTCTATGTTTTTTCTAAGAGTTTTATGGTTTCATGACTTACATTCAGGTCTTTGATCCATTTTGAGTTTACTTTTGTGTATGGGATTAGACAATAATCCAGTTTCATTCTCTTACATGTAGCTGTCCAGTTATGCCAACATCATTCGTTGAAGAGGCTGTCATTTCCCCATTGTATATCCATGGCTCCTTTATCGCATACTAATTGACCATATATGCTTGGGTTTATATCTTGGCTCTCTATTCTGTTCCACTGGTCTATGGGTCTTTTCTAGTGCCAGTACCAAATTGTCTTGAGTACTGTGGCTTTGTAGAAGAGCTTGAAGTCAAGGAGCATAATTCCCCCTGCTTTATTCTTCCTTCTCAGGATTGCTTTGGCTATTCGGGGTCTTTTGCAGTTCCATATGAATTTTAGAATGATTTTCTCTAGTTCATTGAAGAATACTGTTGGTATTTTGATAGGAATTGCATTGAATCTGTAGATTGCTTTAGGCAGGATGGCCATTTTGACATTATTAATTCTTCCTATCCGTGAGTATGGGATGTGTTTTCATTTATTGGTATCTTGTTTAATTTCTCTCATGAATGTCTTGTAGTTTTCAGAGTATAGGTCTTTCACTTCTTTGGTTAGGTTTACTCCTAGGTATTTTACTCTTTTTGATGCAATTGTGAGTGGAATTGTTTACTTGATTTCTCTTTCTGCTAGTTCATCGTAAGTGTATAGGAATGCTACAGATTTCTGTGTATTAATTTTGTAATCTGCAACTTTGCTAAATTCAGATATTAGATCTAGTAGTTTTGGAGTGGATTCTTTAGCATTTTTTGTATATATCATGTCTTCTGCAAACAGGGACAGATTGACTTCTTCCTTACCAATCTGGATGCCTTTTATTTATTTGTGTGGTCTCATTGCTGTTTCTAGAACCTCTAGAACTATGATGAATAAAAGTGGGGAGAGTGGGCATCCTTGTGTTGTTCCTGATCTTAAAGGAAAAGCTTTCATCTTCTGGCTGTTAACTATAATGTTGGCTGTGGGTTTGTCATATATAGCCTTTTTTATGTTGAGGAACTTGACCTCTGTACTCATTTTGTTGAGAGTTTTTACCATGAATTGGAGGTTGAATTTTGTCAAATGCTTTTTCAGCATCTATGGAGATAATCGTGTGATTTTTGTCCTTCCTTTTGTTGATGTGCTGAATGATGTTGATGAATTTTCGAATGTTGTACCACCCTTTCTTCCCTGGGATGAATCCCACTTGATCATGATGGATGATCATTTTGATGTATTTTTTAATTCAGTTAGCTAATATTTTGTTGAGTATTTTTGCATCTATGTCCATCAGGAATATTGGTATGTAATTTTCTTTTTTTGTGGTGTCTTTGCCTGCTTTTGGTGTTAGAGTGTGATGCTGCCCTCATAGAATGAGTCTGAAAGTATTCACTCCTCTTCTACTTTTTGGAAAACTTTAAGGAGGATGGGTATTAGTTCTTCACTAAATGTTTGATAAAATTCAACAGTGAAACCATCTGGTCCAGTTGTTTTGTTCTTAGGTAGTTTTTTGATTACCAATTCAATTTCGTTGCTGATAATTGGTCTATTCTGCTTTTCTGTTTCTTCCTGGGTCAGCCTTGGAAGGTTGTATTTTTCTAGAAAGTTGTCCATTTCTTCTAGGTTATCCAGTTTGTTACCATATAATTTTTTATAGTATTCGTCATAATTCTTTGTATTTCTGTGGTGTCCATAGTGATTTTTCCTTTCTCATTTCTTATTCTGTTTATGTGTGTAGACTCTCTTTTTTTCATGATAATCCTGGCTAGGGGTTTATCTGTTTTGCTAATTATCTTGAAGAACCAGCTCCTCCTTTCTTTGATTCTTTCTATTGTTTTATTCTTCTCAATTTTATTTATTTCTGCTTTAATCTTTATTATGCCCCTCCTTCTACTGACTTTGGGCCTCATTTGTTCTTCCTTTTCTAGTTTCATTAATTGTGAGTTTAGACTGTTCATTTGGGATCGTTCGTCTTACCTGAGGTAGGCTTGTATTGCAATATATTTGCCTCTTAGCACAGCCTTCGCTGCATCCCACAGATTTTGTGGTGTTGAATCATTGTTGTCATTTGTCTCCATATATTGCTTGATCTCCATTTTTTTTTTGGTCATTGATCCATTAATTATTTAGGAGCATGTTATTAAGCTTCCATTTGTTTGTGGGCTTTTTCATTTTCTTTGTGTAATTTATTTCTAGTTTCATACCTTTGTGATCTGAGAAGCTGGTTGGTACAATTTCAATCTTTTTGAATTTACTGAGGCTCTTTTTGTGGCCTGGTATATGATCTATTCTTGGAAATGTTCCATGTGCATCTGAGAAGAATGTGTATCCTGTTGTTTTGGATGGAGTGCTCTGTATATGTATGTTAGGTCCATCTGTTCTAATATGTTGTTGAGTGCCTCTGCCTCTTTACTTATTTTCTTTCTGGCTGATATGTCCTTTGGAGTGAGTGGTGTGTTGATGTCTCCTAAAATAAATGCATTGTATTCTATTTCCCCCTTTAATTCTGTTATTGTTTGTTTCACATATGTAGGTGATCCTGTGTTGGGTACCTAGATATTTATAATAGTTATACCCTCTTGTTGGAGTGCCCCATTTATCATTATGTAATGTCCTTCTTTGTCTCTTGTGACTTTCTTTGTTTTGAAGTTTCTTGTCCGATACAAATACTGCAACTCCTGCTTTTTTCTTACTATTAGTTGCATGAAATATCTTTTTCCAACCCTTTACTTTCAGTCTGTGTATGTCTTTGGGTTTGAAGTGAGTCTCTTGTAGGCAGTATATAGATGGGTCTTGTTTTTTAATCCATTCAGTGACTCTATGTCTTTTGATTGGTGCATTAAGACCATTTACATTTAGGGTAATTATCAATAGGTATGTACTTATTGCTTTTCAGGCTTTAGATTCATGGTTACCAAAGGTTCAAGGGTAATTCCCTTAGTAGGTAACGAACCTCACTTCGTATGCTATTAAAAACACAATCTAAAGGTTCTTTTTTCTTTTCCTCCTTTTTCTTCCTCCTCCATTCTTTGTTTGTTATGAGTCATATTCTGTACAATTTGTCTAGCCCTTGGATGACATCTATATAGCCTTAGGAATACTTCTATCTATAGGAGTCCCTCAAAATGCCCTGTAGAGGTGGTTTGTGGGAGGTAAATTTGCTCAGCTTTTGTTTATCTGAAAATTGTTTAATCCCTCCTTCAAATTTAAATGATAACCTTCTGGGTAGAGTATTCTTGGTTCAAGGCCATTCTGCTTCATTGCCTTAAATATATCATGCCACTCCCTTCTGGCCTGTAAGGTTTCTGTTGAGAAATCTGTTGATAGCCTGATGGGTTTTCCTTTTTATGTGATCTTTTTATCTCTCTAGCTGCTTATAAAAGTCTGTCTTTATCCTTGATCTTTGCCATTTTAATTATTATATATCTTGATGTTGTCTTCCTTGGATCCCTTATATGGGGAGTTCTGTGCACCTCCATAGCTTGAGAGACTATCTCCTTCCCCAGACTGGGGAAATTTTCAGCACTGGCCTCCTCAATGACACTTTTTATCCCTTTTTCTCCTCTTCTTCTGGTATCCCTATAATGCAAATATTGTTCCGTTTGGATTGGTCACACAGTTCTCTCAGTATTCTTTCATTCTTAGAAATTATTTTTTCTCTAATTGCCTCAGCTTCTTTGTATTCCTCTTCTCTAATTTCTTTTCCATTTACCAGGTCTTCTACTACATCTAATCTGCTTGTAAATCCTTCCATTGTATGTTTCATTTCAGATATGGAATTTCTTAATGATTGAATCTCCATCTTAAATTTGTTCCTGAGTTCTTGAATATTTTTCTGTACCTCCATAAGCATGTTTATGATTTTTATTTTGAACTCTCTTTCAGGAAGATTGGTGAGTTCAGTTTCATTTGGCCCTTGTTCTAGGGTTTGTAAGATTTTGGTTTGAACCAGGTTCTTTTGATGTTTCATATTTCTATGTGGCGTCCTCTAGTGCCCAGAAGCTCCAGTCTCTGGAGCTGGTCAGCCCCTAGAGTGAGGTTAGGAGTTGTAGGGGAGAGGAGCTGGTGCCTGGGGGGAGGAAAGGTCTGTTTCCTGTTTCCCGTCTGTTGTGCCTGTCTCCAGTATCAGAGCCAGTGGGCCAAGCACACAGGTGTAAGCCTTTCTGCTTGGCATGTCTAGCTGTTGTAGGCGGGGCCTCCCTCTGGCTGTTCTCATGCCAGCTCAGTGAACACTAGTTCATGAGCCAGTGCCATCAGGCTGGGAGGAAGGCTCAGCAGGCTGCATGTCACAGGGGGAGGGCCTTGGAGCTGACCGGCCATCCAGGGGATGGAGTGCCTGAATCTCTTCAATGTTCCCAACCTGCCGGGCAGAGTGCACTCAGAAAACCTTGTCCAGCTCTCCTCTCTCCCACACAGCAAACTCTGTGCTAACCCTGCCCCTTCAGCAGTCCTCTCACTGCTAGGAAGCCTGTCAGACTACCTGCCTTTCCCTTGTCCCAGAGTGGCCAGGTCCACCCTCCACAAATGGCCGGAATATCAGTCTCTCAAGCACTCCACCTGTCCCAGCTCCCCAACCTCCAGAGCACCACACAATGCAGATTTCTGCTCACAAAGCAGCTCTCCAGAGCTAGGTGTTCAGCCGTCCCAGGCTTCCATCCCCTCCCCACTCCATTTCCCTTTCTCCCACTGCTGAACTGGCATGGGGGAAATGCTTGGGTCCCACTGGATCAAAGCTTTTGTATGTTACCCTGTTTCATGAGGTCTGCTCTGTTGGTGATGTCTGTATGCAGTCTGGTTCAGCCTTCGTTCCTATTGCTGTTTTAGGGTTAGTTGTATTAATTAACTATATTTTCAAACTATTTGTTGTTTGGGGAGGAGTTCTCTGTCTCACCTCTCACACCACCATCTTGAATCCTTAATCTGTCTATAACACAGGGTTTTAAGAAACATAGGTTTTTAATGTCATTTCAGTTTTTCCAAATAATATTAAAGCTTGGGAAGAGCTTCAGAAGAATGGAATTTCAGCATCTTCTCTGGAATGATCTGTATTAAATATACTCCTAATGATAGCTCTACTAAAAGGGAAAACAGTATTTTAAATGTATTGATCTATCATCTATTTATGTATTTTTCAGATGAAGCCAGCAGGCCTAAGAGAAAGAGAGATTTCCCCTTGAGGTAAAAACTTCCCTTCTGTAGAGAAAATAGCCAATTTGACACTCAAGGTTTGTAGGGCATAGCCTGGAAAGTTAAGATGGAAGCCATTAAAGAAAAGAAATGCTCTCACAAAACAACTGGAATTTTTTTTCCCCTTTGGATAAAAGGAGTTATTAAGATACTCCACTAGAGTGGAAGAAGGGGGCAGAAAGGTAGAGGTGGAGAAGGCATGTTATGGTGAGAACCAAGTGGAGTCTGGAGGGCCTTTAAGCCATCTTGAATCTCCCTTACTTGGATTATTTAGTCTGTTTTGCATTGATTGTGATTACTTAACTTCTATGGATATATTTCTATCATCTTACTTTATGTTTTTTAAAAATCTATGTATATTTCTCTGTTTTTCTTTTAAAGTTTTACTCTTTACTCATTCTATTACTTTTCCTCTAGTATCCTGGATAATACACATTCTTATTTTTGTTCTTTTAGTGATTACCCTAACATTGCACATATCCTTAGTAAGACTTGAAACTAGTCAAAAAGACACTTCTGTAGTTAGTCAATAGCAGGAACTATATTACATTCCCATCTTAAAAAAATCAGACAAAATATACATAATGATGGTTTTGAGATATTGGGCAAAAGGTTACAAAAAACAAAGATCCTTAAGGAAAACGCATAACTTGAACCCTAAAAATACACCAGTTCACAACAAGAGAGAGTCTACAGGCCACAGCACATGATGGGGATAATCCAGGAAGTATCTAGTGGTCTCACTGAGTTGAAGAGACAGAAGAGACAGAATTTGAAGAAGAAAGGCAACTCAATTTGTGGGACAGAGAGGAGAGAAAAGAGAAAGAGAGATCCAGAGGCAAATTTTGGCTCTTTGTGACTATGTCTGAGGAAACACAGAACTTGGGGAAAGGACTGCTGGAAAAGAATCTCTCAGAATAACCTTGAGAGGTCAGGAGGAGTTTATTTTTATAAGCTAGAATACAATAACTTCCTAACACAAAAGCTATCAAGTAGATTTCTCAGAAGTGTATTGTCAGGAATGGAGCCAAATTAAATCTAGACCAAAGGCTGTTCTGCGCACAAATTGTAAGAGCAATGCTCAAAAGAATCAAACTGATAGCAAGTAACATAACTGCCAAAGTTCATTACTTTTGGCCTTACAAAAGCCAACATCATTTAAAGGAATAATAATTATAATAATAAAAGTAAAAATCATCAACTGCATAAAATTCACAATGTCTGTTAGACAATAAGAAATTACTGGGAGTACAAAGAAACAGGAAAATACAACCCTTAACTAAGAAAAATATCCAGTAGGAATGTTCTCAGAAATAACACAAATAATAGATTTAATAGACAAGGACTTTAAGACAGCAACTGTAATATACACTACATGGTCAAGAAGGTAGAGAAAAGCATCAACAAAAAGATACAAATCAAAATTGTAGAGATTAAAAAGTATACTACCTTCAATTTAAAAACTAATGGATGGGATTAACTATATATTAAACACTATAAAAGAAAAGATTAGTGAACTTGAAGACATAGCAATACAAACTACCCCCCAAAAAACACATAGATTAAAAAGACTAGAAAAAGAAAAGAACACAGCGTCAGTGAGCCATGTCATCATATCAAATATCCTGACAGAGATGCAACTGAAGCCATAGAAAATGAGAATGGAGAAGAGGAGATATAAAATATAATTTTGAAGAAATGATTTTCAAGCAGAAGAAAGATGAAGAAAATGACACCAACACACATCATAATCAACCTACTGAAAACCAGTAATAAAGCTAACACCCTAAAAGTAGTTAGAGAAAAAGGACACATTATGTAGAAGAACAAAGATATAAATAAGTAGCAGAATTCTTGTTGGAAACAACAATGAAAAACAGAGGACAGTGGAGCAACATCCTTAGAGTACTAAAAGAAAATAAAAGCTGTAAACTTAGAATTCTATAACCAGCAACAATGTCTTTAAAAAAGTAAAGTAAGGACTCTTTCAGACATACAAAAGCTAAAGAATCCTTCTTCAGCAGACCAGCAGTATAAGAAATGCTAAAGGAAGGCCTTTAAGCAAAAAGAAAATGATACCAGATGGAAATCTGGATCCACTTAAAAGAATGAATAGCACTAGAAATGGTGAATATATGGGTATATAAAAAATATGAGAGACTCTTTAATGTTATTTTTAATCTCTATAAGCTTAATTAAGGCAGGAGAATTTTTTTCTGATTACTGTGCTTAGTACCTTTTAGGCATTTTATAAGTATTATTGAATGACTTAAATGCTCATGCAAATAAGTGTATCTATGAAAACTATGGTATGCACTATGAAATAAAGTACAGAATACTGTGAAAAAAGAGGGAGTCTAATATGATGTCCTACTCTTTGGAGAAGAGACATTTACATTGAAACCTCAAGAATGGCAAGCTACTGGTGAAGTGAGGCTGGGCTGGCAGAGCAGGCCAGGAAGCTGTTGCAGAAAAGATCTCAGCACTTCTTTGTAACTGAGAAAAGGCCAATAGGATTGCAGATTAGTGAGGAAGAGGGAGAATTAAAAGGGAGGAGTTTTTAAGATAGGGAATATTTTTGATTAGAGAACTGTGGTAGGCATGTCCCTCCCAAAACCTCAGAATGGGATTATATTTGGAGATAAGGTCTTAAAAGGGTAAATGAAGTAAAATAATGTCAAATGGGTGGGCCCTGATCCATTATGACTGGTGTCTTTGTAGGAAAAAGAGATTAGGACTCAGACATGCAAAGGAGGAAGACCATGTGGAGACGCAGGGAGAAGACAGCCTTCTGCAAACCAGGCGAGAGGGCACAGAGGAAGCCAGGCCTGCTGGCACTTTGATCTTATTTTTCTCAGCTCCACAACTGTGAGGAAATAGATTTCTGTTGTTTAAGCTGTCCAGGGTGTGGTATCTTGTTATAGCAGCCCTAACAAACTAATATAGAGACTGACATATTATGATTTACTTTTAAAAATTTAATTTTGGTTAATTTCAGATAACCATGCCAATGGCCAAATATCAAACAAACCTTCAGGGTTGATCATGTGGATAAACTACTGGCAGATGGCACCGAGTTGGCTTTTTAATTACCAAATACTAGATAAATGCCAAATGACAATATTTACCTCTGCCCTTAGTAATGGGTGAGATTGATAAGAAAAAAGATGCCTCTATGGCATTTAATCTCTTATGCCTGGGTGGTCTGTTTAAAGTATATTTCCTGATGCATTCAGAAGTTAGTTAAATTGCAGAATTGGGTGTTATATTGGGTAGCTAAGTTCTAGTTGGTCTCTGCGTGCTGCTTTCAGTCTATGGTGTTGACTTGCTCTCATATTTAAAAGACATCCTTGAATCAAACCTATCCACCTCTTTTGGAAGAGTTGGGCTGGGTGGTCTTCCAAATTTCAGGTTTCTTTCAAATTTACTACTAGAGGGTTCTGCTGCTTCTTAATATACTCTGCTTACCACGGTCAACATTAAGGCTACAAGATACTTGAAACTGCAAGTATTTTCTCATGTAGGAACTATTAACCTTCAGATATTCATCCACAGTCATAGACAAATGCTATTGTCTGTGTACCTGCTGCAAAACTAAGATTTCTTGATATGTGAGTCACTGCCCTGGATTGTTAAAATAATCCTTCTCTCTGATGCACTCTCAGCCTGCTGTTTAGTAAGACCTAATTGTGCCCATGGAGGAAGAAGTGTTAGAATCCCCATGGCAGGATATAGTAACTCGGGTTGAATGGAATTACATTATTCAAACTGAAAACCCAGTGAAAAATTTGGTAGAGGGTTCCTTAACAAGTTAGACGTCTCATTTGGAGGGACATAATAATGACTTGCCATTTATCATAAAGTGTGCCTTTTGTATTAGTAATTGAGTAAAATAGATAGCAGGAGCCAACTTGGATCAGAGTTTTTCAGAATAGCATCAACAGCTTCAAACACAGTGTTAATCATTTTCTCTGGATGGCACACCAGAAATAAAATATCAAAGGTTTTATTTTGATATATGGTTTCCAGCTAGCTACAAAGCAAGCAGTAGATATTCAGAGTCCCGGAGTAAAGACTGGAAGGATGAAGTTGGAAAAAGTCAACAGCCTAGTTTGGGAGGGTTCAGAAGAGTGGTTTTAGAAGACTGCAATATAGAGTGCAAAAAGAAAAGGTCGGGATTTACATGTCTCAAAAAATCCTACTCACATAAGAACCAAAACCTAAAGCTGTCCAGCAAGAACCTTAGCAAGAGGTGTGAGGAAGTTATAAGAAGAAAATGGTAACATTTAATTGAAACTTAAAAAAAGAAAGGTGACAAAACTGAGGATCTTGGGTAGGTAAAAAAATATAATAAAGATGTCAATTATGTATAAATTGATGCAATTCTAACAGATGTATTTGTGGTGTATTTCTGGTGATTTCTATTCCTTTGGTTGTGCTTTTTTGGAGATGTTAAATTTTATAAAAGGAGAATTTTTTTAACCAGAAAAAGTGTTATGAGAATTTTACTCTGTTCATTTTAGATGCCGGACACACCTTTGTATGCTGACAGCACACACTTGGTGATCTGGGGGCTCAGTGTCTTTGGTTGAGACTGCAGGACCACTGTCCTGAGCATCTCTGGGAGTACCATTCTCATCAAGGTCTCCTTGAATTGCAAGCACTCTCTGGAATTGTGCAGTACACAACCTAACCTGTTGTTCAGGGTGACCTGACCCTGCACATTGTCAAATTTTTGTTCTTGCTTTTCCCCTACTTTCAAGGAAAACCATTTATTCTTTTTCTTTAAAAAAATTTATCTTTAATAGATAACTTATCTTACTTGAGAGGTCACTTCAGCAAGTTAAAGAAATTTCACCAGACTGAGAACAGGATTATGGTAAATCTCTGAAGGCATTTTAAAGCTCTCCACTGTTTTAATGAAAAATCAGCACACCCCATCAAGAAGTTTCTGAACCCCAGCCAGAACTCTTCATCTAAAAGGGAATTGAAGTGTTGGTCTATCAGAGAGCCAGTCATTAGCTGCCCATCACTCAGCTGCCTGGTAGTAGCAATGACACCAGCATCGATTACAGATTGTGCTACAGAAAGGACAGATTTTGGTTTTAGAAAACTCACTGAACTATTAACTTTTGTGCATAAATATGCAATTCCTTCCTCCTTTGTAAAATATAAAGTTACAGTTTTGGGGTTTTCCCTTAGCAAGTTCTAAAGAATGCTTGTTTCCTATTTCCTTCAAATAGCAACAGTGCATCCACCATTCACACTGGGCACAGCACATGGATGTTTTCTTTGGTAGGATCAGACCTTTCATTTAGGGAGCCGACAGTGTTTCCTTGGAATGAACAGAAGTGACCCAGGAAGCATGTATTACTCAGCAATTACTTTTAATGAGTAAATGTTAAACTAGTTAAAAATAGTCTGTCCCAAACATACATCAGACCTCCTTATCCTTAATTTTGAGGGAGGAGTTTCACAAGTGGGAAATGCAGTGGTGGGCAGGTCCTACGTAGTGGGTTTGTTTCAGCATCACACGGTAGCTTATTGAAAGCATAAGACTGAATGTATGGTCTTAGGAGGCCTCAGTCCTATCATCTCAGCTCCAGCTTCTTAGCCAAGACGTGCAGCCCTCCCCTCCCCTCCCCTCTTCTCTATTGCTCTTCTCCCGTCCCCAAGCTCAAATTCCCACTCACTGATGAATACTACGACTGTCATCAAGCGCTAACTATGTCCTTCTGCTTTTTAAAAATTGTCCATTCAGGGCTCTCACAACCCTGGGGGGAGGCACTATTTTCCCCAGTTTACAAATGAGAAAACTGAGGTAGAGAAAGACTCAGTAAATTGCCCCAAAACACATATTTTATAGTTGTCTTTACTTGCCATCTAGCCAAGCTTAAAAGGACATTGTTCTAAACAAAACAACTTTTACTTTAGGAGAAAGTCTGATGTTACTTGGTAAAATATGACTATTTTATTCATCTGCAGTATATATTGAGACACTACCCCCATTTTACAGGTCTCATTGCTCTCTACCTCTTTCTTTGGACCCCTTAGTACCAAGACTTGAATTCCTTACATTGTCTACTTTCACTGAGCTATAGAATATTTATTTGGACTGTTGTGTATGTGTGTGTGTGAGTGCACATGTGTGTGTATATGTGTGTGTGCAAGATTTTATTTTTCTTAGAGCAAGTCAAGGTTCACAGCAAAATTGAGAGGAAGGTACAGAGATTTCCCATATACTCCTGCCCCTACACATGCACAGGCTCCTGCATTATCAACATCTCCCATTAGGCTGGGGCGTTTGTTACAATGGATGAACCTACATGGACACGTCATAATCACTCAAAGTCCATAGTTTACCTTGGGGTTCACTCTTGGTGGTGTATGTTTGATGGGTTTGGATAAATGTATTATACAGAATATTTCCACTGCCCTAAAAAGCTCCGTGTACCTATTCATCCCAACCTCCCCTTTCCTACCACCTGGATACTACTGATCTTTTTACTGTCTCCATAGTTTTGACTCTTCCAGAATATCTTATAGTTGGAATTACACAGTGTATAGCTATTTCATATTGGCTTCTCTCACTTAGAAATATGCAGTTAAGTTTCCTTCATGTCTTTTCATGGACTGATAACTCATTTCCTGTTGGCGGTGAATAATATCCCACTGTCTGGATGTACCATAGTTTGTCCATTGACCTACTGAAGGACATTTGGTTACTTTGAGTTTTGGCAATTATGTATAAAGCTGCCATAAACATCTGTGTGTAAGTTTCTTTTTTTTGTGGACATAGGTTTTCAACTCCTTTAATTAAATACCAAAAAGCAAGATTTCTGGATCATATGGGAAGAGTGTGTGTGTTAGTTTTGGAAGAAATTGTCAAACTATTTTTCAAAGTGGCTGAAACATTTTGCATTCCCACCCACAACAAATGAGAGTTCTGTTGCTCCACCTCCTCACCAGCATTTGCTGTTGGCAGTTTTCTTGCTTTTGGCCATTCTAATTGGTGTGTAGCAGTATCTCATTGTTGTTTTAATTTGCACTCTCCTCATGGTAAATGATGTCCTGAAGAACATGTTTTTGTGTGCTTACTTGCCAGCTGTATATCTTCTTTGGTGAGGTGTCTGATAAAGTCTTAGGCCCATTTTTTAATTGGATTGGTTACTGTCATATTTTTGCTTTGGGTCATTTTTTGATCAACTAATGAAATACATCCAGAAACTCTACATTCCTGAGACTATCTTTCTGTGTTTCTATAGAAAAACAGTGCATTGGCTGAATGTAGAAATGCTGTAGACATTACCTGATATGATGACGTTGTTTAGGGTTAAAAGTGTGATGATGATCTGAATTCAATTTACATCCAAATATCACAAAACTTCTAGTACAAAGGGAAAGATGAGAGTGAAATCAGACATGAAGAATTAACCAAGGAGTTGCGACTGTCTTCCAGAAAATAAGGCAGATTGGTAGGAAATAAAGTGTATGGGGCTTACACAAGAAAAATTTTAGATTTGCATAAGACCTAAGATAGAAGATTAAGCATATGAACAGGACATTAACCAGGGGAAGAATGGGAAACATCCTGCTCAAAGACCATTTTCTATCAAGTGTGGGAAGATACTGAGAAGTGACACACTATTTTTTTTTTTCAATTACTTGATGAACTTCCTTAAAGAGTGGTCACAGACAGAAGAGCAGGAGAAAAATGAAACAGGAAACCCATAGCCAATTTTAAAGCTACTGAAAACAATCTGTTGAGCAAAGAAAACATTGCATTAAAGAAAAGCTAAAATGCAGTGGATCAGATATCTCTCATTGGGGGGTTTAGAATACAAAGGAGACAATGCTCCTGGGCTATGGCTGATCCTTGTACCAACTCCCTCCCAGCAGACCCAAGAGCGGTAGACCAAGTGGTAGAACAAAGAACCTAAACCATCCACAACCAGCTCCCACAGGGCTCATTTTTAAAGGGAAAGATTCAGTCAGCGTATATATAGGAGTCAAGGAGGACCCACCATTGATAGGCTTGGCAAAACCATGTGTCTCAATAAACGGCCCCATTCCCACACGAACAAACAGAAAATGATGATAAATAGCATGGGACCCATGCAAACATTCTTCAAAGGTATGTAAAAAATAAATAAGAAAAATGGACACTGCCAACCACACATAAGAAAAGATCATTTTAGGCAGTATTAGTAACTTAAAGAAACTTAAAAGAACATGAATGCTCTGAAAGCATCAAAGAAGAAGAAATGAAAATGGAACCATTGGAGGTATGAAAAATTGATAAGAGAAAATTCATTGAGTTTTTTTTCTGTTTCAATTATCTTTTGTAGTAAAAGAAATATAGCGTTATAACTACAGCTAAAGCCAACTCACCCCTGCCTAACCCTTCTATCCCTTGACATAATCATGCTTTAGTTTGATGTGTTTCCTATATAGATTTATTACACATGTATGTGATCATGTAGTATAATACCATTCTATGCTTTCAAAATTCATACAACCAGTACCACACTATACACATTATTATTGTTCACTTGTTTCTTTTTTAACTAAATACTACCTTTAAAAAGTTTTTCCATGTGGATCTATTTCAGTCAAACTTACCCACTCTCCTACTGATACTATAATTTTCTTTATTTACCTTTTCCAATTATAAATGGCTCTAGGAAAAATATCCACTTATGTCTCCTTATGTTCATATATATGCAAAATTATCTCTACAGCAAACTCCTAAAAAAAGGTTGAAACTATGCCCATTTCAACTGTACAAAGTATCTTTGAATTTTCTCTAAGTTATATTCTTATCAGAATGCCGATTGTCCCAGTTTCCTGCTATTCTTGCCAAACACTTGACAATTTAGGGCTGTGAAATGTTACTCCAGAGTGGTTTTCATTTGATTTGCTTGATCTCTAATACGGTTGAGCATCTTTTCCTAAGTCTCATGGCCTACCATGAGTCCTCTTATGTGGCTTGCTCATTCCTATATTCTTTAACAATTTCAAAGATTGGGTTAATTGACTTTTTCTTATGACTAGTAAGAGTTCTTTAGGTATTCTGGATATCAATCCTTCATGGACTAAAGGCCTTACAAACATTTTCTTGAAATGAATGACTTTTCTTTTAACGTTTATAATGGCTTATTTTGTTAGAGACAAATGTTAAGTTTTACAATATATCAATTTCACCAATCACGATCTGGTTTTATGTGTTAAGAAACTGTTTTATTTCCCCCTCATGTAATAAGTACAGTCTCATACATTTCCTTCTAAAAGTTTAAAATTTCCCTTTTCATCTTTAGGTCTAAGAACTTTTTAAAACAAATTATGAGCAGATGTTGAATTTTATCAAATGCCATTTCTACATCTATTGAGATGTTGAAGTGTTTTTTTTTCTGTCAACTAGTTTATGTAATGAATCACATTAATAGACTTCAATTTATCGGGAATGCAGACCTTTGCATTTCATGGAAAACAATATGATTTATACTATTTTAATACTGTGATGAAAAAAGGTAAGCCCCAAATAACATTTATTCACAATTCTCAACCTGAATTAATGGACAACTTCCAGGGAGGCTTTGAAGTAAAGAAGCTGTTCTTGGAAAAGTTATTTTGTAAATAAAATAAATAAATAAATTCCAAATTAATGGTATGATATAATGTAAAAATCATTTCACATTTCTCCAATGCATTGACACATTTGTTTCCCAACATGTTATTAGAACTTTGTTACTTTGGTTTTAAGTGAGACTGACTTATCATTTTCCTTTATTGTAAATCATTTTCCAGGCTTATTATCAAGATTATAATGGGTTATAAGTGAGTCACGTAAGTTAGAGATTATTCATTCCTTGATTTTTGGCCAGGAGTGTAAAATTTCCTGGGCTTCTATTTGGGGTAGATTTAAACTATTGATTTTTCAATGACTTTTGGTATTTTTTTTATTAAGGTATTATTGATATACACTCTTATGAAGGTTTTACATGAAAAAACAATGTGGTTACTACATTTACCCATATTATCAAGTCCCCACTCATACCCCAATTCAGTCACTGTTCACCAGTGTAGTAAGAAGACACAGATTCACTGTTTGCCTTCTCTGTGCTACACTGTTTTCCCTGTGATTCCCCACACCATGTGTACTAAACATAATACCCCTAAATCCCCTTATCCCACCCTCCCCATCCTCCCTCCCTCACCCCTCCCCTTTGGTAACCACTAGTTCCTTCTTGGAGTCTCTGAGTCTGCTACTATTTTGTTCCTTCAGTTTTGCTTCGTTGTTATACTCCACAAATGAGGGAAATCATTTGGCACTTGTCTTTCTCCACCTGGCTTATTTCACCGAGCATAATATCCTCCAGTTCCATCCATGTTGTTGCAAATGGCAGGATTTGTTTCCTTCTTATGGCTGGATAGTATTCCATTGTGTATATATACCACATCTTCTTTACCCTTTCATCTACTGATGGACACTTAGGTTGCTTCCATATCTTGGCTATTGAAAAAGTGCTGCAATAAACATAGGGGTGCATGTGTCTTTTTGAATCTGAGAAGTGTTCTTTGGGTAAATTCCAAGGAATGGGATTCCCAGGTCAAATAGTATTTGTATTTTTAGTTTTTTGAGGAACCTCCATATTGCTTTCTACAATGGTTGAACTAGGGTACACCCCCACCAGCAGTGTAGGAGGGTTCCCCTTTCTCCACATCCTCGCCAGCATTTGTTGTTCTTAGTGTTTTGGATGTTGGCCATCCTTACTGGTGTGAGGTGATATCTCATTGTAGTTTTAATTTGCATTTTCCTGATGATTAGTGATGGGGAGCATCTTCTCATGTGTTTGTTGGCCATCTGAATTTCTTCTTTGGAAAACTGCCTCTTCATATCCTCTGCCCATTTTTTAATTGGGTTATTTGCTTTTTGGGTGTTGAGGCAGTAAGTTCTTCATATATTTTGGATGTTAACCCCTTGTCGGATATGTCATTTACAAATATATTCTCCCATATTATAGATGCCTTTTTGTTCTGTTGATGGTGTCCTTTGCTGTACAGAAACTTTTTAGTGTGATGTAGTCCCATGAGTTCATTTTTGCTTTTGTTTCCCTTGCTTGAGGAGATGCACTCTGGAAGAAGTTGCTCATGCTTATATTCAGGAGATTTTTGCCTATGTTGTCTTCTAAGAGTTTTATGGTTTCATAACTTACATTCAGGTCCTTGATCCATTTCTAGTTTACTTTTGTGTATGGGGTTAAACAATAATCCAGTTTCATTCTCTTGCATGTAACTGTCCAGTTTTGCCAATACCAGCTGTTGAAGAGGCTGTCATTTCCCCATTGTATGTCCATGGCTCCTTTATCATATATTAATTGCCCATATATGGTTGGGTTTATATCAGGGCTCTCTAGTCTGTTCCATTGGTCTATGGGTCTGTTCTTGTGCCCGTACCAAATGACTTTTGGTAATTTATGTTTTATACAACATTGTTCATTTTAATTGTTTTTATTCATTGGCATAAGGTGTTATAAATTGTTGTGATTTTAAAATCTCTGTTGTGTCTCTGATAATTTTCACATTTTTAACCCTAATATTGTTTGTGCTTTCCCAGTTTTGACATAATCATTATTGCCCAATATTGTCTATTTTATTAGTTTTGTAAAGGTGACCAAATAGCTCTTATAGGAGGGAAAGAGATAGCCTTCCCTTAGAATTTCAAAAATAAATATTGAAGAAATGATAGGACAGACAATCACCATTTGGCTAGTACCACAGTAATAAATTTGCAGACAAGAATCATTAGTGCATGCTAAAATTAATAGGTCAAAGTATGATTTAAAAAAAAACAGATTATTGGATATCTTAAACTATCTCTCCACAAAATACTTCTTAATTACAAAGAGAAAAATAGTAGATTTACATTGGAGAAACCTGGCAGATATCACCTTAACCAAGTGACCAAATTAACATCATCAGCAACTAATATGCTGATGTCATGTACCTCCTGTTTTAATGCATATTTCACTTCTGCAGAATTTTTGCCAAAAATACATAGCCTAAATTTAAATACAAGAAGCATCAAGTAAATCCAAATTGAGAGGAATTCTGCAATGTAACTATTCAAAAATGTCAAGTTTATGGAAAACAGAGAAACACTAACAGGTATCCTTTATTAGAGCATACTGAGGACATGTAACACCTGAATGTAACCTGGATCGAATCCAGGACTTGATAAAGGCCGAGAGAGGGGCAAATTGGCAAAGTTTACATAATGCCTGTAGATTAGATAATAGCATCATATCAATGTTAATTTCTTTGTTTCAATAATTTTACTATGGTTATGTAAGAGGTCAACATTGGGCAAAGCTGGGGAATGGATATCTGGAAAATCCTTGTGATATTCTTGCACCCTTTTTGTGAGTCTGAAATTACTTTAAATAAAAATAAAAAGTGGAAAACACATGACACCCAGCTCTTCGATTTTGTGGTTTCTTCCTAATGTCTGTGGTTGTTTATAATTTCCTTCCTTTTCCTTTATTTTGGCTTACTCTCTCCTTTCCTTTTTTCATTTTTGATTTCTTCAACTGGATGCTTACTTTACAACTTTGAATCCTTTTGACATTTCACGCAAAGGTATCTGTGTTATCTGTTTCTGCATAACAAATCATCCCCAAATTTGGTAGTTTAATGCAACAAACACATAGTAACCTCACAATTTCTGTGCATCAGGAATCTGGGCTCAGCTTAGCTGGTTCCTCAGCTTTGTGGCTCTCAAAAAGCTGTTGTGAAGGTGCCAGCTGGGGCTACAATCGTCTTAAGGCTCCAGTTCACTCACACGGTTGTCAGCAGATTTAAATTCCTCATGGGTTGCTGGACCGAGGGCCTCAGTGCCTTGCTGGCTCCTGGTCGCAGGTTACCTTCAAGTCCTTCCACATGGGCCTTTCCACAGGGCAGTTCATCGCATGGCAGCTTTGACAGAGTGAGCAAGACAGAAGAGCCAGCTGTGCAAGCAAGGTGGAAGTGAGCAACTTCTATAGCCTGATCTCAGTGATATATTTGTTTGTCGTATTCTACTCATTTAAAACAAGTCAGCAGGTCCAGCTCACATTCAAATGGAGCAGATTACACACAGGACCCAATACAAAGAGGTGGGAATTCTGGGGAACTGTTTTAGAAGCTGCTTATCACAGTATTCAAAGTTATACATTTGTCCTCTGAATAACGTGTATTAGTGACATAACACTGATCTCATGGTTAATTCCAAATATTTTATAATTTCCAATATAATTTTATTTTGACCCATAAACTGCTTTGTGTTTTAAATTTTCCAATGTGTTTATTTCTCTTGTCAGTGTTTTACTTTACACTTCCAATGTATTCCTTTCATTTTTTTTCCTTTCATGCATTCTATTAAATGGATTATACTTTAATTATTTACATTTTCATCTCTATTAGCTAAGAAGTCACACTACTATTTATTAGTGATTACTCATAAAAAGTTAAAATGCATACTTGATATCTAGAGATTATCAATATAATTTATATCTTTATTTCAATATTTTATCTCTAGTCTTCATCCCTCTCATTTTATAAATTACTATTTGGTAATTTACTTCTACCTATTTTTATCTCTCATCCCCCATTAATGATACTGTATTTTTTCTCCCCAGTCTTTGGTTATTTAGATTTATCCACATGTTTACCAGTTTTATTTTAGTTTTTGATTGGTTCTTGTATCCTTCAGTCTGGGTTCAATTTTTTCTTCTTCTTGAAATACAGCCTGTAGTAGTTCTTCTGGCAAGATTTCCATGTTGGGCATATGTTAGACCTCTTCTGCTGTGCTCCCGTTCTGTAAATCTTCTTTAATAATTTTCTTTTTTTTTTTTTGAAGCAGAGTAAAAGTTTTATTTAAAGTTACTTAGAGAGAATGTGTGGGCGGCCTCAGAGAGAGGAGTGCCTTCTTTAATAAGTTTCATCTCTTTTCTCTGAGCTCACCTCCTTCACTCTTGTCAGTTAAATCCTGCTATTTAGCTTACCACTGAGTTTGATTATAGTTGAACTTTCATTATTAAAAAATTGATTTGCTTCCTTGACACTCTTCTTTTTCACTGGTTTTCTTCTTTTTTTAAGATTTACTGGCTTTATTCATTGGCTTAATTATTATAATTACACCCATTTTATCATTGCCTTAAATCTAAAGAGTGTGAAGTGTTTATCCTCCTGTTTATTGTTTCTGATGACTTATCCTGCTGTCAGATTGTTTTCATATATATATTCCATTTTAAGCTAATCTTGAATTGCTTTTCCCCCTTTGGGAATTTTATATGGAAACAATTATGATAGTATTCTCTAGAGCAGTTTTGTATTTGCATGTGTCAGATACCCCAGGTAAGTCAGCAGCCTTGGACCAATTTTCATTATAATTACAATGCAAACAAACACAAAAAAGGAAATTCACACTTAAAACTAGTCCTAGTTGTTAGGATTAGCTTTGGGCTTTAACCAGCTGGAGAGATGAGCTAGCTATATGAAGGGGCTTGGTTCCATTTCATATCTATTATTATCCAGAGGCCTCAATTCCTGTCCTTACCAGGCATTAAAATCTAGCCCCTCTTCATTACCAGATCTAAAAGCCCATGCCTGGTGTTTTCATATCAGCTTGAGTGTTTGTCTGTTGGTTTTCCATTTTCTTTTTATTTTTGTTCCCCCAAACAGAACGATCAGACCTGCAAAAATGTATTGTTATGTGCTACCATAATGTGACTGTGCTTTCCTGCATAGTTTGAAATGCAAACCAGCAGTCAGAATTATCTAGACGATGAAAGATCCCCAAATTTGCTGAACTAGTATGTCTCCCAGGGGGAAAAGTTGTACCCAAACTCAAACTCTCCCTGGATGGGGACCCCCAGGTTTTCTAGGTACTGGTACCTAAACTCAGATTGTTTGGCACCAAAGCAATTTGTTTATCCTCAAATTCTACAAGACCACTCATGCTTACATGAATAGTAACCATGACAACAGGAAGGGGTCTCTGTCCTGAAACACAGTCACGGAAGTTGGCCAGCTGAGCCTAGCCCAATCATGCAGAAAATCATACAGAGGGAAAGGGCTAACAGATTTAGGTGAGTATTTAACGCATGTCAGATATGCATAGCAGAGAAAGAAGGTTCAAATAATACAGAATTGGTAATAAATTAAACTAAAAATATTCAAAGATGAAATAAATTTAAACTTCCCATAAATGAACGACTGAATATATTAATCAAAATGGCTTATCTTGTTTCTGAAAAATAAGTTCATAGATAGGTAGGTAGATATAAAATGACCAAGAATAAGTTTCATTTTATGAATTACTTATACATTCTAGGGTAAAACAAGCACATAATGCTATTTTGAAACAAAATGTTTATCATAGGAGGAAACAGAGACAAAAGATAGAAGTATAAAACAAAAGAAGTCAAAGAAAATCATTAATCTTAAATTCTGAATTGGAAATATCAGGGTGAACTCATTATTTTTCTCCCTCAAAATTTTTTTTTCTAGTTTTGACCTCTGAAACAATATACATAGTCAGTGGTTCTAAATACATTTTTTCTTTTAAAAGAATCTGGGACTTGTGTAGGAAATGATGTCCAGGAAGATTCTGGAATACCTTTTTGGTATAAGAAGCAGTGAAGCTATGAAAGGCTAGATCACATCAAAAGTACATAAAGGCAGCTTGATAGGCTCCCATGGCAAAAGATATGACAATCTGAGCATCAGTGAAGATAATGATTGTAATTATTTAAAACACACTGAAAATATAAAAATCTAAGAGTGATGTTTAAAAAAAGAATAAAAAAAGAAATACAACATAACTTGTACAATACTGGAAGTTGTTGGGGCTCAAACCCTTAATCGATAATGAAGGGAAAAGAGCTGAGTTATTTCAGGATAAACCGCATTTTGGAGGAAATCAACATTGTCAGTGGGTGAGGACGTTTTTCCATAGGAAAACTGCAATAAATGCAGAAGAAATTGCAGAATTAGAAAAACCAACATGTTACATCTTCTAAATAACAACTTGAGACAATGGTATCAGTGGGCTATAAAACTGCTAGATGAAATGCTGACAGAAATTTTTACAAGTGACGGGAGCAGGTTGTCAGCACGTGAACCCTGAACCTGAGTATCTCTTGAAAGTGAGACAACCAGACTTTAGGTTCCTCCTAAAAAAATGCTGTGTGAAACTACAGCACCAATGTGATGAAATTTAGCATGAATATAAGCTAGCCTCTAGATAAAACACCTTGTCTACAGGAAATACAGAAGAAATAAGTTAAATCATATCAAGAGAAAACAATCAGCAACATTCAGAACATGGAACGGCCTCAGTTTCTTTAATATTTAAAACATAAACAACTCCAGTAGTGTAGTTGGATATTTGCTAAGGATGGATAGTAGCTGTACAAAGGTTCCTTCTACTCTTTACTTTTGTGTATTTCCAAATAAAAGTAACAAAAGAGAATGATTTGTCTCTTAACAAAGCACCAGATACAAAGAGTAAAGGCTAAAAATTTTCAAATGTTTATGCATATGAAGCTGGCCACCCACAAAAGACTTTTCCTTTGAAACATTAAATGGCAGAAAAACTTCATGTAACCCAAGAACACTATACCCACCCAAGAATTTATTTACAGATATGGCAACAGAGAAATACTGTAAAATACTGTAAAAACCCAGGATTGTAATAGCCTAAAAAATCCCATTTGGAAAATAATCCAGCTTACTTAAAGATTAATCAAAATTAGGAATCTTTGAATGGGGAATTTGTGCTATTGAAGAACTGGTGAAAGCATTAAGTCCATTCAATCATGGAATAATTCTAAATAAGTGTGCCAGGGGGCTGAAAAAGATGGCAGTGTGAGAAGTGAGGCAGAAGCCTCCTCCCAAAAGCATATATAACACAAAAAAATAGAAAATACAACTAATCCTGAAAGAGCGACCCAAAAGAAAACTGCAAAAGACTGCTTACATCTGGGGAAAAGAGAAGATCTCACAGAAAAGGGTAAAGTAGCAAAGCCATCATCTGGCAGGACCCAACCCCTCCCCCTATCCCAGCTCACAGAGGAAAAAAAACAGAGTGGGGGGGGAGTAGAAGCCCATGACTGCTAAACACCCACCCCTGGAGATCTGCTCCAGGAGCATCAACCCACATTACATGACGCACTGGAGATTAGAGGGATTGGAAAGCAAAGACAGGGGGAATACTCAGAGATACTGAGATTCTAGCTGCTTATGGAGAACAGGTACTCACAACTAGCAGCTCCAGGACAAAAGAAAGGCAGTCACTTTGAAAGACTTCCCAAAAGTGAGAGGGGTGCTAAAGGGCCAAGGATTACCCAGAGCTTGCTGCTCAGAAGAAAAAACAGGTGGATAAAATCATCCCATCACACTCAGCCCAGCAGGTTGGGAACATTCAGGAGCGTCAGGTGCTCCATCCCCCTGGCTGACAACACAGTGCAGAGGCCACCCCACTGAGATAGGCAGCCTGCCTCTCCTTCCTCCTGGCTGGCACTGGTCCACTCACGTGCTGTCCCCACTACCACACCAGGCCAGCTAGAGGGTGGCCCTGCTTATGACAGCTATAGGGGCATAGCACAGGGACTACTTCCTGTGCACTTGGCCCACTGGCCCTGGCAGTGGAGGCAGGCACTGCAGCTGGGAGGCACGGAAGAGCTCTTTCCTCTAGGTAGACACCGGCACCATGCACCTGTGACACACTGCCATCACTCCGGATGCTGGGCAGCTCGAGAGAGTGAGCTTCTGGGCACTAGAGGGTGCTGTCAAAACAAAGTTATTATTCCATAGCGATACTTAGAAATACAAAATGGCAAAATAATCTTGTACAAACCAAAATCCCTCAAAGAGCAGAAAGAGGGCTAGGTGAAACAAATCAGAATCTTCTTGAAAAAGACTTCAAAATAAAAATCATAAACATGCTCATGGAGCTACAGAAAAATATTCAGGATCTCAGGGAGGACTGCAAGAAAGAGATAGAAACTTTGAAAGTATAAACACACAAAGGCTTAATAACATGCTCCTAATTTAATCAATGGATGAATGACCAAATAAAAACAGAGATCAAGCAATATATGGAGACAAATGGAAAAACAACTCAACACCCCAAAACGTGTGGAATGCAGCAAAGGTCATGCTAAGAGGGAAGTATATTGCAATACAAACTTACCTCAGGAAAGAAGGACAACCTCAAATGAGCAGTCTAAACTCACAATTAATGAAACTAGAAAGAAAAGAACAAATGAGACCCAAAGTCAGTAGAAGGAGGGACATAATAAATATCAGAGCAGAAATATTTAAAATTGAGAAGAAGAAAACAATAGAAAGAATCAATGAAACCAGGAGCTGACTCTTTGAGAAAACAAACAAAATAGAGAAACCCCCAGTCAGATTTATCAAGAAAAAAAGAGAGCCTACACAGAAAAAGAGAATCAGAAATGAGAGAGGCAAAATCACTATGGACAGCACAGAATTACAGAGAATTATTAGAAAATACTATGAAAAATTAAATGGTAACAAATTGGATAATCTAAAAGAAATGGACAACTTTCTAGAAAAACACAACCTTCCAAGACTGACCTAGGAAGAAACAGAAAATCAGAACAGACCAATTACTAGCAATAAAATTGAATTGATAATTAAAAAACTACCTAAGAAGAAAATGCCTGGCCAGATGGTTTCATTGCTGAATTTTATCAAACATTTAGAAAGGAACTAATATCGATCCTCTTAAAGTTTTCCAAAAAGTAGAAGAGGAGAGAATTCTTCCAAACTAATTCTTTGAGGCCATCTTAGACACCAAATACCAAACACCAGGCAAAGACACCACAAAAAAAGAAAATTGCAGACCCAAATCCCTGATGAACATAGATGCAAAAATCCTCAACAAAATATTAATAAACCGAATTCAAAAGTACATCAAAAAGATCATCCATCATGATCAAGTGGTATTTATTCCAGGGATGCAAGGATGGTACAATATTTGAAAATCCATTGACATCATAAACCATATCAACAAAAAGAAGGGTAAAAATCACATGATCATCTCAATAGATGCTGAAAAAACATTTGACAGAATTCAACATCCATTCATGATAAAAACTCCCAACAAAATGGGTACATATGGCAAGTACCTCAACATACTAAAGGCCATATATGACAAAGCCACAGCCAACATCATACTTAACGAAGAAAAGCTAAAAGCTTTCCCTCTAAGATTGGGAACAAAACAAGGATGCCAACTCTCACTACTTTTATTCAACATAGTACTGGAGGTCCTAGCCACGGCAATCAGACAACACACAGAAATAAAAGGCATCCACATTAATAAGGAAAAGTTAAACTGTCACTATTTGGAGATGACATGAGGTTATACATTAAAAACAACCCTAACGAATCTACCCCAAAACTACTAGAAATAATAACTGAATTCAAGAAAGTTGTAGGATACAAAATTAATACACAGAAATCTGTTGTATTCCTATATACTAACAACAAATTAGCAGAAAGAGAAATCAGGAAAACAACTCCATTTACAATTGCATCAAAAAGAATAAAATACCTGGGAATAAACCTAACCAAGGAGATGAAAGACGTATACCCTGAAAACTGCAAGACACTCATGAGAGAAATTAAAGAAGGCAATGGACATACATCCCGTGATCATGGATAGGAAGAATCAATATTGTCAAACTGGCCATCCTGCCTAAAGCAATCTACAGATTCAGTGCAATCCCTATCAAAATACCAACAGCATTTTTCAACAAACTAGAACAAATAGTTCTAAAATTCATATGGAACCACAAAAGACCCTGAATGGCCAAAGCAATCCTGAGAAGGAAGAATAAAGTGGGGGGGGGGATTATGCTCCCCGACTTCAACCTCTACTACAAAGCCACAGTTATCAAAAGAATTTGGTGCTGGCACAAGAACAGACCCATAGATCAATGGAACATAATAGAAAGCCCAGATATAAACCCACACATATAACAGCCAATTAATATATGATAAAGGAGCCATGGATATACAATGGGGAAATGACAGCCTCTTCAACGAATGGTGTTGGCAAAACTGGACAATTACATGAAAGAGAATGAAACTGGATTATTGCCTTACTCCATACACAAAAGTAAACTTGAAATGGATAATAGACCTGAATGTAAATCATGAAACCATAAAATTGTTATAGGAAAACATAGGCAAAAACTCTTGAATATAAACATGAGCAAGTTTTTCCTGAACACATATCCTCAGGCAAGGGAAACAAAAGCAAAATTCAACAAATGGGACTACGTCAAACTTAAAAGCTTCTGTACAGCAAAGGACACCATCAGTAGAACAAAAACGCTTCCTACAGTATGGGGGAATATATTTGTAAATGACATATCCGATAAGGGGTTAACATTCAAAGTATATAAAGAACTCAGATGCTTCAACACCCAAAAAGCAAATAACCCCATTAAAAAACGGGCACATGGTATGAACAGACACTTCACCAAAGAAGAAATTTAGATCACCAACAGGCACATGAAAAGATGCTCCATATTGCTAATAATAAGAGAAATACAAATTAAAACCACAATGAGCTATCCCATCACACCAGTTAGGATGGCCAACATCCAAAAGACAAGGAAAAAGAAATGCTGGTGAGGATGCAGAGAAAGGGGAACCCTCCTACACTGTCTGTGGGAATGCAAATTAGTTCAACAATTGTGGAAAGAAATACGGAGGATTCTCAAAAAACTAAAAATGGAAATACCATTTGACCCAGCAATTCTACTCCTAGGAATTTACCTGAAGAAAACAAGATCCCAGATTCAAAAAGACAAATGCACCCCTATGTTCATCACAGCACTATACTTACGATAGCCAAGATATGGAAGCAATATAATGTCCATCAGTAGTGAATGGATAAAGAAATTGGGGTACATATACTCAATGGAATATTATTCAGCTATAAAAAGAAAAAGAAATCCTGCCATTTGCAACAACATGGATGGAGTTAGAGGGTATTATGCTTAGTGAAATAAGCCAGGTGGAGAAAGGCAATTACCAAATGATTTCACTCATTTGTGGAGTATAACAACAAAGCAAAACTGAAGGAAAAAACAGCAGTGGACTCCCAGACTCCAAGAAGGGACTAGGGGTTACCAAAGGGAAGGGGTTGGGAAGGGTGGGTGGGGAAGGAGGAAGAAGGGGATTAAGGGGCATTATAATTAGCACACATAATGTAGGGGGCTCAAGGGGAAGGCAGTATGGCAAAGAGAAGACAGGTAGTGACTCTGTCGCATCTTACTATGCTGATGGGCAGTGACTGCAATGGGGTGTGGGGGGGGGGACCTGATAATATAGGTGAATGTTGTAACCATAATGTTGCGCATGTAAAACTTTAATAAGTTTGTACATCAATGACACCTTAGTAATAAAGAATAGAAAAAAATGTGAGAACATTTTATAAAACATAGGTGATTTTAAAAATTAATAAGAGAAAAGCCGGCTATTCTCTCATTTCCCCTTGCCTATTTTCCTTCACAGTGTTTATCATAATTACTAATTTAAACATTTATTTCCAAGCTTATTTTCTTTCTTTTTTTTTGAACAGCGGTATATATTTTTATTTATATATTTATTTGCTGGTTTGTTTGTTTTGGTATCATTAATGCACAATCACTTGAAAAACATTATGGTTACTAGACCCCCTATTATCAAGTCCCCCCCACATACCACACTACAGTCACTGTCCATCAGCATAGTAAGATGCTATAGAATCATTACTGGTCTTCTCTATAAATACTGCCTTTCCCATGTCCCCTGCCACTGCATTACGTCTGCTAATCATAATACCCCTTTTCCCCCCTTACCCCTCCCTTCCCACCCATCCTCTCCAATCCCTTTCCCTTTGGTAACTATTAGTCCATTCTTGGGTTCTGTGAGTCTGCTACTGTTTTGTTCCTTCAGTTCTTCCTTTGTTCTTATACTCCACAAATGAGTGAAATCATTTGTCTTTCTCCACCTGCCTTATTTCACTGAGCATCATACCCTCTAGCTCCATCCATGTTGTTGCAAATGGTAGGATTTTTTTTCTTCTTATGGCTGAATAATATTTCATTGTGTATATGTACCACATCTTCTTTATCCATTCATCTACTGATAGACACTTAGGTTGCTTCCATTTCTTGATTATTGTAAATAGTGCTGCAATAAACATAGGGGTGTATATGTCTTTTTCAAACTGGGCTGCTGCATTCTTAGGGTAAATTCCTAGGAGTGGAATTCCTGGGTCAAATGGTATTTCTATTTTGAGTTTTTTGAGGAACCTCCATACTGCTTTCCACAATGGTTGAACTAGTTTGCATTCCCACCAGCAGTGTAGGAGGGTTCCCTTTTCTCCACATCCTCACCAACATTTGTTGTTGTTTGTGTTTTGGATGTTGGCCATCCTAACTGGTGTGAGGTGATATCTCATTGTGGTTTTAATTTGCATTTCTCTGATGATTAGCGATGTGGAGCATCTTTTCATGTGCCTGTTGGCGATCTAAATTTCTTCTTTGGAGAAGTTTCTGTTCAGCTACTCTGCCCATTTTTTAATTGGCTTATTTGCTTTTGTTTGTTGAGGTGCATGAGCTCTTTATATATTTTGGAAGTCAACCCCTTATCAGATATGTCATTTATGAATGTATTCTCCCATACTGTAGGATGTCTTTTTGTTCTACAGGTGGTGTCCTTTGCTGTACAGAAGATTTGTAGTTCTATATAGCCCCACTTGTTCATTTTTGCTTTTGTTTCCCTTGCCCGGGGAGATACATTCACAAAGAAGTTGCTCATGTTTATATCCAAGATGTTTTTTTCTAAGAGTTTTATGGTTTCATGACTTACATTCAGGTTTTTGATCCTTTTTGAGTTTGCTTTTGTGTATGGGGTTAGACAGTAATCCAGTTTCATTCTCTTACATGTAGCTGTTCAGTTTTGCCAACATCATTCGTTGAAGAGGCTGTCATTTCCCCACTGCATATCCATGGCTCCTTTATCGCATACTAATTGACCATATATGCTTGGGTTTATATCTGGACTCTCTATTCTGTTCCACTGGTCTGTGGGTCTGTCCTTGTGCCAGTACCAAATTGTCTTGAGTACTGTGGCTTTGTAGAAGAGCTTGAAGTCAGGGAGCGTAATTCCCCCTGTTTTATTCTTCCTTCTCAGGATTGCTTTGGCTATTTGGGGTCTTTTGTCATTCCATATGAATTTTAGAACTATTTTCTCTAGTTCATTGAAGAACGCTTTTGGTATTTTGATAGGGATTGCATTGAATCTGTAATTTGCTTTAGGCA
This sequence comes from Smutsia gigantea, assembly GCA_032199065.1. Lineage (NCBI taxonomy): Eukaryota > Metazoa > Chordata > Mammalia > Pholidota > Manidae > Smutsia > Smutsia gigantea. The sequence continues at coordinate 128,951 of JAVSCE010019623.1, forward strand.
GGATGGCCATTTTGAAAATATTAATTCTTCCTAGCCAAGAGCACAGGATGAATTTCCACTTATTAGTGTCCCCTTTAATTTCTCTTAAGAGTGTCTTATAGTTTTTAGGGTATAGGTCTTTCACTTCCTTGGTTAGCTTTATTCCTAGGTATTTTATTCTTTTTGATGCAATTGTGAATGGAATTGTAATTGTTTCCCTGATTTCTCTTTCTGCTAATTTGTTTTTAGTATATAGGAATGCAACAGATTTCTGTGTATTAATTTTGTATCCTGTAACTTTGCTGAATTCAGATATTAGATCAAGTAGTTTTGCAGTGGATTCTTTAGGGCTTTTTATGTACACTATCATGTCATTTGCAAACAGGGACAGTTTGAATTCTTCCTTATAAATCTGGATGACTTTTATTTCTTTGTGTTGTCTGACTGCCATGGCTAAGACCTCCAGAACTATGTTGAATAAAAGTGGGGAGAATGGGCATCCTTGTCTTTTTCCCGATCTTAAAGGAAAAGGTTTCAGCTTCTCGCTGTTAAGTATAATGTTGGCTGTGGGTTTGTCATATATGGCCTTTATTATGTTGAGGTACTTGCCCTCTATACTCATTCTGTTGAGAGTTATTGTCATGAATGGATGTTGAATTCTGTCAAATGCTTTTTCAGCATCTATGGAGATGATCATGTGGTTTTTGTCCTTCTTTTTGTTGATGTGGTGGATGATGTTGACGGATTTTCAAATGTTGTACCATCCTTGCATCCCTGGGATGAATCCCATTTGATCATGATAGATGATCTTTTTGATGTATTTTTGAATTCGTTTTGCTAATATTTTGTTGAGTATTTTTGCATCTATGTTCATCAGGGATATTGGTCTGTAATTTTCTTTTTTTGTGGTGTCTTTGCCTAGTTCTGGTACTAGAATGATGTTGGTTTCACAGAATGAGGTTGGGAGTATTCCCTCCTCTTCTTTTTTGGAAAACTTTTGAAGGATGGGTATTAGGTCTCCACTAAATGTTTGATAAAATTCAACAGTGAAACCATCTGGTTCAGGATTTTTGTTCTTAGGTAGTTTTTTGATTACCAATTAATTTTTTTTTTTGCTGGTAATTGATCTATTCAGATTTTCTGTTTCTTCCTGGGTCAGCCTTGGAAGGTTGTATTTTTCTAGAAAGTTGTCGATTTCTTCTAGATTATCCAGTTTGTTACCATATAATTTTTCATAGTATTCTCTCATAATTCTTTGTATTTCTGTGGTGTCCGTAGTGACTTTTCCTTTCTCATTTCTGATTCTGTTTATGTGTGTATACTCTTTTTTTCTTGATAAGTCTGGCTAAGTATTTATCTATTTTCTTTATTTTCTCAAAGAACCAGCTCCTTCTTTCATTGATTCTTTCTATTGTTTTATTCTCAATTTTATTTTTTCTGCTCTAATCTTTGTTATGTCCCTCCTTCTACTGACTTTGAGCCTCATTTATTCTTTCTTCTATAGTTTCATTAATTGTGAGTTTAGACTGTTTATTTGGGATTGTTCTTCTTTCCTGAGGTAGGCCTGTATTGCAATATATTTCCCCCTTAGCACGGCCTACACTGCATCTCACAGATTTTGCGGTGTTGAATTATTGTTGTCTTTTGTCTCCATATATTGCTTGATCTCTGTTTTTATTTGGTTATTGATCCATTGATTATTTAGGAGCATGTTATTAAGCCTCCATGTGTTTGTGGGCTTTTCTATTTTCTTTGTGTAATTTATTTCTAGTTTCATACCTTTGTGATCTGAGAAGCTGATTGGTACAATTTCAATCTTTTTGAATTTACTGAGGTTCCTTTTGTGGCCTAGTATATGATCTATTCTTGAAAATGTTCCATGTGCACTTGAGAAGAATATGTACCCTGTTACTTTTGGATGGAGTGTTTTGTAGATGTCCGTTAGGTCCATCTGTTCTAATATGATGTTTAGTGCCTCTGTCTCTTTATTTGTTTTCTGTTTGGTTGAACTGTCCTTTGGAGTGAGTGGTATGTTGAAGTCTCTCAAAATGAATGCATTGCATTCTATTTCCCCCTTTAATTCTTTTACTATTTATTCACATATGTAAGTGATCCTGTGTTGGGTGCATAGATATTTATAATAGTTATATCCTCTTGTTGGACTGACCTTTTTATCATTATGTAATGTCCTTCTTTGTCTCTTGTGACTTTCTTGTTTTGAAGTCTATTTTGTTTGATACAAGTACTGCAACTCCTGCTTTTTTCTCCCTATTAGTTGCGTGATATATCTTTTTCCATCCCTTCACTTTCAGTTTTTGTCTATCTTTGGGTTTGAAGTTAGTCTCTTGTAGGCAGCATATAGATGGGTCTTGTTTTTTTATCCATTCAGTAACTCTATGTCTTTTGATTGGTGCATTCAGACCATTTACATTCAGGGTGATTGTCGATAGGTATGTACTTATTGCCATTGCAGGCTTTAGATTCATGGTTACCAAGGTTTCGAGGGTAATTTCCTTACTATCTAACAGTCTAATTTAACTCACTTCATATGCTCTTCCAAACACAACCTAAAGCTTCTTTTATTTTTTTTCCTCCTTTTTCTTCCTCTTCCATTCTTTGTATGTTATGTGTCATATTCTGTATTCTTTGTCTTCCCTTGGCTGACATCTATTTAGCCTTAGGAATACTTCCATCTATAGGAGTCCCTCCAAAATGCACTGTAGAGGTTGTTGTGGTAGGTAAATTCTCTCAGCTTTTACTTATCTGAAAATTGTTTAATCCCTCCTTCAAATTTAAATTATAACCTTGCTGGGTGGAGTATTCTTGGTTAGAGGCCCTTCTGCTTCATTAAATATGTCATGCCACTCCCTTCTGGCCTGTAAGGTTTCTGTTGGGAAGTCTGATGGGTTTTCCTTTGTATGTGATCTTTTTTCTCTCTGGCTGCTTTTAAAAGTCTGTCTTTATCCTTGATCTTTTCCATTTTAATTATTATATGTCTTGGTGTTGTCTTCCTTGGGTCCCTTGTGTTGGGAGATCTGTGCACCTCCATGGCTTGAGAGACTATCTCCTTTCCCAGATTGGGAAAGTTTTCAGCAATTACCCCCTCAATAACACTTTCTATCCCTTTTTCTCTCTCTTTTTCTTGTGGTACCCCTATAATGCAAATATTGTTACGTTTGGATTGGTCGCACAGTTCTCTCAATATTCTTTCATTCTTAGAGATTATTTTTTCTCTCTGTGCCTCAGCATTTTTGTATTCCTCTTTTTTAATTTCTGTTCCATTCACCATCTCTTCTACATCTAATCTGCTTTTGAATCCCTCCATTGTATGTTTCATTTCAGATATGGGATTTCTTATTGATTAAATCTGTGACTTAAATTCATTCCTGAGTTCTTGAATATTTTTCTGTACCTCCATAAGCATGTTTATAATTTTTATTTTGAAATCTCTTTCAGTAAGATTGGTGAGTTCAGTTTCATTTGTCCCTTATTCTGCAGTTTGTGAGATTTTGGTCTGAACCATGTTCTTTTGACATTTCATATTTCTGTGTGATGCCCCCTAATGTGCAGAAACTCCAGTCTCTGGAGCTGCTCAGCCCCTAGAGTGAGGTTGGGGGTCATAGGGGAGCAGAATTGGTGCCTCGGGGGAGGAAATATCTGTTTCCTGATTCCCGTCTGGGGTGCCTGTCTCCAGTGTCAGGGCCAGTGGGCCAAGCACACATGGGTAAGCCTCTGTGCTTTGCTTCTCTAACTGCTGTAGGCGGCCTCCCTCTGGCTGGCCTGACGCCTGCGCAGTGACTGCGGGTTTGCGAGCAGGTGCGGGCAGGAGGAAGGCTCAGCAGGCTGCGTATCACAGTGGGGGGCCTCAGAGCTGTGTTCGTAGTCAGAGGGATGGAGCACCTGAAGCTCCTCAAAGTTCCCAACCAGCTGGGCAGAGCTCTCCCCTCTCCAGCACAGCAAGCTCCATGCAAACCCCGCCCCTTCAGCAGCCCTCTTGCTGCTAGGAAGCCTCTCAGGCCGCCCGCCCTTCCTCTGACACAGAGCGGCTGGGTGTGGATCCCATCTTCCACCAATGGCCGGAATCTCAGACTCCCAGGCCCTCTGCCCGTCCGAGCTCCCCAACGTCCTGAGCACCACACAGTATAGGCTTCTGCTCACAGAGCAGATCTCCAGGGTTGGGTGTTCTGCAGTCTTGGGCTTCCACCCCCTCCCCACTCTGTTTCTCTTCCTCCCGCCGGAAGGGCTTGGGTCCCACGGGATTAAGGCTTTTGTATGTTACCGTGTTTCGTGAGGTCTGCTCTGTTCATGAGGTGTGTATGCAGTCTGGTTCAGCCTTCTTTCTTCTTGCTGTTTAAGGGTTAGTTATATTAATTAACTATATTTTTGTACTATTTGTGGTTTTGGGAGGAGTTCTCTGTGTCACCTCTCATGCCGCCGTCTTGAATCTCCCCTCCATGCTTATTTTCTTTAAGGGTTAATTCCAATTATGGGTCTATATGCTGGTTAAGAGCAGGAATCACTTCTATAAAATATGTTTAATCTTCACCACAGTGGGTATCTAACATCTAAGATAATGCCTACAACATATTAGGAATTTAGAAATTATTTTTTGAATAAATAATTAAATAATAATTTGCAATGATTCATTCAGACAAAATCCTTAATGGTGACCACAACATCTTAGGGTAAGAAAAGTTTTATTTTTTGACAACTTTACTGAAGTATAATTGAAACACAACAAACTGCCGTATTTGAAGTGTATAATTTGACACATTTGGCATAGGAAATGTTTGAATTCCATGAAACAATCTCTATAATCATGATAGTGAACATATCCATCACCCCCAAATGCTTTCTTGTGACCCTTTAATGCCTCCTTGCTCCTCCTCATGCTGTACCTTGCCCAATACATATGTCAAAAATCATTAGGTAGTACTGAGCTAGGGCAGGAACATGGAACAAGCAACATCATTAATTTTTCCTGCCTATGATGAAAGATGCTGACATATAAACAGTATAGTAAGAACAGGAGGGACTCCATCTTAAGGCTAAGACTCCATTTAAAAAACCAGGGAGTTAGATGTGAGATTGCTAACATATTCCATAGTAATTAGCCACTAACCAGCCCTACCTTAAGGCAGGGCAAAAAGTCCTAAATGATATGCCCCACTGCTTGAGGGTAACCACTATCTTGGAGAAGAACAGGATCAGGAAATTCCTTGTGTTAAGCTTATCTGACAGAATGTCTAGAGGACAGACTATGGATGGTGACATGTCTCTCACTGGAGATAGACATCGTGAGACCACACCACTCCTCCCAATCTTTTCCCCATTCTTGAAAGCCTTAAAAGACAGAATCTCAAGCCTTTACATGCTCCTCCTCTCTGAGGTTGTCTGCACTCCTGTCTGATGTGTGTACTGTCTTATATCAAATAAACTTTCTTGTTGCATAAGCCAACTGCACTTGCCTCTGAACTCTTTTCCATGATAAACACAAGAACTCTCCAACCTCCACCTCTGGTGGTAAAAGCCTTTGTCACTTTGCTATTCATTCAATTTTTCAGACTTAAGCACAAATCTTCACTCTCTCTGTCCTACTTCAGACAATTAGGGAAGGGCTACTGACATCTCTGATTTAGGTTTGGAAGTTCCTGTTGCCTGAGTGACCCAGACAGGACTGCAGCCGTACAACCATGCTCTTTAGTAACCTGCCTGAAAATATCTTTTCTTCTCCTTTGGGAAGTTCTCAAAACATGATCTCACTCCATCCAGGGCTCTGCAGCTCTCCCCAATCCTGGGGTGGTTGGGGCTTACTTCCCATACTGAGCAGTTTCAAGCAGACACTGGATGCCAGGTGACCCTGGCACCAGAAATTGTCAAGGGATCTGCCCTAAGCCAAGCAGGAGTTCAGTGAACCTCTCCTTCCCTCCCTCTGTTCTTTACTTGTTCTCTACTGCCTGCAAGGCTGCTGCCATTCACTGCTAATGAATTCCTTTCTTACCTACTACTCATCTGATCTGTTGGAGAATTCTTTCCTAATCAGAATCAAGAACCCTCTCCCTTCCAGGTTGAGGTTTCAACTAGTATGCAGAGAGAGACCTCCCCACACACAGCTGCCTGACAACAGTACATTTTAAATATGGCAGTTTGTTATGTATCATTATACCCTGATATAACATTTAAGTCTCTGATCCATTTTTAGTTAATTTTTGTTTATTGTGTGTAAGTTATGGATCAAAATTCATTTGGGTTTTACTGGGGCTAGCTAGTTGTTCCAGCACCATTTGTTGAAATTACCCAGAGTTGCTTTTGCATCTTTGCAAAAAATCACTTTTCCATATATGTATGGGCCTATTTCTGGATTCTTTATTCTTCTCCATTAAGCTATTTATTTGTCTATTGCACTGTCTTGATTACTGTAGTTTTATAATAAGTCTTAATCTCAGCTAGTGTTAGTCTTCTAATTTTGTATTCTTTTTCAAAGTGATTTTTGCTATTCCAGATACTTTGCCATTCATATAATTTTTAGAATCCATTTTCCAGTTTCTACAAGGATGTCTGCTATGATTTTGGTTAGTATTACATTGAATCTACAGATCAATTTTGCAAGAATTAATATTGTAACAATATTGAGCCTTCCAATTTATGCACATAGTATAATCTCTCGTTTATTTAGGTCTTCTCTATCCACTCAGTAATGTTTTTACTTTTCAGTGTATAGGTCTTTCACATCTTTTGCCAGATTTATCCCTACGGAAATTCCTATTCTTATGCTATTGATTTTTAAATTTCAATTTCTGTTCACTTGTTGCTGGTATGTAGAACTGCAATTGATTATTGTACATTGCTCTTGAATCTAGCAACTTTTCTAACCTCATTTACCACTTCTAGTAGCCTCTTTGTAGATTTCATTAACTTTTCTACATAAGGTTTTAATAGGATAGTTTTACTAGAAAAGTAGTATAAGAATGCTAATTTTCCTTATCTTTCCTGGGAATTGGAGGAGATAGTGCTAGAGACAACTATTCTGAATGCTTCTTCTGTAAAACAAGTCAGGGGAAGGGAGTGATGCCTGAAAGAGGTTATAGGCACAGATACTTTAAAAGGTAATTCAGTATGTTCTTTATGTTAATGGGAATAATCTACTAGAGGTAGAAAATTTTACTAATGCAGGAGAGAGAGGAAGATTGTAAGAACAAAACCCTAGAGTCCTGTAGTAATTGAGAAGGAGTGAAATCTTTAATACAAGTGACAGGGTTCTTCTTATTCAGAAGCAGGGGCACTTCATCCATTTTAGCATGAGTGAAGGGAGAGCATTTGGTATGAATTCACACAGATTGCCGGATTTGGTGACAGGAATGGATGGATGTTCTTTGTCTCAAGATTGGTGGAAGCAGAGCAAAGAGTGATACAGAATTGCTGCAGGTTTCAGGAAGGAAGAGAATATGTGGAATTGTCACTTAGAAAGTAGAAAGTAATTTGACAGGAAAATACAGTGGGGTTGAAGGCAATACTAACAACCCCTTTGAGGTAAGTGTGCTTAAAGTAAGACCAGTGGGCATGATTTTGTGTTTTTCTCTTCTTACATTTTTCCACTTGGGTACAGGAACAGAATAGGTAAAGTATTGGATTTAATGTGGGCTGGGTTTTGCTGCTAGTATGACAGGTGAAAAGGAGGTGAGACTGTGCTCACTGCAATGCCCTCTCTGTTCACTAGCAGTAGGGGTCTTAGGTTCAGTTGGACAGACAAACCCATGAGACACAATGGGCTTCCCAAAGCCCCCAGTTTGTTTTGGTTCAGGAAGGAATAAATTGCAACACAGCATGCAGAGTGATGGCATAGAGGACATCTGTGTTTCCTCTATGAACTGCCAATTTCCCAGTCATTCTGCGCTTGGGATGTACGTAGTGACGAGATGACAGAAACCATGGGCTCAGGGTCTCTTTAGACTTTATACCTAGCCAATCATGGAGCTACCTCAGGAGCAAGTTCTCAACTTGCAGCTCCCCTGTGCTTGGTCTGGGACCTTGTATTCAATCTGATTCTCATTCATCAATCTGGTTTAAGGTGGAATTCTAACAATACCTTGTATCAAAGTTGCAAGAGAAACTCAACCACTAGTCATATTCTCAGTTTCTGATGCTAGAAGAATGATCACACCCAACTGTTAATCCTTTCCTTTCAACAAGGAATAATTATAACTATGAAATGTAAGCTTGTTAAGGAAGGAAATAACACCAAGGATGATAAAGGTCAGTGGTTTGGGGCCTTTGGTGAAAGAAATGATGGAATTAGGGTGAATTCCATATATATGGAGCTTGGTATGAGATGGGGATACTTGAAAAGGTTATGGAGGTGTACAGCTGTGGTAGGGCTTAATATGACTCCGAGTGAGTGAGTGGCTGAGATGGGGTGCACAAGAACAATGAGGGTGAGGAGGTCAAAGGTCAAGGTGTTGAAAGGCTCATCTAGTGGTTAGTAAACAATGTAGATTAGAATGCTGATTTTTTGACTACTTAGGTTTGGCTGTCGCTTCTGGAAATAACTCAAGACTTCCAATACCATGGGTGTTCAATGAAGTCTATCATTTTGCTTTGCTTCATTTAGAATAATCCATTCCTTTAAGTGTGTTTTTGTATTTTAAGCTACATTCTCATCTTATCACCAGATCAACTTTCCTCTTCACACGGGTCCCAAAAGCCAATTCACTGGTTCCATCACTGGACTCTTTCTTGCTATCAGCATCCCTTCTGATAAATCTCACTATTGCAGGCTCCTTAGTGTCCACACCAATAGCATTCCTCTAACGTGACATGTGAAATAAAACAAGCATTTTATGATGTTTTACTGCTGTCCTTATTATTTCTATTTCTATTTAGAGCCTCAATTTTCTATATGCTGCAATAAACACAACTACCTAGGAATTTCTCTATACCAAGATAAATGCCAATTTTTAATGTTATCTTATAACTTATAAATCTTTTTTCTCATTTAAAAACAGCTCTCCAAAAATCAACACTGTGGCTTAAGCTCCAAGTTACATGCACTATATTCTGTAGGGAAAGTAGAAGAAGAGAGTTAACAATTTGTAAGAAAGTACTGTTATTCTAGGCACTGTGATAGGTATTCATGAACATTCTCTTTTAAAACTCAAAACACCCATCAGGTCAGCTGAGGTCAGCCTGTTTTTGACATTTAGATAAAGTTTATGCAAGCCTCCCTTATGAATCCTGCATGGATTCATAAAATATCTGTGAATTCTCAAGGGTTGTTGTCATAGACATTTTTTTATTGCCCCTCTTTCTATCCAGCATTAACTCTCCTTTTCCTAAAACCCCCTGATTGATTTTTGTAGATTCACATGTTTTCAAGACTCCTGATTCTGTCTTCAGCAGATCATTTTAGCAGATCATACCACCAAGGTTAAGCCCTCCAGTATATTCTATCCTTTGGCCACAAAAGTTGAGGGTTAGGTGTGTAACCAAACCTGGTCTAATCAGAGAATCTCTGGGCTTTTGTTTGGCTATTTGAAACAAAGAGTTCTCTCCTGTTCTAGATGGTGTGGTTTGTGGCATGCTGTAAGGCCTGCAGCTGCTGTAGCCATTTGCTATCATGAAGAAAGCCAATCTGAGCCAAACCACTGCTCAGATTGAAACACAGCCAAGAGACTGGTGGAAACATGTAACCTCTAGATCAAGCCAGACATGAAACCTACTCATTTTGTGCTTTCAAATTTTGTGAGCCAGCAAATTCTCTTTGTTGCTTAAGAAAGTTGGAGTCTTTAAGAAATCAATTGCATTTACAGTTGTGTCAAAAAGGACACTATACCCAGGAATAACTAACAAGGAGGTAAAAGACCTGTACTCTGAAGACTATAAGACATTGCTGAAGGAAGTTGAAGAAGAAACAAATAAATGGAAAGCTATTCCATGTTCATGGACAGGAAGAAATAATATTAAAATGGCCATACAGCCCAAAGCAGTCTATAGATTCAATGCAATCCCTATGGAATTTTTCACTTTACTAGAGAAAGTAATCCTAAAATTTGTAAGGAACCCCCCAAAAACCTCCTATAGTCTGAGCAATCTTGAGAAAGAACAAAGCTGTGGGTATCACACTCCCTGGTTTCAAACTATACTACAAAGCTACAGTGATCAAAACAATATGGTACTGGTCCGAGAACTGATACACAGGCCAATGGGGCAGAATGAAAAGCACAGAAATAAATCCATACCTATATGGTCAATTAATATATGACAAAGGAGATAGGAATGTACAATGGGGAAAAGACTGTCTTTTCAATAAATGGTGTTGGGAAAACTGGACAGCTATATGGGAAAGAATGAAACTGATCATTATCTTATGCCATTCACAAAAATATATTTAAAATATGTTAAAGACCTTCTAGAACACCTGAAACCATAAAACTCTAGACAAAAACATAGGCAATAAATTACTGAACATCAACATTAATAATTTTTTTCTGGATCTATCTCCCCAAGGAAAGCAAAAGTAAAACAAATCAAAACTAAACTACATCAGCTAAAAAGCTTCTGCACAGCAAAGGAAACCCTGAACAAAATAAAAAGAAGCCTACTGTAGGGGAGAAAAATCTGCCAATGATATATCTGATAAGGGGCTAATATCCAAGATGTAGAAAGAACTCATACAATTCAACACCAAAATAATAATAATAATAGTAATGATAATCTGATTTAAAAAAATGGGCAGAGGACCTGAATAGACATTTTTTCAAAGAAGACCTGCAGATGGCTAACAGACATATGAAAAGATGTTCAACATCACTGATCATCTGGGAAATGCAAATCAAAACCACAATGAGATGACACCTCACACCATCCAGAATGACTAGTATCAACTAGATAAGAAATAACAAGTGTTGGTGAGAATGTGGAGAAAAGGGAGCCTTCCTACATTGCTGATGGGATTGCAAATTGGTGCAGCTACTCTGAAAAGCAGTATGGAGGTTTCTCAAAAACTAAAAATGGAAATATCATATAATCCAGCAATTCCAGTTCAGGGAATCTACTTGAGGAAATGAAAATCACTAATCCAGAAAAATACATGCACCCCTATGTTTATTCCAGCATTATTTACAATAGCCAAAATGTGGAAATAACCTAGATGTCCACTGATAGATGAATGTATAAAAAAGAAGTGATACCTATATGCAATGGAATATTACTCAGCCATAAAAAATGAAATTTTACCATTTGCAACAACATGGATGGACATAGAGAGTATTATGCTAAGTGAAATAAGACAGAGAAAGATGAATACCATATGATTTCACTTCTTTGTGGAATCTAAAAAACAAAACAAACATACAAACAAAGCTGAAATAGACTCATAAAAAGTGAGAACAGGCCGGTGTTTACCATAGAGGGTAGGGAAGGAGGGTGAGGTGTGTGTGCAATAGGTGAAGGGGAAAAAAAAAGTGGGAATGTTGATATCCAGATCAAGGTGATGGTCACACATGAGTGCATATACACATTCAAAGCCGATCAAGCTGCACACTAAGGTTTGTGCATTTTGTTTTATGTGCCTCACTAAAAACTATGCGAGCCAGAAGACTATGGAATAATATTCTTCATGTGTCATTTTACATACAGTCAAAAACTTTTCCCTGAAAAAAAAAGAAAGTTGAGTCCAATTTTGCATTTCTTGCATGATAAAAGATATTAGCTTACATTTTGTCACTTCTTGAGGTTTAGCCTGAACTCATTGCCTCTCACTTTCCATGGCTCTTCTGTCTGCTTGTTGCTATTGACTGAGATGTGGAATTCAGCTCTTCCTTCTCCTGAAAACATGCCCTTCACATGAGAATTTGCCTGTGTAACAGATTCTGCGGAAGGTTTGGGCATCCAAAAGTATATACAATGCATGGAAAAACAATAGTGACAATATCATACTCAATTAACATTGAATATTAGCTATTCTTTCATTCTCTTCATGCGATAGAGTGGGGATTTTCTTATCCAAGCCATGCTCTCACTCTCTTGTGCCCTTTGTTCTGCTCTCTCTGACCTATGATTTTATTTTATTTAGCTACGTCTTTTTACCTGTCTTCTTCCATGCTGCCTTTGGACCTCCTGGCTAAGCAGTTTATCAAGTATTTCTCTGAAGAAATAGTCTCCTGCCTGAAAGGATACTCCTGAGTGTCATGGCTAGATATTATACAATAATTCCTGGGTGTCATCTTCTTTCTCTTTGGTCCAGCACTTCAACTACAGTTTTATAATCAAATAGATGTTGAAGAATTACAGCTGTTAATTCTTTTATGTTCTGTGTAGATGTTTTTGCCTACTAGGTATGGGGATTTGGCAGATACAAAATGTTATAACTGAAGGGTATTAAAAATCCAACATCTTCGTTCCCACCCACTGTCCTAAAGGCATTAGCGGGAGAGATGGGAGGGAACCGGACAGTATTACTTCTTTGGGCTGTGGAGTGAGGCGGGTGGCAGTCACTCGGGGCACTCTTTAACTACTGGGACATAGGTTTGGTACTGACAGCAGATATGTATTCTATATAAATCCTGTGAAGTCCCTAATTTAATGACTTTTTACAACACTCCCATCCAAGGGGTATTGCATATCTCAGTTTAGAAGTTATTGATTAGGTGGGTTCATCTCTAAAAACCTTTGCATTTATGAGTCAAAGTACTGTAATCAGTGTCCTCACTGGTAAAATCAAAATTAAAAAAAGTCTACCTTCTAGGACTAGTGTGAGGATGAAATGTGTTAATGTATGTATGTATATATATATATATATATATATATATATATATGAAGTGTTTGGGATAGTACACAGCATATAGTAAATATTCCATTGTATCTGCTATTCTCAAATTTTTTTGGCCTTAGGACCTCTTTACATTATTATAAAATTATTTAGCCCTTCAGAAAGCTTTTGTGTTAGTAGGTTATATTTATCAATATTTATTATTTTAGAAATTAAAACCAAGATAATCTAAAATGTTTATTTCTGAAGTCATTTAAAATAATTTCGTAATTTTTTAGTGAAATTAACTGTATTTCCCCAAATGAGATAATTAATGAGAAGAGTGGCATTGTTTTACATTTTTGCAAATCTTGGTAGTGTCTGGCATACTAGAAGATCCTTGGGACCACACCTACTTGTGCATTCAACTGCTATGAAATCACACATCAGAAGTCTTAGAAAAACTCCACTGTACTCTCCTCGGAAAATGAGAGTGAAAAAGGCAGCTCTCATTTTAGCATTATTTAAAAAAAATTTGGACCCAATGGAGCCCCTAAAAGGATCTCAGGGACCCTCAGGATGCTTCAAACTAAACTACACCTTGGGAACCACCCCTGTTGTTTATTGTCATTGTCATTATGATTATTGATAATGGTGTTGATGATAATGAGGATGTCAGAGAAACCAGGGTAGAAATGGATTTTCCAAAGTTAGAGCTCTGAGTGGTGCAGTTTTGTCCATGAGCCATGCAGGCATCCATTTCAAAACACTTGTCTTTGAAAGAGTAGAATGAGGTTTAGGTTGAAGCACTGTGAACCTATTGATATGAGGAATAAAAGGTCAGTGGTATGTAGTTGTTCCAGCCATGTGTAGCTATAACCAGGAAATCAAGAGGAAAAGTCTCCCCAGTGTACAGTAGGGAGACAAAGGGTGTGCTTGCACCAATGTGGAGAATTTTCATGAGAAGTTGTGTATTAGCAACTCAGACACCAAAATGGCAGAGAGTACGGAGAAGCCCAGGAGCATTTAAATGCCTCTTTTCCAAGGATGCTCAGGCAGGAGACATATTCTGGAAGACCAAAATGTATAACTGTAACCAAAGCATTTCCTGAAAGGGATGAATGGAAATTAAGGGACATTTAGTTCCTTGTGCTGGCCTTTTCTGTGTTCATCCAGGATACAGTCACCTGGTAGGAAGGATGATGAGGCTGGAGGTCTGATAATGCATTAGTACATTCACAGGCCATCCTTGCCCAGAGGCAACAGGGAGATATTCATTTGAAAGGCAAAATATTGTCACTGCCTCTCAGGGGAAAAAACAGTACTCCTAAACTATGTTGTAGAAGAAAACTAAATCACAGGTCCTCTCCACCAACGGCTCCTGGCTCGGCATTGTCAAGCTACTCCCCCTTCTGTAGTCCCTGGGTCTTGGTGTGCTGGGATTTCCCTCCTCTGCCTTCTCTTTTAAAAATAATAATTCTGCTTTGGGTACTTTTCTTACACTCAACTTCCCCAGAAATATGAAAGTAACAATAACAACAGATCCCAGGGTACAGATTAGTTGGGCTGCTGAAGGGCCTGTGGAAGCAAAATCTGTCTAATGTTGTTCGAGGAAATGGATGGTGGTTGAAAAGACCATTCCAGAGAAATGATCTACAAAACTTGAAATGAGAGGCAAAAATGTGATATTGAAGGGGGTGCAAAGAGAGAAAGCAATGGATCTTTCCAGAGGCTGAGCGTGCCAAATGAAACTCTAGGGAAACTTGACCTTGAAAGGGAAGGCAGGAGATGTGCCAAACGGGAGGAAACTGACAACCGTAGCGTGGGAAGTCATGGAATCCTTGGCTGTGGATTCCGCCCACCCAGCCCCTGCTGTCGCCTGTCCGCTGTGACCTGGCTCCTGCATTGGCTGTGAAAATCATGCAGCTCACCTGCATGGCGAGCAAACTCCAGAGCATGCTATGAGTCATGTTCTAGGAAAGCGGCTGAATTCATGCGGACATCTAAGAAGAATGGGGTGGTGGGAGATCTGGAGAAAAAACAAACTAGTTAGAGGAATGAATGCTAAGATTAACCTTTAGGGATAAGGAAGCAGTGGAATGAAAAGCAAAGAGTAGCAGAGAAATGAAAAAATAAAACTGTTACAAAGGAATAAATAACAAGGGAGAGAAAGAAAAGTCTTAGCAGAGAGAGGGCAGGAGTATAGAACTGACATAAGCCTGCGTGTTGTGAGAGCTTAAGTGGAAATACACCAAGGTAACTAGGAGTGGATTCCCCCTGGTGACTTTTGTTGAATGTCCTCTTTTTTTGGTTCTAGAGGCACTCAGCTATATTAACTCTTCTCACCTTGAACATTGATTGCAAAGGATTTATTGAATTACAGAGATGACCATCACCTCCAACTTTATCTTGGTTCCCTGTGCAACATTTCTCTGTCGGTATCCTTTGTGCCTTAATAATTAAGAAATTAAGGACATCTCTATCCTGAGAAGTTGAGGGCTTGGCCTGATTTGCAGTGATCTGTTGCTATCTTACATACAAGGTGGTCAGCTGGGGGGAAAAGGGCAGGTCCAGCTGATCTACGGTGCAAAGAAAGGGCCTTAGAGGGTTAGAAAAAAAACCATTTTATGGAAATTTGTGGGGAAAGGGGAAAGCAGAAGAGGTGCTGGTAACGGTGCATATTTCACTTAATGAAATTTGTTTCCTAAATTCCATTGTGGAAGCGGGAATAAAAATTAGTTGAAATACTTCCGGTCCTTCTCCATTTGATTTTCATTGCTTTACCCTTAAAAGTGTCTGCCACTCACACTGACGGCTTGACTCATGTTATTCCCTATTCCCTGCACAGAAGATGCCCTCTGTTTACCTCACACTCAAGATCCTTCCACCACCTTCATGGACCCTGCCTCACCTCCCAGCAGAATTCATCCTTCCAAATAATTAACATTTGCTGGTTATCTACAGAGTGTAACTCAATAGGCTCTCACAACACAGTATCTCCCCCCAGTCCTTTCAGCACTAATGGGAGTTTTAAGATGACAGCCCATGATGCAGAGAAACTGCCAGTTTCCCAAGCCACACCCAGTCAGAGGGAAGGCCTGGAGTAGGTACTAACCCACCAACGCACACTGTGCATTACTGTGTCTAAAAATGTGCATATCTTTCACCAGATAGCATCATTTTTTGTGCATTTGGTTTATTTATTAAGAGCAATCTGTACTGCATTTAAGCTATGTATATGTGTCTGTGTTCCCCACTAGATTATGAATCTTTGAATGTCAGGAAGAAGGTCTTAATTAAAATCTCTGCATTACCCAGAGAATCTACCAGAAGATCTTACTCACAATAGACATACAAGGTGGTAGTTGAGCAACCCAACACTACCTTTGAGTTTTTATCTTTGCATCCTTCCAGCCTTTGGTGTGCTAGACCAGCCCTTCCATTTGATTTGGGCAGGGCCTGAGGGTCCCAACCAAGGGTTCATGCCCAAATGAGATGCCTTAATTCCTGCCATCTGGAGACTTCTCACTGTGGGACCCGTTTGTAGAAGAATGCTTCTGGTCATCAACTTTACCTTGGCTTCCGGGCAGAGTGACATTAATCAACCGGACAACCCCAGGAACACCAGCTCACCCAAAGCAGACTAGTAAAGGGGTCAAGCACTTTGATGTGCCCTCCAAATGAACCTTGCTCACTACTGCCTGGTTGTGGGCAAGTTATTTCACCCCCCAGACCCTTTGATTTTCCATCTGAAAAAGAGGGATCACCATTCCCTCTGTGAAAATAAGTCTCAAACCAAAATTTGTTCTCTCCCATCTTTCCCTATCCCAGTCTTCCTGCTAATTCCCTAGCTCAGTACATGGCATCAGACTACATATTTTGTGCAAACTAGAAAGACAGCTCCCTCTCCTCCTGGTTCCACTAGCAATCAACCTTCAAGTTCTGTGAATTATACCTCTTTTCTTCAGCTCATCTTGCCTTCATCACCAGCACCACCACGTACACCTAACTCCACCACGTATACCTAAGCTCACCAAGTCCACTTTGATTACCCTCCCCCCTGCCCCCACCTCTACCTTTCCCCTCTATAACCAGAGACATTTTTCAAAACTTAAGTGTGAGATTACACTGCTTACAGTATTCTCAGGGGCTTCTCAGTGCTCTTGGCTCAGGTAAAGGATCTTTGATACAACCTAAGAGACCCTGTGGGCTCCGGTCTTTGCCTCCAGCCTCCCTCTCCCTTACTGTCTGTGCTCCGCACCAGGCACAGGGCTTTCTTTGAGCTCCTCCAATAGCCATGCTACTGTCCACCTTTGCCTATTTCTTCCATGGACAACCTTTACCGCCCCCCCCACCCCCATCACTCCCAGTCCCATTTTCTCCTAACATTGTTCTGATTTTAATTTATTTCAGGTCATTTGCTTAGGGAAGGTTTACTGACTCTCCTTTGCTCACCCATTCACCCAAGACTAGACTGACAATTCCTTGGATACAGGTTCTCACATTACTCATTTGCTTTCCTCCATAGCTCTCAGCATAATTTAAAGTTTTACATTAAGGTGATTTTTGAACAAATATCTGTCCAAACTACCACCATGGTAAGATCCTTGAGGAACTCTGTTTTGCTGTATGTCTAGTACTTACTTAATACAGTACCTGGCACAAGTACAGTCTCCATAAATATTTGTTGAATGAGCCTGCACTTTATATATGGTAGCCATTATTCTGAATTTTACCTCTTCGGTTTCATAAGAAAAACTCCATCTTCGGATTCAGAGCAGATTCAAACATGCTCCTGTAAATCTTAAGCAGGTATCTTTTTTTGTGTATCTCATCTGTAAAATGGGAATAATTGTACCTGCCTCATGAGTTAGGAGGATTTAGTGAGCTAATGTAAGGTCAAGGGTCTGACAGTGCCTGGCCTCAGGGCTCCATCAGTGTTGGCTAGTAATGACTGTAATTAATGTAGGCTAAATGGTCATTAAACAACCCGAGTGTAAGCCAACAGTTGTCCCTCTGCCAACCCGGACCACCATTATCCGGAGGATGTAGCTTCAAAGGGGGTCTCTGGCCTGTTCCTGTGGCCTGCCCCCATCCCTCCGGGGGTTGGGGGAAGAAGCCCGGGAAGCCTCGGTCCCAGGCGGGGGGGATCTGCAGTGAGTTGTTGGCAGCAGAGGGTGCGGGGCGACCATCCCCACCCCTGGGCTGGGCTTCCCAAGCGGCGCCGCGTGGCGCGAAGGGTCTGGGGCACCACGCCGCCGCTCCGCTCGCCCCTCCTCTGCAACTTTCCCGGTCCGCCGCCCTCCGCCTAGTGGGAGTCAGCGGGGCAGGGGCCCGGGAAGGCGACGCTAGGAGCCGCGGCACCCTCGCTGCTGCGCGAGCCCGCGGGCTTCGCCGGGGCAAGGACGACGCGACCCTACCACGTCCCTCGCCGCCTGGCCCGGTTGCCCCGCGGAGGCGGCGGCGGCGGCGGCGGCGGCGGCGGCGCACGAGCCGCGTCCGACCCGGGTGACTGCGGAGACCCCGGGTAGGTCTGCGTCTCCGGGGGCAGGGACGGTCGGGGTTCCGCGCCGGCTGTGCATGTTAGCCCTGCTTGGGCCCGCCTGTCCACCGTCCGTTCCTGGGAGGGCTGCCCAGTGGGAGCACGGGGATGCCCATCTAAGTGTGTGTGTGTGTGTGTGTGTGTGTGTGTGTGTGTGTGTGTGTGTAAATCTGTTTATACTGTGGGGCAACTCCTAATAAATCTATACGAAACTTCAGTCCTTCGTTCTTTCCTCTTAAAGCTTTCTTTACAAATGTTGAAAATTGTGTTTTTCCTCCTTACTTGAAGTTCCTTTTATTTCAAGCAATGATGTAATACAGTGCTGTAATATACATGATAGTATAAGTGTTAAACACTTACCATAACTTCTCTACCTCTTAAGCTTAGCGTTAGTTTTGAATCCTAAAAAAGCATCCCCACTTTAATAACACAAAGTTTCCCTGTGAAAAATTTTTGGGAAGTTCAAGCCCGCCAACTAATGAACATAAGTCTAACAAGTGGACAAATGCAAACGTTAATAACTTCACAAAGCTCCCAAATCAATAGCGCCTATTTATGGTTTGATATTTTCAAAGAGCAACTTTGTAATATCTGTTAGGTAGTCTTGAAATCAGGTTCTGATCCTAATCCTGAAAGGGTTAAATAGCTGCTAGGTTACATTCATGTCCCCTTCCAACAACATCAACAATCTAGGCTAGAGTGTTTGGGATCAAATAAATTAAATGAAAAAAAAAGTTGAAATATCTGTCATCACATTACATCAGTTTAGAAGAGCTGCAAGTAAATAATTTCCTAACCTTTTAGAACATGAAAAGTTTAGTGACAACTATTTACACACTTTGAATATTTTATATTTGAGTGGTCATCCCAGTTTACACAAATGATTGTATATGTCCATTTCCAATCAGCAAATATCAGGGTATCTGTGTTATTCGACGGTTAACATTTCAAGCTTTTCTATAAAGGTGATGTTACCTAAAACTGCAGATTACTGCATATTATCAAAAGGTCATTTAGAGAATCTGAAAATAAAATCATTAGGGACAACTTAAGAGAAGAATGGTAGTAAATTAGAGTTGAGAAAATACATATGCTGGCATCGAAATCAGAGTCTCAGTTATCACCTGAAATAGTTAATTTTGGTTTTGTTCCTGTTTTTGTTTTATAGGTTTCTAGCGCATTAAAAAAATCCTCATAGGTTTATTAAACCTTTAGCGGAAGATTACAGCCAATGTTTTGTCTTTGAATAGCTGTTTGTCTCAATTTATTTACTTGGTATTGGATATTTGTCAACGTCATTTCATATCTACAGAAAATTCTTACGCTCCATGGAGGTAGTGGATGTGTGTGTGCGTGGCTGCCGGAGGTCACATGATGGTTTCATCCTGTTTGGTGGAGCAGCTTGACTTTTTTCCCCCCTTGCTTTTGGTGATGGTTTTGAGTGCAGAAGTTGATTGACAGATGCATGCCAGAAACCCCCACTCTCCTTTTCAAAGACAACATATGATGGATTGCGATCTCTCAGCCCAGCAGGATACGGGGACCATGCAAGCTGTAATTGGTCAGGTATGGAGTCAGCCATTTCTCAACTCCCCTTTTTTCCACAAGGGTCTCACCATATGATTCACATAATTCATATTTACAGTACCATCTTTCTATCTGTATCTTCAGCAACCTGCCAGCATAGTGCTGGAAGTGCGAAAGGCAAAAGGCACCCATTAAATCTAGCCAGGAAACCTCAGCTTAAAACTTCCATGCGATGCTTAAAAACAGAAACTAAAAACAATGACAAAAAAAAAAATTACAAAACCAATCTAATGTATGTATAATTTGGTCTGGATGTTTAAAGAAGCCTATTTTTAAGAATTTATTTTCCATTGAAATTGTGATCTCTGAAAGAAAGTGGAAGGCAAGAATAAAGTGTTATGTTTCCTAGGGAATAGTTACATTTTTTCTGTTCAATATTTTTTATTTTGGTTGCATTCTCTCTCTCTCTCTCTAAGGAAAATATAAATATATAAATCCACGTGCTGTACTTCTAACCCAGATAACGTGTGACCGAGCCTGGTAAATGTAGTGGTCTGGGCTGCGGCAGAGGGGGCCGCCTGCAAATTAAACACTGCCACAGTCTGAAAGGTCCAGGTGGTCTGCTCGCGCCTCCTAATGCAATCCAGCACAACAGCTTTAATAAACAGCTCTATTTAGTTCCTCCTCCCTGTATCCAGGGAGGTGAACTGGTCTGGAGCTGCTGTGATGAAATGCCAGAAGAATATCTCTCAGAGGCCTCACAAGCTGATTTTTAGAGCTTTCCTGTTCTGTCGTCTTTGTCTTCCAAATGGGTCAGTGAGTCTTGCTCTTTCTGTTTGGTGCTTTCTGTGAAATCGGTAGTTTAGGTTTGGGTTTACATATTTGCGTTGTGAGCTAAATCAGAAGAGGAAAGGATCGTTGTATTTTCATTTGCCTTCAAATAACTAAAGTGGTGAAAGGCATGATGGTGCCCTGCTGCAAGGAAGGGTGATTTTTCTATGATGGGGGTGGGGTGAGGAAAATGGGAATATATGTGGCTTTTCCTTTTTTTCGTGGTGCATTTTTGATCCAAATTTTTCTAAGTTGTCTCTGCTTACTTATGAACTGTTAACTCATCAATCAGAATATGGCTATGAATATTGATAAACTCCTAAAAGTTTTTATTTTTTCACACTTTCCAATCAAGGCAAGCTGGTGAGGTGAGGATACAAAATTTGTTTGCTAGATCTTAAAAGCACGGTGAAAATACACCATCTTAACTGTTTTCAACAAAATTATACTTTCAACAAAGCACTTTTGAGTTCTGAAAGCACATGGTTTATTAATACCAGCATGCTTCATAATGTATTTTTAGATGGAAAATGTCAGATATATAATACTGTATTTCTATCCACAGGCTCATACTATTTCAAAACCAGTAGATATCTGTTTCAACAGACCAATATTTTTTTAAAACTTTCAAGTTGGCTTTTGTTATACAGACATATATAAAGTCAGGTCTCCCGGCATATATTTGTCAGGAGAAAATATGTAAAGACTGATTTTATTTGCTGACTGTGAATACCCATTTCAGTGTGAGTGTTCACTGATCAGTAAGTTCAGTACATGAAATATAGCTAAAATAATTGTGGTATATAGAATTACATAAATCTCCATTAAAAAAGGTGACCTTTTTGTGTACATATAAAACTGGAGCTCGGGATAACAGTCTTGTCTTGTTTAATAAAACTTTTCTTAAGTTCAAGGATTTCCTCTCTTCCATATGTCATAGTATGGCCTTAATACTGTGCAAAATTATTGTGTTTCAGTCCCAAATAAGAAACAGAGTTTCCTTTTATTTATGTTTCCTTCAGTTGGGGAAGAGAGCTTGGGAACAATAACAGGGGAGATGCTTCTAATTTGTTATGTAATATTGTTTATTGGAAATAATCGCAAAGGTTTATTAAAAGGTCTAAGTATGTACTTCTAACAAGGAATTGGTATACAGTTTATGACACAGACAAACTTCTAATTTGTTAGGATTTAAAATTGGTTGTTAATTCATAGCTTTGTATTTTTTATGTACTCTTAGGTAATTTTTAAACGTTCAGTATGTCCCAGATCTCCACGTATTAATGACCTGTTATAAATACTTTGTAATAGTTACATCAAAGAAGCCACATGTTTTCTGAAGATTTTACTTCTCATAAATTATTTGTTTAAAAAAACTCAGATACTTAAGTCAACTGAGTAAATTATAAAAGCAATTGTTCTGAAGGTTGTAAAATTTGCTGTACTAAAAATGTACAAGCTAAAATGCTTATTTTTTAAAACTGAAACATTAGTATTCAAAAGGAAAGAAAAATAGCATATTGTTCCATGAGCATACCATAAAGTCAGAAAACCTAAATTAAGCCCATATCTACAGACATAAAAAAGAAGATGACATACACATTTGAGATGATTTCCTTTTAATTGTAGCACAGATAAGAATATTTACTCGAATAACTACTTCTAACAATAAGGATAAGAATGTGAAAATAAATTTCATTGCTTCTCAGTACTTATAACCAGAAAGGGATTTTTTTCTTTCAGCTCTTGATTTCAATGTCATCTTATACCTACTCAGCAGGTGTGAACAGTCCTATTTGATAATGCAAATGTTTGTGTTCCTTCTCAAATTCATATTGGAATAATCATTATTTTTGTCCTTTTGTTTTCCTTATTCTGAGTTCTGTTCCTAAATGCATTTGAGTTGGAGGGGCAAATAACCAATTTTCAATAATATTTTCCACCCAGAATACTAAAATATTCCCATGAAATATGATCTTTAGGTTTTTTCATTCATCTCTAGGATCAAATATCCAGTTGCTTCCACTGGAGGGGAAGAGTGGACTGCATTGCTGGCCATGATCCAGCTCAGGAGAGTGTACTGGCTTCATGGAACAGACATTGCTTATAGGTGCCTTTCCCCAGGATTTTCCTTCCCCCAAGCAAACAATTAAGCAATTAATGAATTAGGAACAATTCCCTGCCTAATACATCAAGATAAAGAAACTTGGTTCATTCATACAGTTTTTGGAAATCAACTGGATTTTTGATAGTTATCTGTAGCAAGCTTCCTAACCCTTTGAACTGCAAGATGGATTGTTATCTTCAGATGATTTTTAAAAATCAATTCAAAGTTAAGCAGTTAAGCAGGTTCTGAGCCATGGGTTTGAATATCATTTAAAATTAAGACTCGCGCTTCCGCCTTTCATGGTCATTAAATGTTTACTGCATCTTTTCTTTTTTTTGCAGACCTGAGCTTGTGAGTGACAGATTAGTTCATCAGTATTACAGACCTCCTGTTTTTTTTTCCCCCTCATCTCATGCAGACAGGTCACCGTGTCCAATCCTCCTTCTGGCACCGCAGTCCCCAGAGGACCCTTGGCCAGCCTGCCATCTTGACGCGCAGGCCTGAGGGTCTGGGCTAGCTGCATGTTTCTGTATACTGACTTCTGCAAATATTACAGGGCATAGGACATTAAATTAGTTGTTAATAAAAAGAACGGATGAGGCAAATTAAATAAAAATATTTATCTCGCATATCTAAGAGTTTGCTCGCAGTGGGAGAAATGCAGCAGGAAAAATGCTCATGGGCGCCCTTCCAGTGGATTGCTAGAGGACCCGCAGAAGGGTGAGGAGACCGTGTTTACTAGCACTGGAAGTACAATCAAAAGCTTTTGCAATTTTCCTTACCAGTAAAATGGATCTTTTTTATTTTCGAGGTAATTTGGACAATTTAAAGTGTCTGAAAGTGGCACATTAGAAAGGGAATGCAGTTGTCTGAGACAATGCTCAGTGTGTGTGCTAATGGCTCCAAAGGCAAGTGCGGGTAACAGGGTACATTTGGACCAACAGTATCTCAATGCATGTTTTCTCATATGATTTAAAACATAGCAATTCTTGATTGTTCTAGTCTCAAAACAACTTTATATGTGGGTTTACTTATACCTTCCCTTGCTCCAAAAAGTTTTAATGTGGCTTTCAGAACAGTGTGCTTACCTAGGACATGCTCAAGCCGATGTGAAATGGAGGTGGCCTATGCAGAGAGGACACTGGCAATGTGTAAATAATACACTTTCAGATTGGTCGCAGTCTGATTTTCATGCCCTTTCTATAAAAATTAAACTTTGGGGTTATCTTAAACCTGTTTACATATGCCAAGCCTCTCTTGTAGACTGTAAAGAGTCATTTTTATAGGTGTGAGTGCCACTTTTTTTTTTTGAAACTGGCATATCACTTCAACAAATTCATGTCTTTTGGAGCTGTGAAATTATTATTTGGGTTTAATTGACACTGTTTTCCCAGTGTTAGAGGAGAATACTATTCTAGAAAAATACAAATTAATTAAGGATTATTCTTTCTGAATACAAATGGTACTAGTGTTCCTTTAATAAGTGCGGGATTCACCAAAATTGAATTTGTACTATATATTTCTAATTGACCTTAAATACTTCACTCAATACTCCACTGACAGGTAGAAAAGTTGATGTTAGCTTTTCATAGTCTATCAAATAAACTCAATTTTTATTATCTTTAAAACATTTTTGAAGTTCACTCTGTTACCAGGAGGGTGTTTAAACGATAAAGATCATTATGTCCATGAAAAACAGTGGTAATTTTGTCCAACATAGTGGTAATACTATACCATAATGTCAGTGATTATACTGAACAACCAACACATTAAATCTGGTCCTGAAGCCGCATTTTCGTTTCTATTTCTGAAGTCAGTTAATGAAACTCCTTCTGCATATTCATGTATCATTTCTATGTTTAAGAACTTAAGGCTTTTGGATTTGTATTTCTAGAATACAGAAAGAGGCTACTGAAACACTTAGTATATGAGTGCTTCTGAGAGAAAGTCTGACTGCAACACATTTCCTTATGTAAACCTACAGTACCTGTTCCAGAGACGAGTGGAAGGCATTCTTTCATCGGTCATGTCTTTGTTGTTTAAGCTGCATTTGATCAAACAGCTTAAAGCATCTTTCTTTTTCATCATTATTGTTTACCACAATTAGAATTTAACTATCATGTCTGCAGATATGGAAAAACTCTCCTTTTCAGTTGCATGGTGGGTGATACCGTATGAGCTGCTGTTTTCTCTAACACTTAATTGAGTGGAAAGTAAGGTTGTGAAATAACATTTAAATGTAAAAGGATCAAACTTGAAAAAATATGCAAAACAGATAAATATGGGCCATAATTTGAACACTAACAGGAAGTCCAAATTATATAACTTTTAAGTTAATTGTGTTTTATGGCCAAACTCTTGCTTGGGAGGTAAATATAATTTCAAACCTGCATTTATGTTCTTTTCCTCCCTCCCTCCTCCCTTCTTTCTTTCCTTCCTTCCTTCCTTATTTATTTATTTGTTTTGGTCTGTGAAATGGATGTCCAGAAAAGTAGATTACTGAGTCAAGCCCTGTTCTGGGATCACCCGTCACTACTCTGTGGAGCCGTGCTGTCTTGAGCTGGTCCAAAATTACAGTAAAAATTTGTACCAATTTTGGCTTTTTATGCATTTTTCCTGAGTCTTAGATTGAAGAAGGGGTTGTGAGACACAGTCATTGAATTTCAGAAAGATTCATTTTTCTATTTTCTTCCCAATTCTGCAATGTGAGCCAGTTATGGTGCAAATCATCTAATTTTTATGTGATAAATTCATTCCTGGTTTGCCCTGTGCTTGCGTTACTCTCTTTATCCCAGCTGCAAATATCCATATTATTGTTATTTCAAGGGCTACCACTTCTTCTAAATGTAAAGCCATTGTGTGTAATTAGTGGCAAAGTAACGGCAAACATTTCCGATTACTTACATGAAAGGCACTCTCTAGGTTTTAAAACACTTATTTTTCAAGTTGGCTGGTTTCAGAAAATAGCTTTTTGTTTTATCACAAGCTTTAAAATCTCCGTGATGTGAAGGACTCTTTCTTCAAAAGACAGAGATTAGCTTTAATACTTGGTACGGATTCTGGGTGAACTGCAACCCCATTCCCGTCAGCAGCATTTTTCTAACCATAAGAGCAAGAAAAAAAAAAGGAAGGTCAACAGAATATTCTACATTTTATGTATTTTCAGGGTTTTTTTTCCCTCTAGGGGGTGGATTATTCCAGTGGGAAAAGATACCCATATAATTTGCAGCTCCCACCTCCTGAGGTTAAAAATGCAAAAAAATGTGTTGACACCTTGAATGAAAAGTAAATAGTTACTCAGATGTATGGCTCTGGTATTTTGCTCTTTTTCTTCCCTGTCATTTCCCCATCAGCCTTTCTTCTCTTTCCCACTGTAATCCAGAGTCAGTCTGGTGAGTAATAAGTGCAAAGTGAATCCTTGTGGGCTGCCCAGGCAGCAAAGGGCACTCGAAAGAGAGACAAGACCCAAAGCAAAGCAAAGCAAAAACCATAGCAGAAAACTCACTACACTTGCTTCTGAGAGTTAGTATTTTCGTTACCTTATTTTGTAAGCTCATTCATCTCTCCTAGCAACTTTAGATCTCCCAACTAGCAACACAACAATGTTTTAGGACAGGACAAATACGATTTAAAAACAAAGCCGAAAGGAGTAAAAAAAAAGCTTCGCAGAACTTGTGCCACGGAACACGAATTTCAAAATTAAGGAACACTATTTCTGCAGCTGTTTACAAGAGTTTAACCAGTGCTTGAGTGCTGTGGGATAGCAGCAGCCTTATTAAAATAGCTATCTGGCCGTTACTCTGATGCTGACTCTGCACATTTTACAACTTTGATTTTTCATGAATAATTAGGCACTATTTTAGGAAGGAAATATCTGACACCTAACAGCTTGAAGCAACAGATCTACTTTACAAATGTTAAATACCCGTTCAATGGTGTTTTTAGCATATTGGGCAGAAGGACTGAGGCAAACACTTTGGAAAAGACCCAAGTGTGTCATTTATATAGAGCTTAGTTTTCAGTGCAGAATTCATACACAGAGTTTAGAAGAAACATAAAATACTTTTCTGTTGAAAGCGAGAGGCAAATATTGTACCAACACAGAAGCATGGATACCGGAAACCCTAATTGGTATTGAAGACATATGACAAAGAAGGTTAGATACTTCTTAGATCTTAAGTTGTATTCCTCCAAGAGGGAACGCCAGCAAGGGCAGAAATGGAGCCAGGCACACAGTGCTGGGCCAGGGCAGGCCAGACTTGCTTCAGACAGAGTTGATCAATTTTGTAAGCCTTGAATAATACAGGGAAACAAGGCTCTTTCAACCTTTTGGAGAAAAGGTTGAGAGGTGGAACAAATGTAAAATGCTGCTTAATGTGCACAAGTAAAGCCAAGAACATCACGCTCATTTCACTTAGTGTCAGTTCTGATGATTCATCATTACGGTCGGGGCAAACTGTGGTCTCTGGGCTGAAACAATTTTATCCATTTTTTTTTTAAAAACAGAATGTTCCAGCTTGGATCTTATATCCTTAGGGTTACAATATTGAATTCTGAATCGGGAAACTTAATCTTGCAGCCAGATTTGACAAGATGCTGGTTGAACGGTAGGCAAAAGTGATGATTGTGGGATGATGAAATGCCCCAGGTCAGAATTTGGGAATATAAGAGATTTCGTGGAAATATGGCTGTGATAGAAGAACCCCAAGTTTGAGAATTTCTCACTGGTCATATCAGCAGATGGTGTTTAAGGGTCTGCAAAGGAGATCGCTGCTGTATTTATTTTCTGTTTCACATCTTTCTTTAACGGTGAGTTTTTACACATTCTCAGGTGTATTAGTGTCTCTCTGAGGTTGCTAATGTAAAGGTGTTTATGGTAATAATCAAAAGTTTTCTGGGGACAAAGGATAACATATCACTCAAATCTGAATAATCACACTGTTTCTTAGCAAAATGTTAGTAATTAATTCAGGAACTGAAGTTTCTTCTTGAAAACTTTTTCCATTGATAAACAAACCTATATCTAGACTCCCAGGGACTACAGAGTTTAGAGTAAAGAGGAAAATGAAGCAATTTAATTAGCAAACACACACACACACACACACAGCCTAGACACTTGAGGAATACTTGATTATTCAACTTCAAATCCAAAATTATTTAACTCTCTGTTTTCTATTTTAATACGAGAAAATTCTGGTTTTAGTTTACTTAAAATACTCTTCCTCTTAACTAAGATGTTCAAGAGAATAGGAAAATCCTTTGCAACGTCTAGAAATCAAGATCATTGCAGAAATTTGAGCACATAGATGATCTCTATACTGTAAAAGAATGCTTAGTGTGGTTATTTACTTCCAAAAGCAGAGGTTCCTTGTTTGCAATGTATTTCCATTTTATAGCTACTTTCTGTGAGTGCTGAGACGTATCATCTGGGATTGTTTTCTCTCTTTCTACCATTATCCGTCAAATGGAATTAAATAACTAATTGAGGCAGAGAGTGGAGCATCTGGGTAAAACCTACAGAATAGGAGCACCATTCTTACATGCATATGATTGAAGTGTTACATGGTGGAATCCTACAAGTCTTTTGAAAAATTTTAATGAGTTATAAAAGTAGTGTGTGCTTGTGATAAACAACTTTGACAACACAGGACAATATAAAGTGAAAAGTAGAATACCTCATCATTCTACTCCCTGCAAATAATCATTGTCAGCCATTTCTTAGAAAGCTTTCTAGAAATTTTTCATGTATGTATAAGCACAGAAAATCTTTATACAACCCAAGTGAATCTGTACTATACGCAAAGTTTTGCAACTTACCTTTACATTTTCAAAACACACTTTGAACATCTCGTATTACTATGATTTGATCTGCATCCTTCTCTATAGTATTTCCTTTTTTGGATGTATACAGCTTTATTTACCCAGTTCTCTCTTTTTTAAAATGGAGATATAATTGACATATAGCATTACATTGGTTTCAGATGTACAACATACTAATTCTATATTTGTGCGTGCTGCAAGATAGTCACCACAATACGTAACCAGGTCTCTCTTGATTAGCATTTAGCTTTTCAAAAATAAGTTGGTCTGTGCAATAAGACTCACAAATAGCGATGGTTCATTTCTCCTAGCAGAAGAAAATTGAGAATCTTCCAAATGGGTTTGCTTTACCAAAAGAACTCACAAGTGGTGTCTCCTAAAAGAAGGTGAGGTGTAACGTTAAAAAGTGAAGGATAGCTCTATGCCGAAAGCATTGATATTGGCCATTTATATTTTGAATACTCAAACCAAAAAAATAGCAATAGACATCACCATATTGTATTTAGTGACAGAGAAGCAGATGAGAAAATGTAAGAGATAATGACATAGAGCCAGTGCTCAATGAAATACATTATGACTTTAAAACCTCTATGTTTGTTCCAAGCCACCAACTCAGCTGAACAAAATGCATAACTTATTTTCTTTCATGTGCCTCAATGATATTTATTAATTGACAGAGATATATGCTGCCAATGCATGATTTAGTTAGTATATGTAGATTAGTGAAAAAGAGACCAGGAGAAATTCATGGTAATTAATGTCAGTTAAATTCCTGTTTTCTATATTTCATATTGTCAGACCAATCCTTAATGATCATGATTCATAGGTTAAATAATGCAGTCAGGAGAAGGGCTGAATCAAAACTAATCAGATGTAGCCTTCAAATTCAACTGATTTAGGGTTTTGGTAAGATAGACAAAATAAATGCTACTTAATATTTAAAAGCATGTGAAAATTTGTTTTAGATTTCTCTCAGGAAATGTCTCTGGTCATTCATCTTAATCACACCACTTCACCCACACTAAGAAGATGGTGAAGTAGGTGGTAATGAAATCTACATTTGTGGAAGAGATCTAAAGTGACATCTTTCCTTCTCCAGTTTCCCAGAACTGTCTTGATGGAACTTCAGGTTGGGTGGCTGTGTGCCCTCCTCTCTGTTCTTCCCTATAGACAGATGCCGGGACAAGTGATCTGAATAGGAGATGATCGTGCTGCATATATAGGCTTAAAAATAGCTGGCTCCCTCACATCAAACTCAAAACAGGCTCTTCCGAACAAATTGCAGAGCACATCTTTGTTATCAATGCTCTCATTTGGAACCCACAACTCTGAGAAGTAGGTACAAATCATCATTCCCATTTTATGGAAGTGGAAACTGGCTCAAAGAGTTTATTCGTCTTACTTGTACTCATATTGCTAGTGAGTAGATATGAGGTTTGAACCCAGGTATCCTTTCAGAGGGGTCAATGCTTTCCCTTGCCCCAGTGCGTAACACTGGCTGCCTTTTAGAACTACCTGGAGCAACCTTTGAAAAATCTGTTGATAATGGAGGCCCCATCCCCAGAAATTCTGGTTCCATTTATCTGGGTCGGCATATTTAAAAGTTTTGCAGGTGATTCTAATGCGCTTTATCACAGTGCTTCTTCAATTGAATGAAAGTTATTTTAAATAATAAAATGAGATAACAAAGATTAAACAGTGTAACCCCTCTCCCCACACACAACCATAAATCCACAGCAGCAGAAGAATGGAGGGAATTTAGTCTGGTATTCATTTCATGAATGGGTGTATGTGTGTGTAGCTGTTTCAGTGGGAATCTTGTAAGGCTTGTTGAATATTGGAGATAATGTTTATTAACATTTTTCATCCAGGAAACTGCTAGATATTAAGCCATCTCAAAAATAATAACACTGCTATAATGACCAATTAGTGAGCGCTTACTAGGTGCTGGGAACTTTACAAGCATGATTCAATCCTCACAGCAGCTTTGGGAGGTAGTTACAGTTACTCTCTCCTATTAGGTGACTCGGGATGTGGCACAAGTCGCATGGACAGTGAGTGCCAAAGCTGGAATTTGACCTAAGGATGTTGGGAGCCAGAGTGTAAATCCTTAATCATCCATAAAACCACAGAATCGAAACATGGCGCTAATCATTACCTGTGGAAAGTATGATTCTTCATATCATCTCTTGACACAGGCAGATTTATTTTAGACATGTCTTTTCTTGTTCCCCTCTCTCCTCCCTACCCTCCTCCCCGCCTCCTGCTTCTCCTCTTTGCCCTTCTACCGCTCCCCCACCTTCTCTCTCTTTTTCCTCCTCTCCCTCCTCCTTTTCCCCAGAATCCACAACTCACTCATTTCTTATAAATTTTATTGTTGCCATCATTTACCCAGTATAACTGGGTTCTACATGGTGACCTGGAAAATAATTCTTTTAAAAAATATAAAACAGTAGAGCAGATTGTGAGTGGAAAGATGGAAGAGCACATTGTGCTCTCTTGGAGGCTTCCTAGAAAGTGGTGCCCCTAACTCGACTGGAGTCCCACGGGCCCCTGTTTCCTAGGGGTTCACGAGGTGCGCCTTCAGACCCCAGGCACCTCAGACAGTGGCCAGTAGGCACTGCCCTGTCTATGGAGGAATGAGTAGAACATATACACACATAAAAATAGAAAACAAGTTTATGTTTTGTAATGTATATAAAATATATGTAATATATATAAAATATGTAACATCTATTATAATATATATGACTGAAATAGAAAACAAGTTTATATTTTATAATAGTCCTCACTATTTGAGATGAATAGCCTCGGAAACTCTTTTGTCTTTATCTTTTAACTGATTAAGGTTCTCTATCAATCTACTATGTCTGTCTGTCTTTTAACTGATTAACATTCTTACCTGGATTTGAAACCAGAGTGTTAAGTTTGCAAAATGACCTTGCTTTCTCTACCTATTCTTCACAAAAACTCAACTAAATTCCAACCAACACACATTGGCACTTTTAAACTAATTTTTATAAACCAATTATATTGTGATTAAGGATTATGGTGGTGGGAAATCTGATTCTACCAGCGAGGCATTTCTTAACTCAAATTTGGAATTCTCCAAATTTTTCAATTGAATTTTTTTTGGAAATTGAAGTAAACAAAGGGGTGCTGAAAAGAGAAATCTCTCCCTGCTAGGAGTTCAAAATTTTCACAAAACATTTATTTTGTTTGCATTGGTGTGTTATGGATGAAAGTCCAAGTAGAGTTTACTTTAAAATATCTCCTTTAGCTTTTATACACAAACCGGTTATATCAGAACTTACGGGTATATGGTTAGGAAGTAATTTGATGATTTGGTGAAATCAATCACTATGATCTTCAACAAAGTACTGGTTGCTTTGGAACATCAGAAGTGAATGTAACACTTGGTAAAGACTGTGTTTTGCCTGGAGCTTGTAATCCGCTATAGAATAATGTATCTTATATCTTCACCCTCCACCTCTTCCACACCTATATCCCTCTTCTCAATGAGCACTCTGAATCAAAAGTAGGAGACATGGCCATTGTTTAAACAGATGACTTTAGCCTTGATAACACCTCCTGCAAGAACCCAGCAGTGAGGGAAATTAGGTCAAGCCTATTATGGAGTAAAAGGAGGTACATGTGAGAATTCAACAAGGTAGGCAAGGATGTAAGTCAAATATTAAGTTCATTAAGATTTTTGAAGGTTTTTCGCATTTTTCCATTCCCCTTTTCCTTCAATATTTCTTGATGGTTTTCTCTCCAGTAGGACCAAGTCTTTATTAGAAATACAGTTTCAGAGGAAATGTTAAAAGTGAGGGATCATGTTACCTCCTAGTTATGTGGTTAAAGTTGACACATGAAATTGGTGCCACATCACAGCAGAGGGGCTCAAACCATGTTCATGGGCAAATGGATGTAGGAATACCTCCCTTTTAATAAAAATTAGGTGCCTCACACATTTCTTTTATTGGGGTTTCAAGGGGCAATAAATAAGATAGTTTCTCTACTGCCTGAGTATATTTCACTTTATTACTTATAGAGCTCATTGAAAAATGTGGCTTTCTGCCTGCAGCCAGATAGGTTTGCTAATTTTTTGGTCTTGGGAGAACCTATGAAAGAAAGTTTGGGTCTGATGAAGAGACCATTTGCCCAGGATTTCTGCCTCTTTCTGGGACTGGGGCAGAGAGAAAAAAATCAAGTACCTGTGTTGATGGAGAGGAACTTAAGTATCAGCCTCTTGTCACTTAGCCTCTTGTGGGTGAGAAGTCCATTCACAGAAAAACAAAGGCCAGGGGATCAGAGGTCTCTCCTCCCCCCTTTCTGGGACAATTCCATTTGACCTAATTTTGCAGGAAATGGGTGATAGTGGGGTTTTATTGGAGACATTGTCAGACTGAGAATCCAAACAAAGGAGTTTGAATAAAATAAAGTCCTGGGCTTTTTGTATTTTCAGTTTAACTGGTGCAGAAATGCTCCCTTCCCTTCCCTCCCCTTCACTTCCCTCTCCTGTCCTGACCTCCCTCCCTTCCTCCCTTCCTTCCTTCCTTCTTTCCTTCATCTTGCTTTCTGTGAAACTAGCCCATAATCATCTTAGGATAGATGAAGAGTTGAAAGAGTTGTTCAAGACTCCACAGGATTTTCTCTTTTTAACTCACCATGTCTTTCTAGCTCCTTGTCTCCTACTTTCCCAAACAACTCTTCAGTTTTTCTTGAGGCACATCTGGCATGTTCTGGCTTTGGAAGGATTCCTTTGTTAGAACTGTTACTCTTCTAATTTATATCTTGGCAGAAGGGACTTCTCAAGTGGTTTTGAAACCTTAGGTTGTCTTTGCTCCATTTAGTTCCCTCTCAAAATTCCTTGTCAGGGTTTTTTTTTTGTGTTCTGCTACTAGTTTCATTTCATTCATATGTAAATGAAGCTTGAAAATTATTATTTCCCATTTTCATATGGATGTCTATAAGGAAAGTCTTCCTTAGCTGTGACTTTTTATTCCTATTCTATATTGCATCTCATTTAAACAGCCAACACCACGATACCCAGTGGATGGTTATTCTGAGCACATTTGAATGTTGAATCTTAAAACATGAAGGAGGGACACAAGGTCCTACTTAACAGACCTGCCAAGACAAAGAGGAGTAGAGAATGAGGGCACAGAATTAGTGTTCCAGATGTTTATGTCAACTGGGCGTTAAATTGTATGTGGATCAAATAAACAAGATGTGACCAAGAAAACACAATTAAAACACACTTTTAAATCTGATGTCATCATTTTCAGAGGTTTCATGAAAATAGTCTCATATTTGCTTAGTGGTGAAAACAAATCTGTGTAACACCTTGCCATCTCTGAAACATATTCCTTGAAATATTACTCTGTGGAAAACTTATATTACTACTCCTTTTAGCAATGTTTTATGCAATACAAATCAATTGACTGTGAATAATTTTTGTCTTTCTACAGTCTGGGAAATGGATTATTCAAATCATGCTTTAAAATTTTTAATATAAAAGGCCACAGAGTAGCATGTTAAATTGACAGCTACATGTGTATTTACAAATTGAAAAAGTTCATGAATAAAAAATATAATGAATGAAGAGATTCTTTTGGTACTTAGAAAACAATGGTATGAATTTCGAATCTACTCTATTTAATTCCTGAATACAATTTTCTCAAAATAACGTATAAGTAAGGTCATAATAATGAACTGTTTTATATTTTATATTTTGTGGGATAAGCAAATGGCTATATCCAAACATCTGACATTTAATTTTTTCTTGGTTTTCCTGCAGAATTTTAAACATAACAATGATGTATATATGTATATCATTATTTTAATGAAACAGATATTGCTCTTCTGTGTAACAAATTGAGGACAAGGGAATAGAGGCATACATAGGAAAAAAAGAGAAGATTTGAGCTAGATTAGTAAAAAAAATGAAGTATTGATTGTTTGGATGAATGTTAGGCAGAACAGGTGTGAGTTTCAAGTTTCAAATTAGAAGTAATGTTATGAAATAAGAAACAGTATCTAACAAGAAAAACGTGGAAATGTCAGGGGTAATGTCTGCAGGCAAAATTTTTTTTTCCCGGGGTTGCAGGTTCAGGCTTATGATTCCAAAAACAACCTAAAGGGAAGTCTGTCTAGAGTCTAAAGTGAGACTGAGTAACGTCACTATTTAAGTGTCAGGATTCTATACACATGCACACACACATGCATGCCTATGGATCAATGGTTTCTCCATTTTGGAAACCTGTATTTTTTTTCCTCTCACAAGAGGCCAAAGCTTGTGAAACCTCTAAAGTGCTTCATGTTTGAGCCATCGATGTAGAATCCCAAAGAAGAGGAAGTTCTGGTGATCCGAGCACATGTTTCGGAGCACCGGACCTTCTGGGAGCCAAGAGGAACAACACGTTTTCAGGCACTTGAGCTCTCCTACTGGGGCAAAGCTTAACTCCATTCATGCCATAGTATCTTTTACTGCTTTGGGTAATATTCATCTATTTTTTTTTTGATTTCTCCTGAATGTGATTTTTCTACTTGGCTGAACAAAGTCTTTGTCCACCTAGATTTCAAAGTATCTGAGGTTAATAAAAAGGCAAAACCACCTTCTGCTTTGGAAGAGCAGAAGGCAAGCCTTGGAATAACCAGACCCATCACCTTTCATACCTTGTTTTATACCTTGGGCGACTTACAGAGCTTGTGTGTGATTCAGTTTCTTGAGCAGTAAAGCGGGGGTGATAGAAATGACAGCTCAGAGGGTTGCCACAGGATGAAGTAAGATGGTACGAAGGATGAAGCACAGATCACTGGCTCCCTTGCTGCTTGAACTTTCCTTGCAAGAAAAAGGGAAGCGCCCCTCCACCTTTGCCTTCTGTGTGGGATGTTGATGACCACACTTCTTGGAGCTCCTTAGGGACTTGGCCTTCCTGACCCTAACCTTCCACTAGTGTTTTGGGCCCTCTGCTCTTCAACCAGTTTGCTCCTTCTTTTTTCTCCTCTCAAGAAATGAGACATTCCCCAAGGTTCAATCCCAGGTTCTCTTCTGTATTCCCAACATCTTAAGAAACTTCAACTATCATTTCTCTATCATCTATTCTCTAATCCACTTCAAGTCCCGACCACCTTTTTGATTGTGTCTCCTAGGTCCTTAGCTTTACCTGCACTTGTATCATGTTGGAGCCCAAAGACGTCTTTCTTACAAACCTATTCCACCTAAAAGAAGAATAATTAGTGCTCACTGAACTCTCACTGTGTGCCAGACAGTATTCTAAGGACATGACATACGTATCTATCTCAAGAGAAGGAAGTGGGATTCGAAATTAGGCATTCTGACCCCACGTTTATACCTCTTGACCTGCTTGTTCTCGCAAAGGGTGTCACAGCCTTCCACCCACCCTGGCTGCTCTCTCACCCTCACCTCCCACATTTAATGAATGGAAAGAGCTCATAGGATCTACCTGGATTGAAAATCTATTTGTCCATTCTTGTTTCCACCTTCCATTTCAGGGTTTTGTTCCTTTACCTGGGCTATTGAATGAGCCAGCCCCCTTCTAGGGTTTCCGTTCCTGTGTTTCCTGTACATTAATGGCCTTCAAACATTTCTACTTTCCTAAAAACTTTACCTAAAAGCCCCAAATGTAGAGCAGACATGCACTGGGGCTCTGATTGAAGTCAGAGGAGGGACTCAGATTCCCACCTGTTCTGCTGACTTTGTTCCTGCTGGTGCCCCTAATGACTCAAGGGAAACTCTGGGGTGTCAAATCCACTACTGAGCCTGATATCAGATAATTTCCTGTTTTGAAAGAGTCAACAATTCAAAGACCAGGTGATGAGCTCATGGGAGCCCCCACACCTTCTTCCCCAGGTTTGTGGACTTTTCCTTCATTCCTCCCACGCAGACTCTAAACTTTAAAGATGAACTAGGCTACTCACTTTTCTTAAACACCTGCAGTTTCTTTCCTCCATACTTTGATTTTCTACCATTATTTCTGTTTACTTACACCCTGTCCTTCCTCCTGAAACAACAGCTCCTTCAGGAAGCCGCCACCCATTGGCCCAACCATCTGAGCCCTAAGAGCATGTTGTGCTGCTTTTTGGTGGCCACCTTCTGCTTTGGGGTAGGGTTATCGTCAGCCTGGGTTGTGTTTCCCCTTGATGATAACCTCTCAAGGGTTATTGTCTGTATAATCTCTTTGGGCCTGCACTGAGCACACAGCCCAAAACCTAGAGCAGCTGGACGCAAATGCATTGCAGATTGTGATAACAAGTCCTTTTACTCAACAGGTGGTTTTTGAGCATTTGTTAGGCAAATAGGCCCTGAGGATACAAGGTGCCAGAAGTGACAGCACTGACAGCAAGTATCTGCATGGTAGCAGATATGATCAGGACCTCTTTCTCCACGGAAGTATGAATTTCATACAGAGAAGTTTATAGGAAAGAGGTCATCAGTTGCTTGGCAACTGACCCAAGCCCCTTGTTTTACTCAAAGCACTGAAGTGATCTGACCAAAATCAGTGGCCAAATCTGGGTGAGAGAGGTCCCATTCTCTGGGCACTGTGTCAGAGCTCTTCAGCCACCTCTGATTTGTCCCTAAGCGTCACATCTTGTTCAGGAAAGTGTACAAAGCAGTGATTGTTCTTTGCAAAATTATCTTTATATCTTATTTTCTCTGACCATTTTAATAATATTAAGTCTGTTCTCTTTCCCTTCTTTCCCTCCTCTCCAACCCCACTCATCCCCCTTCCCCCAAATCATGTGAACAATATACGTGTTGCTTTACTACTCACTCCTGTCAGTAACTTGCCTGTGACATCACCTACGCCCTGAAACTTCCTGAGGTAAGCCGTGGGGAGGGCATCTCTTCCCATATTCTTTCTCAGGCACACTGTAGCTTGAGCTGTCTTAAGCGGTGAAGGTGTACTAGACAGAACTCCAGGAAGATAGGGTTGCAGCCAGCTCCCAACCAGAGAGGGACTTTTATTTGATATACAAAGTGTTTCATGCTTAAAAAGCACACCTCTGTCCAGACAAAAAGGTACATCTTGATACTTACTGAGATTTCACGGATACATACATAGCCAGCCATTAGGAGATGAGAACATGTATAAATAAGCATAGGCATGCTCTGTAAAATATTTTTAGTGCAAGGGGAAGGTTAGGAAAGTGTAAGCAGTAAACATTTCTTGATGTTAATTGTGTTGATTGATTTAAGGGTAAGTTGGGAGGGGGCAAGGGGCGGAAGGGGAGATTAGCACATTAAGCTTAAAGACCCAACATTGGAAAGTGCAGGAATGGGCAGCAGCGAGTTAGCGTTAGGACACTGACACTGAAGTTGATAGAGTGGGCATTTGGGGGTCAATTCCAATAGCATTTCCACTTTACAGACTTCTCCACATGACATTTGAAGAATATGTGGAAAGTTTCTGTTGGCCACAGAGGAAGGAATTCCCACTCCTTATTAAACTGTAAGGTCCCAGTTGACATATTTTCTCATAAGTTACTTGAGGCAGAGACCATATTTTCCCAATAGCCTTTAACACAATGCTTTACACATAGGAAGCACTCAATAAAGATTTGTCTAGAGTATGAATGCATAGGGTTTCTGTAAAGGTGTGATCCAAGGCTGTTCAGATGGTTCTTACTCTTCTTGTCATTTCCAACTTACAGCTCCCATAGCAACAATCACTTGTACCCCTCCAGCATATGTAGTATTTAGTATTTCTGTATGTGGTGTCAACTTTCACGTCACAATACACTATATGTGTAACTGGTTAAGTTACAGTTGTTTTGGGAACCAAAGGCTTTTTCCCATTAGCAAAAGCCCTTGCAGGCCATCCCAGGCTCTGCAGAGCTAGCATGGCCTGTATGACCTTTTTGTGCCTAGCTCCCGTCCACCGACCCCGGACCCCAGCTTGGTAGATATATCATTACAAGCTTATGTGCTGATGATATCATTATAAGCAATTCTGTGCTTAATAGCATTTTGACATTAGTAATTCTCAAGGCCACGTTTATACTTACTATTGTTTTGTAGGGGGTACTTCTATCTCATACCTACATTTTGAAAGGGGGATCAATTCAAAAGTTGGTCTGGTTACATGATATATTCTTAGGGATAATGACATAGAACAAGTATATTTCCGCATCCTGCCTTGTGCAATCAAAGGTAAAATGTAATGGTTTTGTTTTCCTAAAGTAGGTGCTATCACCTTTCCTTTTCTGCTCATAGTAACAATTTTTAAAAGGTAGTTTCTTGAAACTTAGAAATAAAACTAAACCTCATCTTAATTCTTGTCATTCAGGTTTGTGAATGGAAAGCCAAGGAAAGGGGGCAGTGTGCTGGTGAGGGGGAAGTCAAGTGGGGTCGTGTGCCCTCTTGTCTAGGTCCCAGTGCATTCTGGTAGGTATTGGAGCTCACTGTCGGAGCAGACTGGCCTTGAGCCAGCAGATACTTCTGTTTGTGTTACTTGAAGCTTAGGCATCTAACTGCTGTGCTCTTTAAGGGGGAATTTCAACATATCTATGACTTTCTAAATCAGGAGCACCTCATTGTTTAAGACTGATTTACTTAACAAGGTTTTTACCCTTCAGGTGATGGCTTAAACATTTAGTGAAACAGGTATGGTATTTTGCCCTTGTTTATTACGCATCCACAACTAGCAGCAGATTCCTCTTAACTGTATTTCTTGGGATAAATGTTCTCTTAATCCCTTCTACATCTCCCCCCACCCTCCCTTCTCTCAACACCCACACACCCCTCACTCCCCTGTTTACAACCTTATCTTAATTTCCAATGTTTGCATTTGGAGCCCTGGTCTCAAGACCCAAAACGTATGATCTTTGTTTGTCCTTCATAAATGTCAGGTGGTTCACTCAGACACATTGGTTGAAATGGAATTAAAATGTCCCCAAAGTTTACTTGTAGAATATCTAGAAAAAGCTGGGCTAAAGGAGACATTTCTTCCCACTCTTGTCCATTGGTGTCTTCTCCCTCCCACCCTCAAACAGGGTCCCCTGTCTGGTCCACCCTTACCAGCAGCATGAGCTTTCTTTTTCCTTATATCTTCCAATACCTTGGTCCTTGGCAAGTCAAAAGTAACCTGTTCAACATTCGTCATGCAAATAGTCTAATAAATGAATTCATATGTGAACTACCACGTAGTATGTATATTTTAAAAGGAGTTTCATGGCATTGCAGTGTATTAACCTTAGAGATTCATTTAATGGTGGGGATTTCGTGTTGGGCAGATGAGAGAGGTGTTTCTGAGTGAATAGTTCACTCTTTCGGTCCATACCACTTGTAAGGTCGCTTTCTCTGTCTGTATGCAATGCCTGCTCTTGATAATGCCTGTATGTTAAACTGTATGTAGACAGTTTAAAAAATAACTTCTTGTGGGCATAGCAGCACTAAATTTCCATACTGAGACAAAATATACTAGAGAGATAATTTTGCAACACAGCCAGTTCTGACTTTTTTTTCTTTAGGGTGGAGTTCATAACCAAGGAGCTGAGGACAGGTGGTGTTAACTGATTAATTAAGTCATGTGGTTTTTGTTGGGTGCCTGTTATGGGTCAGGGACTATTTCATATCCTGGGGACAAAATGATGCACAGGGTAACCAAGGTCATTGTCCTCACCTAGATTGCAGCATAGACATGGGAAGAGATGAAAAACAAGTTGAGCAGAAAAATTCTAGATTGTGGTAAATATTAGAAAGGAAATGAAAAATAATACTAAGAGGGGAAATTATGACTGAGGGTGAGAAACCTAGTTAAGATGGGGGAAATGAGGGAAGGCCATGTTTAAGCTGAGTCCTGAAGGCTGAATGTGTCAGCTTATAGAGAATGGGGCTGGTTGAGGGGATGGAAGAGATGATGATTGTGGTGGTGGTGGGGATGGTGATGGCTGTGGTGATGAAGAGGGTGGTGGTAATGATAGAGATGATGGAGATGGTGGTGGTGGTGATGATGGAGATGGTGGGGATAGTGCTGGTGGTGGTGATGATGGAGATGATGAGGATGGGGATGGAGATGATGGTGGTGGTGGTGATGATGGAGATGGTGGGGATAGTGGTGGTGGTGGTGATGGAGATCATGGGGATGGAAATGGAGATGATGATGGTGGTGGTGGTGACAATGATGATGGAGATGGTGGGGATGGTGATGGAGATGATGGTGGTGGTGGTGATGATGGAGATGGTGGGGATTGTGATGGAGATGATGGTGGCGGTGGTGGTGATGGAGATGATGAGGATGGGGATGGAGATGATGGTGGTGGTGGTGATGATGGAGATGGTGGGGATTGTGATGGAGATGATGGTGGCGGTGGTGATGATGGAGATGGTGGGGATTGTGATGGAGATGATGGTGGTGGTGGTGATGATGGAGATGGTGGGGATTGTGATGGAGATGATGGTGGCGGTGGTGGTGATGGAGATGATGAGGATGGGGATGGAGATGATGGTGGTGGTGGTGATGATGGAGATGGTGGGGATTGTGATGGAGATGATGGTGGCGGTGGTGATGATGGAGATGGTGGGGATTGTGATGGAGATGATGGTGGTGGTGGTGATGATGGAGATGGTGGGGATTGTGATGGAGATGATGGTGGTGGTGGTGATGATGGAGATGGTGGGGATTGTGATGGAGATGATGGTGGCGGTGGTGGTGATGGAGATGATGAGATGGTGGTGGATTGTGATGGAGATGATGGTGGTGGTGGTGATGTGATGAGATGGTGGATTGGTGGTGGTGATGATGTGATGATGGTGGGGATTGTGATGGAGATGATGGTGGCGGTGGTGATGATGGAGATGGTGGGGATTGTGATGGAATGATGGTGGCGGTGGTGATGGAGATGATGAGGATGGGGATGGGAATGATGGTGGTGGTGATGGAGATGGTGGGGATTGTGATGAGATGATGGTGGCGGTGGTGGTGATGGAGATGGTGGTGGTGGTGGTGATGATGGAGATGGTGGGGATAGTGCTGGTGGTGGTGATGATGGAGATGATGAGGATGGGGATGGAATGATGGTGGTGGTGGTGATGATGGAGATGGTGGGGATTATTGTGATGGAGATGATGGTGGCGGTGGTGATGATGGAGATGGTGGGGATTGTGATGGAGAT
The DNA here is from genome assembly GCA_032199065.1 of Smutsia gigantea. NCBI lineage: Eukaryota > Metazoa > Chordata > Mammalia > Pholidota > Manidae > Smutsia > Smutsia gigantea. The sequence continues at coordinate 170,645 of JAVSCE010019623.1, forward strand.
GATGGTGGTGGTGGTGATGATGGAGATGGTGGGGATTGTGATGGAGATGATGGTGGTGGTGGTGATGATGGAGATGGTGGGGATTGTGATGGAGATGATGGTGGCGGTGGTGGTGATGGAGATGATGAGGATGGGGATGGAGATGATGGTGGTGGTGGTGATGATGGAGATGGTGGGGATAGTGGTGGTGGTGGTGATGATGGAGATGGTGGGGATTGTGATGGAGATGATGGTGGCGGTGGTGGTGATGGAGATGATGAGGATGGGGATGGAGATGATGGTGGTGGTGGTGATGATGGAGATGGTGGGGATAGTGGTGGTGGTGGTGATGATGGAGATGGTGGGGATTGTGATGGAGATGATGGTGGTGGTGGTGGTGATGGAGATGATGATGGTGGTGGTGATGATGGAGATGGTGGGGATTGTGATGGAGATGATGGTGGCGGTGGTGATGATGGAGATGGTGGGGATTGTGATGGAGATGATGGTGGTGGTGGTGATGATGGAGATGGTGGGGATTGTGATGGAGATGATGGTGGCGGTGGTGGTGATGGAGATGATGAGGATGGGGATGGAGATGATGGTGGTGGTGGTGATGATGGAGATGGTGGGGATAGTGGTGGTGGTGGTGATGATGGAGATGGTGGGGATTGTGATGGAGATGATGGTGGTGGTGGTGATGATGGAGATGGTGGGGATTGTGATGGAGATGATGGTGGCGGTGGTGGTGATGGAGATGATGAGGATGGGGATGTAGATGATGGTGGTGGTGGTGATGATGGAGATGGTGGGGATAGTGGTGGTGGTGGTGATGATGGAGATGGTGGGGATTGTGATGGAGATGATGGTGGCGGTGGTGGTGATGGAGATGATGAAGATGGGGATGGAGATGATGGTGGTGGTGGTGATGATGGAGATGGTGGGGATTGTGATGGAGATGATGGTGGCGGTGGTGGTGATGGAGATGATGAGGATGGGGATGGAGATGATGGTGGCAGTGGTGATGATGGAGATGATGAGGATGGAGATGATGGTGGTGGTGGTGATGATGGAGATGGTGGGGATAGTGCTGGTGGTGGTGATGGAGATCATGGGGATGGAAATGGAGATGATGGTGGCGGTGGTGATGATGGAGATGATGAGGATGGGGATGGAGATGATGGTGGTGGTGGTGATGATGGAGATGATGAGGATGGAGATGATGGTGGTGGTGGTGATGATGGAAATCATGGGGATGGAGATGATGGTGGTGGTGGTGATGATGGAGATCATGGGGATGGAAATGGAGATGATGGTGGTGGTGGTGGTGATGGAGATGGTGGGGATTGTGATGGAGATGATGGTGGCGGTGGTGGTGATGGAGATGATGAGGATGGAGATGGAGATGATGGTGGTGGTGGTGGTGATGATGGAGATGGTGGGGATAGTGGTGGTGGTGGTGATGATGGAGATCATGGGGATGGAAATGGAGATGATGGTGGTGGTGGTGGTGATGGAGATGGTGGGGATTGTGATGGAGATGGTGGTGGTGGTGGTGGTGGTGATGGAGATGATGAGGATGGGGATGGAGATGACGGTGGCGGTGGTGATGATGGAGATGGTGGGGATAGTGGTGGTGGTGGTGATGATGGAGATCATGGGGATGGAAATGGAGGTGATGGTGGTGGTGGTGGTGACAATGATGATGGAGATGGTGGGGATGGTGATGGAGAGGGTGGCAGTGATGGTGAGTATGAGCCACAGAAGTTTATAACTACGTTATGGTAAAATTAAGAGCTTCATCAAATGTTATTCTGAAATTTTATCCAAGAAGACCTAGAAGTCATAACAATTAAGATGATATTAAATAACTTTTTAATTCTTACCTTTGTCTGTGAACAATTTACTCTTGAAAGTAAACTTAGTGGTAAAGGAGCAAGCAATTTTTTCCCATAATACAGGTTTTGTATTTCCTTTTGTAGATAATAATGAATTCTAGAAAAAACAAAGTGACTGCTATTACTCTGTTGTTTTTTAGACAAAATCCAGGAGTCGTGAAACCAGTTTGTTAATATAGTACTGGTACTGCCCTGAGAGCAATTATTTATAAGTATCAAGGAGAAAAATAACATTTTAGGCCAGGAAACTGATTACCAACCTGCTGTTTTGGTAATTTATTGATTTGATCAATTCTTCAAAGCACTAAGCTTATTTTTCTCTTCAGGGGAAATTTCTGAATATTTTCTGACTGTTACCTACTCCTTTGCTGCCATGCTCTTTCCTCTATACTCTCTTATACTTCTGCCAAAACATCCTCAGCATAGAAATGCAAAGGTTTCAATATGGACCAGGTATTAATGTTAAGTAATGAACAGAGATAGTATTTTAAAATGTGCTGAGTTGCTATTAATTACATTGTCTTATCCTTTATCTATGGGAGAGCGCTTGTAGGAAACCAACACAATTTAGTTATCTTTTGTTTTTGAATTTGGGAGATTTGATAACATGGAAAGAATATTAGGTATTCTGTTAATTGGAAAAAGGGAGCTATATTAGGTATGACATACCTCAATTTTATAAATAATAATATGTAAGTATACAAATACTTATATGTGCATACAAAAGCCATCAAGAATATACTAAGATGTTAATTTCTTACTACGGGATATTTTGAGAAAATTTTCCTTTTTTCCCCCCTAAACTCTAAAATTTCAGCAATGAAAGAGATACTTTTGAAATAAACCACAAATAAAACAGTAGCTTGTTTTGGCCCTTGACCTGGTAATTCTAGCATTTTAGGAAATAATCAGGGATCTGGGTGGACAAATTGTGGTCCTTTCATCACTTATACTGGCACATGTACTAAAAGGAAGGATCTGATGTTTTAAAAGAAGGGAGTGGTTAAATACATTAAGGTAAATCCATAGGTCACATGACATTAAAATTATGTTTTCAAATGTTTGAGTGACCTGGGTGTATGTTCATGGTATAATGTGCAATGTTAAGTAAAAAAAAAAATTAGTTTATGTAGCAAGATATTAATTATGTGAAAAAGAAAACGTAGTGTAGAAAAAAAAGATCATAAATAAACAATCCAATTTTTGGCAGTGGTAATTTTTAGTTTGGGGAATCAGTTTCTTAATTTTTCAATGGACAGGCATTCCCTTTAAAATTATAATCGTTTATAATTTTTATAATAAAAAAAAAAGAATCAGCACAAGATTGACCTAGATAAGAATCATTTAGATGTTTTGGTGAAAATAATTAGGCCTAGAACATGTTACTTTTCTCTGTGTTCATTCAGTGGCTTAAGTAAATGACAGCAAATAACAGCCTTGAATTTTTCAGGAATTTCTTATGTACTGTCTAGAACTCTAGAGAAATATGAAAAAGTCTCAAGCATAGGGTTGAACTACTGGATTTCCTAAGCATTTCTGGCTTGGATATATTATTGTTAATATGATTATTGGACACATTATCTAACTGGCAATTGACCTGGAGAGTTAAACAGATTAAGTGGCAGGAGAGTTTCCTAAAGGTTTTCATGCATACTGGACGCATGGACTAAGAATCAGCTGTCTTAACCTCATTGCTCCTGTTTGGGACAAACCCCAAAGTATGAACTGACCCATCACTTATGCATGTCTGGACTTCTCGCTTAGGGGGAGAAAGGCTGTGGATAGCAGTGCCCCACACAGATGAAGCCCTCAATAAGCGACTGATCCAGCCATCTAAAGTGCATTTGATCCTATGTGCCATCCCACAGTTTTAACTGGGAAATAGGTACTTTATGTATGATATTTACATGAAAGGTACCTGCCAGGGGTAAAAAAGTCAAAACAGGAGGAGTAATTGCATTAATAGAATAAAAAGATCCTGAAAATCATGCCTACCAATTATTGTGCACCTGCTGTGTGCCAGGCCCTGCAAGAGATGCTGGCATTTGTCTTCATATTCATCTGTGATGCCCCCTGCCCCGATTTGCTATAGGACCTGTCCTTCTGTGATGGTTATAACGTGTCAAAAGACACAATGGCCAGGCTCTTGGCACATATGGTGTCTAATGCCCTTCACCCGCTGCCCGCCTCTCCATTTGGGTCCTTGCCCTGATGGTGTTCCATCTCTGTCCGAGGTGAGAGAAATCACAACTCCTGTAAGGTAATTCCGTCACTCACCTCATCTTCATCATCTTCCCTGAGCTTCCTCCGCGGCTCACCCTGTATTGATCGAGTCACAGGCTATAGCCGACCGAGGCAGGGGGCTGCAAAGCTGTCCGCCCAGCCCTTGCTACAGCGCCGGTTTCAGCTGCAAGAAGAAAAGCCTGCTGTGAAAACAATCAGTGCATTTGCTTTAGATCTAAGTGATTCCAACTAGGTCGATGCTTCATGCTGATGTGTTGAAAACATTTAAAAAATTTCTCCGAGTTTGATTTCCAAGGGAACATTGTGGCATGTGTCTCAGTGTCTGAGTGGCTGCGGTTATTTTTCACTAACGCAGCCGAAGACTGCTTCCTGCCACCGCTCACAAAAGCCGCAGGAAAACAGCGGCTTTTGTGTGCATGGACACTTACTATGAGTGCTTTCGGGGGAAGAGGGGGAGCACGTGCTCGGGTTTGGCTGCTAGCGGCGTGTTCCCATGACCTGCAACGGTAGGGCTTTGGGGTTTTGTTTTACTCCTGAACTGAATATGATCCGGTGTTGGCTAAGGACAAATGTGAAAGCATGCACAACTCCTCTCTGGTTTGGTTTTGAGTTGTGACATTTCCTTCGCTTTGGCACAGACTTTCCTAAGGCCGGTCATTTATAATAATTTCTGAAAAGTCCATCACAGGTCTCGCAAGTTTCCATTTACATTCAGAAATAAATGGACCAAGAGATCCATCACATCACGGCATCTGGTGGCAAAACAGGCATTACAGAAATGAGCTATTCTCACCCAAGTTAATATTTATTTAATCTCCGGCGGGGACTCTGGACAATATTTAATTGTAAAATGTGCAATAACAAGTTTTCTACCTGAAAAATAATCCCTAAAGGAAGAGAAAGCTGCACCCGCATTTACATGGTGTTGGGGGCACAGGAGGGACGTGGAGTCCAGTTGAGAAGTGGGGGTGCCTGGGGGAATTCATAAACCTGTTATACCTGATCACATTTCTAAGTTCCCCATTCTGCTTATTGGTAGTACAGACCAGAATTTGTTCAAAACAAAACAAAACAAAACAAATCTATAAGCCACACCTTCCAAATTACTTTTCCTTTGTTTCGAGATGAAGTCAGAGGACTGACATTAGGCTTTTTTGGTGTTTCTATACAGCTCCGGGGGAGATCTGTGGCTGAGTCAGAGTTAGACTGCAGTTGTTTAGGGTTGCATCTGTCAAGTCCTATGACAACTGTGTGTGACAGTTCAGCCGGCTTTTTCTTCGCAATACCATCACTTAAATCAAATGTTGGGGTTTTCTTCTAGGCATGAACTCTCTGGGGTTGTGTTACCCTGTTTGCTGTTTACGGTCAAGACGCTGAGAGAATGTTCTTATAATGATCCAAGAGGAAGTGGCAGATGAACGCTCTTCTTCAGGTATTTTGTCGATATTTCAGAATGCCTGCCAGTAGGAAAATTTCTATCAAACCGTAATCTGTGAAGTTGGTTGTATTAATCCAAAGGAAAGCATTGTCATGTTTTCCCTTAGTCAAATGAGTGACAGCCCCTTTTGCTCTGATCTGCTGCTATTCCAAAAGGTTAGATGTCTTAGGCCAGAATTGTTCCTTAACTCTTCACCTCACCCCTGGTTAGTTCTGTATCCATGGGTAATATTATGGTTTACTTCGCTGAACACCCACATGAATACATGCTGTTCATACACTTGACTATTAGAGCCTATATTCTAAATATAAACTGTATGTAGATGATCCTTTATGGTATTTTTATTTGCTATTTTTAAATCTTAATCTTTGTGCATTACTTGAGACTTGTATTTCAATAAATCTGTCCGTCTGAAAAGCCTGAAGTGTTTTCAGGGTGTTAGGTCAGCACCTCCTTATGAAAAAGGTGGGGAGACGATTTCAGTAAATGTACTCTGTCTTGAATGCACAAAAGACTTGTGTTTAAGGGGGGCCTAAGTCAGTGCAAATGGATCTGGGAGCAGGATTTGTCTAATTAATTAAATCAGGAGCATTCTAATTTTCTTGTCTTTATATTGTGACAACTCTGCAGAATTTTACCATCTACAGAGTTTTAAAACTCTGGGGATGGTATCAGCTGATTTTGCCATGATAATATTTATCAGTGTTCATAACTTAAAGAAGGCAGCATTTACATAAAAGCTTGTCCTTTTCTTTCCAATAACAGCACTTGGCTAAAAACATTAAGAGAGTGGAGCTGTGGCAGGTCAATGAGTGGGGGAAAAAAATCCTAAATGTCATCTCTCCAGCATCTTTTCATTCATTTTAAAAATGAACTCCTTGGTGTGCTGTAGAACTACTATTTGTACTTTAAGTATACTATCAAGAGTCCTCTTTGTAAAGAATTTATGCACTTAATTTATGTACTCAGCTTGTCCAGTTACTTTATTTCTCAATTCCTCGTCCCCTACTACCCGGCTCCCCGCCCACAGGGCAATGGGGAGACTCCACGGGAGTCGCAAAAGGAAAAACTATAGGCTTATAATAAGCTTACACCGCCTCATACGAGAAGCTCAGGCTACTATGGATTTTCCAGAAAATCAAGTATGGATGTGGTAGAAATATCTTTCCTTGCCAGGAAAAGGACTCATTATGGGACCTTTAACTGTCTGTCTCTTGGGAGTGTGTTTAAGCAGTTATTTAAAAGCCAGTGTTGAGCAGCAGAACTTTCAGAGAAGCAAAACCCAGTGATGGCAGCTCAGTAAAGCTGCTTTAAGTGAACATTTTCCTACAGGAGATTATTTCAGAAGGGCTTGTGAAAATGGCAGGTGTCGTGCAGTTCTCTTCCAGAAGGCAATTGGAAAAGCATGTTTTCACAAGAGTAGATGCCGTAACTTTAAAAATAAAGATGGACATCCTGACAAAGAAATGGATCAAATTAATTTAACAGAGAAAATACAATTCTAGGCATCGTTCAGCAACTTTTAATGTTAACAAAATCTTCCTTCTATGCCTTGGCTGACGTGGAGATCACATTATAGTTTTATGGGAAATCTGTGTGCTGAGCAAGTCTTCATTCACCTGATAAATCCCACTGAAATATCAGGTGTAGAATCTTACAGCTTCAGAGAAAACTGAACGATAGCCTTTCATACTTTGTCAATTTATTTTAATTTTTTTGCAACCCACTGCTTATAGCTATCTTAGTCCCAGAAAGGAAACTCGGCTGGTCTCATTCTTGTTTTCCTGGATCTTTTCCCTGCCCTCCTCCAAACTTTGAGGGTCCTGTGGAGCATACTCTCTAAAATGTTGGACAGCTGTTTTTCACAGTAGGCAATAAAAATAAATCTCTGGTTTAATAAATGGGGGCCCTCCCTAGTTCTAGTTTCCTTTTGGCAAAAGCTGCATTATTTCCATGAAGCTGTTACTTTCTTCTTTCTAGAGCTATTGAAAAATATTCCAGTATTTGGCTTTTCTATGAGTGGGATTCAAGAGGCTTTTGGCAAAAGGATGGCATATGAGGTTCAATTATAGTCTCTCTCCTTAGGATTCCCATCCAGATGACCACTGAGAATATTTAGATTTTTACTTATGGGTTTAAAAAAAGCACTGAATTTTTAAGTCATTTTAGCAGTGGTGTCAGAATATTCCGTTTTGTTGACAGCAGAATTTAAAAACTATTTGGATATCTAACAATTTCTTGGTGTTCAGATCTATTTTCTCCTTATGTTTTTTGAAAAAGATGACTATTAATCATACCTGTGGGTCTGATTATATCTATATCCCTTTTCTCATGACGTTAGAAAAAGACTGAATACAGAAATGGAAGTTGGTTTTACGAAAAAGTTTAATTTGCTTATTCATTTGTTTGTTCATTTATTTATTTATTTCATTAGTTCATTTATTCATTCACCAACTGATATTACTGAGCTTTATTGTATGTTAGGCATTTTGTTGAATGCTGAGGTTACATGTAAAAACATACATGGTTTCTACCCTCAAGGAGCTTATGGTTTATTGTAAAAAAACAACAACAAATAATTGCACTGTAATGATATTTGCCTTAATTCATCCAACTAACAAATATTTATTGAATCCCTACTGTGAGCCAAGCAAAGCTCTAGGAGTTGGGATACGATGAGTATCGTCCATCTCTTGTGGTCCAGTAGGCCTCACCCCTACCACAGGCCCCCTTGTCTACTCTGGTGTAGCCACAGTAGTCTGAACTCTTTCAGTTGCACATGGCAGAAACCCAAATCAAACTGTTAAGCAAGAGAGGGTAATTTGTGGCTTGTCAAATTGTTAAGTCCAGAGATAGGACCGTTTCCAGGCAGAGATGGACTTTGAGGTTCATATAATTCTACTGGGGCTATGTTTCCATCGCCATCTCTGACCAGTCTTTTCTTTCCTTCCTCCCATCACTTTCTTCTTGCAGCAGGAAATATGGGATGATTCTGACTGGTCTGTCTGAAGTTACAGTCCCACCCTTTATTCAATTTCTGTGTTGGTTGCAAGGATTAACCATGATTGGGGCAATGACTGACACTTATGCTCACACAAAACTTGTCAACCATTTGCACATTATTCTTTTTTCTTCAGGGGTTGTAATCCTGTATAATTGTTTTCCATATTTATCCATAAGTTGAATCTAAAAATGGGAAAAATATTCCATTTGAAATAGTTTTTATTTGAAATACTAAAGGACAAATGTGTTTCTTAGGGGAAGACACATGATTTAGGTCTTTAAAGCAGTACCATTAGAAGTAGAAATACAATTAATGAAAGTTAGAAGGAGGGAGGAAAGTGGAGCAGGTTTATTTTTACTTTTATATTTTTTAATATGCTTTTCACCAAGAAGATTCACTTTCTCCACCAAGACATTCATTATTTAGAAATCATTTGCTTCTTAGAAATACTCCGTTCAGAGTTCCATGATTCCAAGTTCTATTTCCTGGATCCACCTCATGGCCATCTTCTGGAATTTCCTTTCATTTTGCTGCCTTATTTGGTCCAAAGTTTCCTGAATCTCCTATTTTCCTCACTCTTGAATTCCATTTTTTGTCGTTATTCCTGGAATACATTTTCAAGTCATTTTTTAAGAGCAAATCTGTGGATGGTAAATTTTGCGAGTCCCTACATGTCTGAAAATGACTTTATTTTTCTCTACTCTTTTACTTTTATATTTTTTAATTTTTTTTACTTTTATATTTACTTTTATAATTTTAAATTATAATAGTAAATATTAAATTTTTTTAAATATAAATTTAAATAAAATAAAAATTTAAGTAAAATAAAAATTTAAATATAAAAGTAAAAATTTTAAATTTACTTTTATAATTCTAGTTTCAAAGTAATTTTCACTCAAACTTTTGAAGGCGTTGCTCAGTGTTTTCTGGCATCAAGTATTGCTTATGAAATGTCTTAAACCAATTTGGTCCTTGTTCCTTTGAAGATAAATGTTGTAATCTCTCTAGAAGCTTTTAGTATCTTCTTTACAATCCTGGTGCTCCGAAATTTTTTAAATAATGTCTTCAGATTTTGTTCCCTCGTTCTTTCTTCTCAGCACCAGAAGGAATCTTTCAAAATGAAGACATATTTTTTGTTGTTGTTGGCTTATGTAAGCTTTGGAATTTCATTCTTTAATTCCATTGATAAATTGCTCACATCCGTTTTCTTAACTAGCTCTTTCTGGAACTGTGAGTACACAAATGCACGTCCTCCTGGCTTACTTTTCTGTGCTGAAATCCTTCACATTTCCGGTTTTTCATTTTTTCCAGAATCTGAAAAGTTCCCTTGGCTTTTTCATCTAGGGTTCTGTCAAGCTTTCAAATGTCATGAATTACATTTTGAATTTTCACAAACCCATGTTCCTTTTATCATTGCATTCTTCCTTGTTTTATGAATAATTTGTCAAATCTCTCTCATAAAACCAATTAAAGTTATTGTAAGATTCCCTTCTCTTCCCTGAATTGTTTCTGCTTTCTCCAGCATCACTGGATTGTCTGTTCTTTTTTATTTTTTTGGTTTTGTTGTGATTTTTCTCAAGCATCTGACAATCGTCAGTTATCCATTTGTATTTCTGAATGGAGGAGTAGAATAATTTTTACATGTTGCTTTCATGGCTTTCTTTGCAGCTTAGCTATGTCAGACTTCACCCTATGGTGTATGGAACTCAGAGCAGGTGGGTGGGTTGGGTGTGCCCTCCAAGACCCCCAAAGAAAGTTGGCCCCCCTCTCCAGTGCCTTTGTTTTGAAAATGTTGATAAGGATCAGAAGGGACTCCCTCATTCATGCCCTGATTAAATAATGAAGCCTTTTTATAAGGCTGTGAAATATTCAGAGCAGTAAGAGACAAGGATAAATTATTTTAATCTACTTAAGATATTCAAATATCTACTCCAGATATTCTTACATAACAATCAGATATCACTCATAGTTTTCTCAGTTTACAATTGATGTGATTCTTTAATTTCCAAATCCTACAGAAGTGTTAATTTCTACACTATGGCAGTGGGGACAAGGCACTAGCTAACTGGTGCATCTGCTTGAGGAATGTGTGGAGATGGTCTTTGCGCGTATCCAAGACTCCTTTTCGTTACCTTTCCATGAAGATTTGAAAAGAACATGTATTTTGCATCTGTAACATAGTGTTGCTCTCCCACTCTTTCTCTTCAATAAACCAAAATCCATAATTTTTTAATTCAAATACTATCTGTGTTTTTTATCTGCTTCATCTGTTACATTCTGAAAGAGATAGGTTATCTCCCTTAAGTTCTCAGTTACTTCCAATTTTTTGTTGTATTTCTAAAAGTTCTTTGTCCAATGTATTTTGAGATTAGATTGTTTTTCAGTGAATAAAATTTCTTGACATATCTGTTTGGCAAAATACACCTTTTATGAATATGAAATATCCCATTTAATACATTTTTCTTGAGCTATGCTTCAGTAGTAATATTGCCACCTACTTCCTTTTCTTTCCATGTGTTGGTCATATCTTCAACTATTTTCAACCTTTATCATTTTATTTAATGCTCTTTTAAATAGCCTTTGGCTGGGTTTGCTTTTCTTCTTTAACTGCAATTTCTGATATTTTCTTTTATAGAGAACTTTAGTTCTTTCCATTTGTTATGTTAATTGACTTATTTGGTCTTTGTTTTATTTTTATCTGATACTTTTTGTGTTCTGTGATTTTTTCCTTTTTTTGTTATGTTTCCTTGCAGTGATCAATTTTTTTTTTCTTACTGATATGGAAGTTCTACATCTTGTTTCTCTTCTACCATCAGGTACTATTAATTTTTGTAAGAAATATACTTCAACAATTTTTTTTCTAACATCAAGATCTCAACTGTATTTTCACCCTTGCTCCATAATCCCTGGATAAGATAAGAATTTTAATTCTCATTTGCTCCACCCCATTTAGTATTCATTTACTCCCATAAATTTCAGTATTCATTTACTAAAAATTTGCCATATTTTATTGAAAGCCTATGAAATTTTAGTTCCATAATTTACTTAAAAAATGGTTATTTTTCCTTTCAAGAATCCTTTCTTCATAATTAATCTAACATTCAAAACCATATTGTTAACAATTTCTTAGGCTTAACATTTATTTTATTGGTTTTATTCACAAAATATTTCTTGTATACTCAAATTCCCATTGTTCAGTTACATTTTTGTTGATTTGTTTTCCTCAAATAATTTAAGAAAGGTACATAGATGTCATATTATCTCAATCCTTGCATTAAAAAAATGTAAAATGCTAATTTATGTAAGAATAGAATTCCAGTAAAATAGTTCATTTTGCTGAAGAGTTCTAGAAATCTTATTGCATTCTTTTATTTATTTGTTAATCATTTTTTCTTACTGAAGTTTCATTGATATACAACTTTATACTAGTTTCAAGTATATCATACAATGGTTCAACAGTTACCCATATTATTAAATCCTCACCCTCACTAGTACAGTTACTATCTGCCAACATAGGAAGATGTTATAGAATTATTGGCTATATTCTCCATTCTGTACTACTATCCCAGTGACAAACTCATGTTATGATTGAGAATTTTTGTGCCCTTTTATCCTCCTCACCGTCCCACCCAGTCACCCCAACTGCTCACCCGTCCCACCCAGTCACCCCAACTCCTCACCCATAGTTACCACCAGTAACTTCTCAGTGTCTCTTAGTCTACTGCTATTTTGTTTTCTGTGTCTATAGATTCCACAAATAAGTGAAATCATGTGGTATTTGTCTTTCTCCACCTGGCTTATTTCATAGCATAATACCCTCTATCTCCATCCATACTGTTGCAAATGGCAGGATTTTTTATGGCTGAATAACATTCCATTGTATATATGTACAACACCTTCTTTATTCATTCATCCATTGATGGACACTTTGATTGCCTACATAACTTATCTATTGTAAATAATGTGACAATAAACATAGGAGTGCATATATCTTTTTGAATCAGGGATTTTGTTTTCTTTGAACATATTCCTAGAAGTGGAATTCCTGGGTCATATGGTATTTCTATTTTTAGTTTTTGAGGAACATCCATATTGCTTTCCACAGTGGCTGCACCGATTTACATTCCCACCAACAGTGTAGGAGGGTTTCCTTTTCTCCTCACCAACATCCTCACCAACACTTGTTATTTCTTGTCTTTTGGATGGTGGCTGTTCTAACTGGTGTGAGGTGATATCTCACTGTGGTTTTGATTTGCATTTCCATGATGACAAGCAATGCAAAGCATCTTTACATGTGCCTGTTGGCCATCTGTGTTTCTTCTTTGGAGAAATGTCTGTTCCGATCCTCCACCTATTTTTTAAGTCTATGTTAACTTGATGGTTGCTCTATTTCAAACACAATCTATAAGCATTTCTTTTTTATTCTTCTTCCTCCTCCATACTTTATGTATTAGGTGTCAGAATCTGCATTTTTTTGTGTATCCCATTCCTAGACTGATTTTGGTTTTACTACTTTTGTTTTTGTTTTTGTTTTTAATATAATTTATTTTATTATCATTAATCTACAGTTACATGTGCAATATTACGGTTATTAAACTACCCCTTCATCAGGTCCCCCCCACCAACCCCATTACAGTCACTGTCCATCAGCGTAGTGAGATGCTATAGAATCACTACTTGTCTTCTCTGAGTTGTACTGCCCTCCCCGTGCCCCCGCAACGTTATATCTGCTAATTGTAATGCCCCTTTTTCCCTCTTATCCCTCCCTTCCCGCCCATTTTCCCCAGTCCCTTTCCGTTTGGTAACTATTAGTCCGTTCTTGGGTTCTGTGAGTCTGCTGCTGTTTTGTTCCTTCAGTTTTTTTCTTTGTTCTTATACTCCACATATGAGTGAAATCATTTGATACTTGTCTTTTCGGCTTGGCTTATTTCACTGAGCATAATACCCTCTAGCTCCATCCATGTTGTTGCAAATGGTAGGATTTGTTTTCTTCTTATGGCTGAATAATATTCCATTGTGTATATGTACCACATCTTCTTTATCCATTCATCTACTGATGGACACTTAGGTTGCTTCCATTTCTTGGCTATTGTAAATAGTGCTGCAATAAACATAGGGGTGCATCTGTCCTTTTCAAATTGGGCTGCTGCATTCTTAGGGTAAATTCCTAGGAGTGGAATTCCTGGGTCAAATGGCATTTCTATTTTGAGTTTTTTGAGGAACCTTCATACTGCTTTCCACAATGGTTGAACTAATTTGCAGTCCCACCAGCAGTGTAGGAGGGTTCCCTTTTCTCCACATCCTCGCCAACATTTGTTGTTGTTTGTGTTTTGGATGTTGGCCATCCTCACTGGTGTGAGGTGATATCTCATTGTGGTTTTAATCTGCATTTCTCTGATGATTAGCGATGTGGAGCATCTTTTCATGTGCCTGTTGGCCATCTGAATTTCTTCTTTGGAGAAGTGTCTATTCATGTCCTCTGCCCATTTCTTAATTGGATTATTTGCTTTCTGTTTGTTAAGGTGCATGAGTTCTTTTATATATTTTGGATGTCAACCCTTTATCAGATATGTTTTTTATGAATATATTCTCCCATACTGTACGATGTCTTTTTGTTCTACTGATGGTGTCCTTTGCTGTACAGAAGATTTGTAGTTCGATATAGCCCCACTTGTTCATTTTTGCTTTTGTTTTCCTTGCCCCGGGAGATATGTTCATGAAGAAGTTGCTCATGTTTATGTCCAAGACAGTTTTGCCTATGTTTTTTTCTAAGAGTTTTATGGTTTCATGACTTACATTCAGGTCTTTGACCCACCTTGAGTTTACCTTTGTGTATGGGGCTAGACAGTAGTCCAGTTTCATTCTTACATGTAGCTGTCCAGTTTTTCCAACACCAGCTGCTGAAGAGGCTGTCATCTCCCCATTGTATATCCAAGGCTCCTTTAACAAATATTAATTAACTGTATATGTTTGGGTTAATGTTTGGATTTTCTATTGTGTTCCACTGGTCTGTGGGTCTGTTTTTGTGCCAATACCAAATTGTCTTGATTACTGTGGCTTTGTAGTAGAACTTGAAGTCAGGGAGTGTAATTCCCCCTGTTTTATTCCTCCTTCTCAGGATTGCTTTGGCTATTCGGGGTCTTTTTGTGGTTCCATATGAATTTTAGAATTATTTGTTCCAGTTCATTGAAGAAAGCTGTTGGTAGTTTGATAGGGATTGCATTGAATCTGTAGATTGCTTTAGGTTGTATAGCCATTTTGACAATATTTATTCTTCCTAGCCAAGAGCATGGGATGCATTTCCATTTGTTAGTGTCCTCTTTAATTTCTCTTAGGTGTCTTGTAGTTTTCAGAGTACAGGTCTTTCACTTCCTTCGTTAGGTTTATTCCTAGGTATTTTATTCTTTTTGATGCAATTGTGAATGGAATTGTTTCTCTGATTTCTCTTTCTGTTAGTTCATCATTAGTGTATAGGAAAGCAACAGATTTCTGTGTGTTAATTTTGTATCCTGCAACTTTGCTGAATTCAGATATTAGTTCTAGTAGTTTTGGAATGGAATCTTTAGGGTTTTTTATGTACAGTATCATGTCATTTGCAAATAGGGACATTTTGACTTCTTCTTTACCAATCTGGATGCCTTGTATGTCTTTGTTTTGTCTGATTGCCGTGGCTAGGACCTCCAGTACTATGTTGAATAACAGTGGAGAGAGTGGGCACCCCTGTCTTGTTCCCAATCTTAGGTGAAAGGCTTTCAGCGTCTCGCCATTAAGTATGATGTTAGCTGTGGGTTTGTCAAATATAGCCTTTATGATGTTGAGGTACTTGCCGTCTATACCCATTTTGTTGAGAGTTTTAATCAGTAACGGATGCTGAATTTTGTCAAATGCTTTTTCAGCATCTATGGAGATGATCATGTGGTTTTTGTTCTTCTTTTTGTTGATGTGGTGGATGATGTTGATGGATTTTCGAATGTTATACCATCCTTGCATCCCTGGGATGAATCCCACTTGATCATGGTGTATGATCCTCTTGATGTATTTTTGAATTCGGTTTGCTAATATTTTGTTGAGTATTTTTGCATCTACGTTCATCAGGGATATTGGTCTGTAATTTTCTTTTTTGGTGAGGTCTTTGCCCGGTTTTGGTATTAGAGTGATGCTGGCTTCATAGAATGAGTTTGGAAGTATTCCCTCCTCTTCTATTTTTTGGAAAACTTTAAGGAGAATCGGTGTTATTTCTTCTCTATATGTCTGGTAGAATTCAGAGGTGAATCCATCAGGCCCAGGGGTTTTGTTCTTGGGTAGTTTTTTGATTACCAATTCGATTTCGTCACTGGTGATTGGTCTGTTTAGTTTTTCTGTTTCTTGCTTGGTCATTCTTGGAAGGATGTATTTTTCTAAGAAGTTGTCCATTTCTTCTATGTTTTCCAGCTTGTTAGCATATAGATTCTCATAATATTCTCTTATGATTCTTTGTATTTCTGTGGGGTCCGTCATGATTTTTCCTTTCTCATTTCTGATTGTGTTTATGTGTGTAGATTCTCTTTTTCTCTTAATGAGTCTGGCTAGGGGTTTATCTATTTTGTTTATTTTTTCAAAGAACCAGCTCTTGGTTTTATTGATTTTTTCTATTGTTTTAGTCTTCTCAATTTTATTTATTTCTTCTCTAATCTTTATTATGTCCCTCCTTCTGGTGACTTTGGGCCTCATTTGTTCTTCTTTTTCCAATTTCAGTAATTGTGTCTTTAGACTATTCAATTGGGATTGTTCTTCCTTCTTTAAATAGGCCTGGATTGGAATATAGTTTCCTCTTGGAACTGCCTTTGCTGCATCCCACAGAAGTTGTGGCTTTGTGTTGTTGTTGTCATTAGTCTCCATATATTCTTTGATTTCTGTTTTGATTTGGTCGTTAACCCATTGATTAATTAGGAGAGTGTTGTTAAGTGTCCATGTATTTGTGAGCCTTTTTGATTTCTTTCTAAAATTTATTTCTAGTTTTATACCTTGGTGATCTGAGAAGTTGGTTGGTAGGATTTCAATATTTTTGAAATTACTGAGGTTCTTTTTGTGGCCTAGTATGTGGTCTATTCTGGAAAATGTTCCATGTGCACTTGAGAAGAATGTGTATCCTGTTGCTTTTGGGTGTAGAGTTCTGTAGATGTCTGTTAGGTCCATCTGTTCTAGTGTGTTGTTCAGTGCCTCTGTGTCTTTACTTATTTTCTGTCTGGTTGATCTGTCCTCTGGAGTGAGTGGTGTGTTGAAGTCTCCTAAGATGAATGCATTGCTGTCTATTTCCTCCTTTAATTCTGTTAGTATTTGTCTCACATATGCTGGCGCTCCTGTGTTGGGTGCATATATATTTATAATGGTTATATCTTCTTGTTGGACTGACCCCTTTATCATTATGTAATGTCCTTCTTTATCTTTTGCTACTTTCTTCGTTTTGAAGTCTATTTTGTCTGATACAAGTACTGCAACACCTGATTTTTTCTCTTTGTTGTTTGCATGACATATCTTTTTCCATCCCTTCACTTTTAGTCTGTGTATATCTTTGGATTTGAGGTGAGTTTCTTGTAGGCAGCATATAGATGGGTCTTGCTTTTTTATCCATTCTGTTACTCTGTGTCTTTTGATTGGTGCATTCAATCCATTTACATTTAAGGTGATTATTGATAGGTATGTACTTATTGCCATTGCTGGCTTTAGATTCTTGGTTACCAAGGGTTCAAGGGTTGCTTCTTTACTATCTAACAATCTAACTTAACTTTCTTGTTAAGTTATTGTAAACACAGTCTGATGTTTCTTTATTTCTCTCCCTTCTTAGTCCTCCTCCTCCATTCTTTCTATAATAGGTGTTTTATTCTTTGCCTTTAGTTAGTATTTGGATGGTCTGCTTTCTTTGCTATGATTTTATTTTCTCTGGTGACATCTTTTTAGCCTTAGGTGTGCCTCCATCTAGAGCAGTCCATTTAAGATATCCTGTAGTGGTGGTTTATGAGAGGCAAACTCTCTCAACTTTCTTTTGTCTGGAAATTGTTTAATCCCTCCATCATATTTAAATGATAATCGTGCTGGATACAATATTCTTGGTTCGAGGCCCTTCTGTTTCATAACGTTAAATATATCATGCCATTCATTCTCTTCTGGCCTGTAAGGTTTCTGTTGAGAAGTCTGATGATAGTCTGATGGGTTTTCCTTTGTAGGTGATCTTTTTTCTCTCTCTAGCTGCCTTTAATACCCTGTCTTTATCTTTGATCTTTGCCATCTTAATTATTGTGTCTTGGTGTTGTCTTCCTTGGGTCCCTTGTGTTGGGAGATCTATGAGCTTCAGTGGACTATGAGACTACTTCCTTCCCTAGCGAGGGAAAGTTTTCAGCAATTATTTCTTCAAAGACACTTTGTATCCCTTTTTCTCTCTCTTCTTCCTCTGGTACTCCTATAATGCGAATATTGTTCCGTTTGGATTGGTCACACAGTTCTCTTAATATTCTTTCATTCCTAGAAATCCTTTTATCTCTCTCTGCCTCAGCTGCTCTGTACTCCTGTTCTCTGTTTTCTATTCCATTAACAGTCTCTTGCATCTCATCCATTCTGCTGTTACGCCCGTCGATCACTTGTCTGATTTCTGTATTGTCTTTCCTCAGTTCCCTCACTTCCTCCCTCAGCTCTTGCACATTTCTCTGTAGGTCCATCAGCATGGTTATGACTTTTATTCTGAATTCTTTTTCAGGAAGACTGTGCATTTCCATCCCTTCAGACTCCCTCTCTGGGGTTGTCTGGTTGATTTTGGTCTGAACCATATTCCTCTGTCTTTTCATGGCTATAGAACTGGTCACTGATAGTTGCCACGTATGTCAGGTGGGCTCTTTGAGACTTTAAAAAGAGAAGAAAAAGAAAGAGAAAAGAAAATTAAAAAAAGAAAAAAGAAAGAAAAGAAAAAACAAAAACAGAACAAAAAACAAAACAAAAAAACAAAAAAAATGCCCACCGGATGTAGATTCTGTGGGAATGCTGTAGGTGGCGCTATTGCCCCACTATTCCACAGCCGTGACTGTCCCACTCTGCAGGGCCCTTTATCGCTCTGGCTGGGGTGGGAACGAATAGGAGGCTGTTGATCTCAGTGAGAAGTGTAAGTGTGGCTACGCTTCCTCAGTCGCCAGCTAAGGTGTCTGAAACTCACCAGGACTCCCAGCCTGCTGGGCTGAGTGTGCTGAGGCGATCCGGCTCCTCCGCTGGGCTCCTGTCTCTTTAAGACCGCTGAAGAAAATGCGCGGTTTTTTTTTTTTGCTTCCCGGGAGCCGACTGCAAGCACCCTGGCGCGTTCTCCGCTCAGATCCTGCCCCTCTGTCTCTCCAATCTCCGCTGCACTGCGCAATGTGGGTCAGCGCTCCCCGCGCCAATCACCGGGGCTGGCTACTTCGCGGGGTGTACTTCCACTCCCTCCCGGCTCTGAATCCTCTCCTCCCGCCGGTGCGCTGGGGTGGGGGAGTGCTCGGGTCCCGCCGGGTCGCGGCTCTGTATCTTACCCGCCTCTTGGGGTGCTGAGTGCTCTCTGGTGTAGCTGCATGGTGTGCGCTTTCCTGTGTATTCTCGTCTCTCTTTTAGGAATAGATGTATTTGCTGTGTTTTCATAGCTAAATATAGTGTTGGGAGGAGATTTCTGCTGCCCTGCTCACACCGCCATCTTCCCGGAAGTCTCCTACTTTTGTTTTGTTTTAACTTCATACTTGTTTGGTAAGTAATTGGTCTACTGCCTTTACTGTGGGTTTATTTTCACTGGTGAAAACTAAGCTTAAGAACATTTCCATCTACAGAAGTCCCTTTCATATATCCTGTAAAGCCAGTTTAGTGGTGGTGAATTCCTTTAACTTTCGTTTATCTGGGAAACTTTTAATCTCTCCTTCAATTTTGAATGATAACCTTACTGTGTAGAGTATTCTTGGTTGAAGGTCCTTTTGTTTCAATATTAAATATTTCATGCCACTCCTTTCTGGCCTGTAAAGTTTCTGCTTAGAACTCTGCTGATAGCCTTGTGGGGTTTCCCTTATAAATAGTTTTTTACCTCTCTCCAGCTGCTTTCAACAACCTCTGTTTATCCATAATCTTTCCCATTTTAATTATAATATGTCTTGGTGTTGTCCTCCTGGGTTCCTTTTGTTAGGGCCTCTCTGAATTTCCAGGATCTGGATGTCTATTTCCTTCCTCAGATTAGGGGACTTTTCAGCAATTATTTCTTCAAGGAGACTTTCTACCCTTTTGTCTCTCTCTTCTCCTTCTGGTACCCTATTATGTGAATATTGTTTTGTTTGGAGTTTTCACACAGCTCACTTAGAATCCTCTAGTTTTTTCTTTTTTCTTCTAGTCTTCAGCTTCATTGTTTTCCTGTTCTCTAATTATCATCTCACTGATTATCTCCTCTACTTGCAGCTCTCTATTATTCATTCCTGCCGTTGTATTTTTCATTATAGTTACTTTATTCTTTAGCTCTGATGGGCTCTTTTTCAACTCGTCTATCTCTTTGTTGAAATCCTCCCTGAGATTGTCAATACTTTTCCAGATCAGTGAGCATACTTAGGACTGTTTGAAATCTTTATCAAGAAGTTTGGTGATCTCTGTTTCACTTAGCCTTCTTTCTGCTGTCTTACCCTACAGTTTTGTTTGGAACATATTCCTCTGCCTCCTCATTTTGTCAGGATTTCTGTGTTTCTTCCTTTGTATTAGATAGATCTGCTATGTTTCCTGGTATAGAGGGTAAGGGCTTTATGAGGTAGCTATCCTGTGGTGCCCAAAGCTCAAGACTCTTTACTCTCCAGTGCTTGGTTCTCTTTTGCAGTGGAGCCCCAGTTGCTGTTGGTGGACTATTGGCAGGACCACTTTTATGACTGTTGGCAGTGATCTATCTCAGGTCATTGCAGACAGCAGTTTTCCTCAGCCAGCCCTTTGTGAGCAGAACAGTGGTGTTTTGTTGGGATTGTTGTGGGAGAGACTTCCTTCTGCTTACCCTTCAGCAGTGGAGTGCTGCTGGGCTTAAGGGGTCGTGGGGTGGTCATATGGCCCTGGGACAGGCACGAGGTGGTGGCATGACACATAGCATTGTGCTGGGTTGCATGTAAGGAAGAAGGAACTTTCAGAGCTGGCTTCTGCTGGTGCCTCCCCACTAGGGATGAGCCAAGGCCAAGAAAGCTGGGAAAGCCTCCCTCTGCCTTCCTGGCAGCAACTTGGCTGCTGGGCTGAGTGAGTGGGCATGCTGGTGGTGCTCAGGGAAGCACTTCACCCTGCCAGTGAAGGAAATGGAGCATTTGGGGCTCCCATGAATGCCTGACTTGTTGGGCTGTGGGAAGGGCTGGGGAAGTGTTGTTCATATGCTCTGTCTCCTGCAGAGAAAGCTCCATCCAACCCTCATCCCTCTGGCACCCCTCCTGCTATTAGCAAAATTTTTAGATTGCTGCCTCTGCTATGGGTCTCAGTGCGGCCAGTGGATCTTGCCTGTCCCCCACAAGAGGCTGGAGTCTCAGTCTCCCAGAGTGTTCTAACTGTCCCTGGTGTCTAGCCCTGCTAATCGGAACATAATGCACTGTGGCCTCATGTTCCCAGAGCAGATTTCCAGGGCTAGGTGAGCAGAGTTCCTGAGGGCCTATACCCTCCCTACTCCATTCCTCTTCCACCTGTGGGCTTGTATGGGCGGTAGGCTGGGGGGCCTCTCCATCATTGCTCTACCTCTTTATCCTTCTCTTTGTGGTCATCTCTTCTTCTCCAGGTGTAGGTGGTCTGTTCTGCAGTTTTAAGATCATTTTCAGGTTTAGTTATATTTGCTGTTGACTCTCTGGTATGCATGTGGGAGGTTTTCTTCCTTGCCTTTATACTCTACCATCATTTTTCCCCCCTCCTTATTGCATTCTTTAGTGCTTGTTTGGAGATACTTGTGTGAAAGCATTTTGACTTATCTGTAAAGAAATAAGGAAATAAGAACAATGTGTATATTCACATGTATATGTATATATGTCATTTTTAAGGGTGCTTATAATTTTGACATACTCTCCTATTTTATTTTGGTATATTAGCTGATGGTGATAATACACAGTGGGTATAGAAATAAAATTTGTCAACTATTTAAACACTCTTATATTGGTTCTAAAATCCACTTTTGGCCATCCACAGTTTTTCTTTGAAATTAATCTTTTTTTTCTTCATTTTTTCTATACATATTCAGGATTTTATCTTTATTCTTAACAATTCAGAAATGTGTCAGGATATGTCAAGAGATGGACCCTTAAGAAATAATTCTTTCTCTTAGGAAGAACTTTGGATATAAAGATTTTGACTTTCTTCAACTCAGGAAAAAAATTTCTCTATTATATCTCTGATTAATGCCTTTCTTCCATTTTTTTCTGTTCTCTTTTCCTTTATGATACCCTCTATGTGTTTTCTGCATTCTTCTATCTGGCCTTCTAGTTCACTAATTTGTCTTTTTCCATCATTTGTCATAGCTCATTTCTCATGCTTGGCTGCCTTTTTCTTTTTCCTGGATAAAAATGTGCTCTCAAGATTCACTGAAATGTCTTGAATGTATACACATATTTAATGTTTTCCAGTTTCTTATGTTCACTCTTTTCTGTAGATGTTATTAACTCTGATTGTTCAACCTGATTTCCCACTCACCTCTTATTTTTTACAGTAAAACACACAGATGTACATTCTGATCACTTTTGACACATACTGTGTAACCACTACGCCAACCAAGACATAAAACTCCCTTGGGCACAAAAAGCTCCCCGGTGCCTCAGAGTCAACCAGCATTTTGATTTTGTCATTGTAACTTGGTTTTTCCTGTTTTAAAATATCATATAAATATACAGTGTGTACTTTTTTATATCTTGCTTCTTACCCTTAGCATAATGAGTATGAGATTCATTCAAGTTTTTGCATGTATCTTGTATTTTGCATGCATTCATTCTTTCTCTTTACTTCTCTTTTCTCTTCTCCCTTTTTCCTCTTAGGAGTATCCCACTGGGGGATAACCACCATATTCATTCATTCATCTTTGAGACATTTAGATAGTTTACATTTCTGAGCTGCTATAAATAAGCCGCTGTGAATGTTCTTGTACAAGTCTTTGAATAGACATATGTTTTAATTTCTTTTGCGTAAATTCCTAGGAGTGGAATGGGTAAGTCATATGGTAGGTATATGTCTAACTTTATAAGAAACTATCAGCTTTCCAAGAGGTTGAACTGTCTTATCTACGAGCAGCAGTGTATAAGGGTCCAAGTGCTCCACATCCTTGCCAACACTGGGTATGGTCAATCTTTTTATATTCTGCCATTCTAATAGGTGCATGGTAGTATCTCATTGTGTTTTATGTTTCATTTCCCTGATGAATAGGTATCAAGTTGGGTATCTTTTCATATGCTTGTTGACCATTTGTATATCTGCTTTTCTGAAGGATTTGTTCAAGTCATTGATCTCATTTTTAAAATCAGGTTTTTTTTTAATTGTCTTTCAGGAGTTTTAAAATATATTATGTATGCTACTTTTTATCAGATATATATTATATATAAAATATTTTTATCAGTGTCCACTGATACATATTATATATGTATATTTTTTAATCAGTATCTACCTTGCATTTTCATTTATAAATGAAAACTTATAAGAGCAGAAATTAAAATTTTTGTTAAACTCCAACTTGCCATGTTTTTCTTTTGTTGTTGCTGCTTTTTGTATCTTGTCTAAGATGCTTTGTCCCACAGTGGGATATTTGGCAATATCTACAACAGCTCAGGTGGGTTAGGGGCTACTAGCATCTAGTGGGTAGATGCCTGGGATATTGTTAAACATCCCATAGTACACAGGACAGACTCTTCACAACATGGAATTATCCAGCCCCAAATATCAATAGTTCAAGGTTGAGAAATCCCAGGTTAGAGTGACACACAACTGTCCAAATGAGTTTTTCATATTTCTTACTCAAGTTTTCTTACTTGGAAGGTTTTTCCATCTAGTTGATACATTTATAAGGTCTTACATTCTCCTATGTGATACTGTAGCTACCATTCATTTGCACTTACTAAGACGCAGGTTCCATTCTGTGTATTTTATATATTATTTCACTAAAGTTTGACAAGCAGGTATTCCTCTCACTTTACACATGGAGACACCAGATCCAGAAAGGAAACAGGCCCGGTGGTCAGTCAAAAGCCAAGATTTATGTTTAGATCAGTGTAAGAGTGTACTAAGTCTGTAAATCTTCTTTTGTGTTTATTTTCCCATAGAACTTAAATTATCACTTAAATTACTATTTACTTTAATATTATAACGATTTCCCCTTTAGAGATTGTCAAACTAAAACACAGAGGTCAAGTACCTCATCTGATACCCAGGAACGAATTTAAGCAATGGGCTGCTCTTCCCTCTTTTTGTTTTGTTTTCCATTTGACGGTCCAACTTTCTTATGATTGAAAGTAGTACTGAGTAGGTTTAACTTTGGATTAATGAAATACATAAGCAATGGTTCCTGACAGCACAGAAAACAATGTAAATAAACTACTTATGAAGATGGTAGTGTAGTTCCAGAATGCTTTGAGCAGTTTGAATGAGTAATAGGAATATATTTGTACACTTGAGACCTTTGAGACTTCTTTCAAAAACACTGGGGACCTTTGATATTACAACTGGATATCTTTCCAGAAATTCTATCCAATACTGTGCATTGAGTAGGTATTCTCATTAGACCTTCAGCCATTGTCAGATAGCACTGATGTTTTAAGCTGCTTCTGTAATGTAAATTCACCTGGTGATACTGCCTATCTCAAAACCTCATTGCCCACAAGGGCTCTTTTCAACTTGTGCCTGAGCCTTAGGAACACTATGGTGTGTCCTTAGGGACCTCCAAGGAGACAAGGAGGGGCTGTGCCCGCCTGAACCAAGGTCCTCCAAATTCAATTACAACAGAGCTGCCATTGTGATTTTTTTACATTTTGAAAGTTTAATATCAAGGGGTTTTGTGACAAAAATGTTTGAAAATTTTTGATATGCAAGAGAAGTACAAACATTTAACATAGCAAGAACAGCTGACCATGAATTTCTTCTTTGCCGATGTTGCTAATCACACCTCCTTCCCTTCCCCCTTAATACACAACTTCTCTATCATAGAAAATTTGCAGTTCCCTGGACTTTTCTGCAGGTGTCTTATTATTTCCTGCATCCATCTACTTGTGCAGGCGAGGTTCTTCTGTATTCTTTGACTTTCTTTTCTACTTGGGGCACAGAATGTTCAAATTTAAATGATAATGCCAATTTGTATTTCTAATGGATAAACCAATTTAATATACCTATAAAGCCATATTTAAGAGTCTCTATTGATCCACATCTTCTCCAATACCTTGTGTAATCAAACATTAATTTTTTCTCAGTCTAAGGGGAGTAAAATTGTATCTCATTGTTCTCTAATTGCATTTCCCTGAGTTTTAATGAGCTAGACATCTTTTCATCCAAACTATTTTTCATTTCTATTTTATGCTCTGTGAAAAGCCTGTTCATGTTTTTGCCCACAGTTGCTATTGTTTTTCCCACATTCCATATTCAGAATACCAATATTTTATCTCTAATATG
The DNA here is from genome assembly GCA_032199065.1 of Smutsia gigantea. NCBI lineage: Eukaryota > Metazoa > Chordata > Mammalia > Pholidota > Manidae > Smutsia > Smutsia gigantea. The sequence goes on from JAVSCE010019623.1 coordinate 195,819, forward strand.
CATTCTAAAAATAGTTTCCCTGTTTTTGTCCTATAGTTTTACTTTTTTTATGGTATCTTTTGTTCAGAAGTTTTAAATTTTGATGCAGAGGAAATGAAATTTTACCATTTTACGTTTGTTGCTTTTAGTGTTGTGCTTAAGAAATCTTAGCCCACCTCAATGTTTTAAGGATATTCTCTTTTATATTTTTTAAGCATTTAAAAATTTTGCTAGCCATATTTAAATCTCCAATCAACCTGGAATTAATATTTTTGTTTGCTGAGTACAGGAATCCAGTGGCATCTTTTTCTCTGTGAGTACTTCAATGTCCCTAGCAGTATTTAATAAATAATCTTTTCCCCAGCTATCCGCAACATTAACTCGCTCATTGGGTCTTGATGTCTGGTAGGGCAAGGACCAAAAATCTTGTTGACATTTTGATTCAGATGTCTTTTCTTAAAGAATTGGGAAGAATTAACATCTCAACACCATTCAGTGTTTCATTTAGTGATCACATTGTATGTCCTCATTTACATAGGTTTTCTTTAAATCTTTCTTTAACAATTTACAAATATTTATAGAAAATGTGTATAGTTCTCTTTACACAGATCTTGAACATTTTTTTAGATTTATTCCTAGGTACCTTGTAGTTTTGTGGCTTTTCTTTGTAAGAGAACTTTTCTACTATTTGTACCCTTTTAATTGTTTATGGTAAAAAATAATTAAAATTTTTCCTATTTTTTATACCTTTGATTTTGTATCCGATGAGACCAGCTAAGACCTTTACTCTAATATTTAATAAAAAATAGTGATAGAATATTTGAATTTTTCCTCATTTGAAAGATACTTGTGATTTTTCATGATCAAGAATTGTTTCCCATAAGCTTGTTGTAGAAGTCCTTTAAATTGGTGAGAACACTGTCTTTTTATTCCTAGTTTCCTAAAAATTTTATCTTATAATTTATATTTATAATGGAATTTTAATCAAATGCTTTTTCTGTATACATTGAAATAATCATATATTTGTTAACCTTTAATATGTTAAACATTCTTTATAGATTTTACTAAGTTAAATCACCCTTGCATTTCTGGGATAACCAGACTTGATCATGATGCATTAGTTTTATATTCCACTAGATTCTGTTTGCTTATATTTCTATAGATTTTTGCATCTTTGTTCATGAATTAGATTAGCCTATAAATACATTTTGTCCTATATCCTAGTCTAGTTTGGGTATTAAAGTTTTACTGACTTCATAGATTGAGGAGTATTTCTTCTTCTTTTACTCTTTGGAAGAGTTTTTAAAGATCAGAATGACTTTTTAAAAGTTTCATCATAGAATCCTCTCAACCAATATGTGTATGTATTTGTGGACTTAAATTATTTATTCAATTTATTTAATAATGTTGGGAGATGTCCATGATTTCTAATTTCCCTGAAGTTTTTTGGAGATGTCTTATTTTCTAGGAATTGTCTATTTTGACTAAGTCTTTACAGTCATTGACATACATTTTTCATTGAATTCTCTCATCTTTTCAATATCCTCTTCATGTTTAAATTTAATAACAGGATTTAGTTTAGTTGCTGCTTGAAAATCTGTTTTATTTGTGTTTCTAATATATTTTACAAAAATAGAATTGTCTTTTTTAATCTGGATCATTCTTCCTTGAGATATTAGTATTTATTAACTTTTCAAAAGACAAATTTTTGCTGGTCTTCTCTGTTGAATCGTTTTCTTAATAGTTAACTAAACCTTCTTATCTTTATTAGCTCTTACCTTTACTCTCTTTCAGTTCATTCTGCTGTGTTTTCATTAACTATTGAGATGGATGTTTAGCTCATTAATATTTGGTCTTTATTATTTTCCAACATATTCAATAAATATATTTACAATTTAAGTCTATAATTTTCCCTAGAAGAACTAGTTTCTCTGTATCCCACAGATTTTAGTACACAGATATTGCTATATACTATAACATAATTCAGGTCTGAGTATTTTTAATTTCTGTTATGATTTCTTGTTTGACCCATGAATTATTATTTTTTCCTTTTTTTCTTTTGGTATCATTAATATACAATCAGATGAGCAACATTGTGGTTACTAGATTCCCCCCATTATCAAGTCCCGACCACATACCCCATTACAGTCACTGTCCATCAGCATAGTAAGATGCTACAGAGTCACTACTTGTCTTCTCTGTGCAATACTGCCTTCCCATGCTCCCCCTCACATATGTGTGCTAATTGTAATGCCCCTTTTCCCCCCTTATCCCTCCCTTCCCACCCATCCTCCCCAGTCCCTTTCCCTTTGGCAACTGCTAGTCCATTCTTGGGATCTGTGAGTCTGCTGCTGTTTTGTTCCTTCAGTTTTTGCTTTGTTCTTATGCTCCACATATGAGTGAAATTATCTGTTACTTGTCTTTCTCTGCCTGGCTTATTTCACTGAGCATAATACCCTCTAGCTCCATCCATGTTGTTGCAAATGGTAGGATTTGTTTTCTTCTTATGGCTGAATAATATTCCATTGTGTATATGTACCACATCTTCTTTATCCATTCATCTACTGATGGACACTTAGGTTGCTTCCATTTCTTGGCTATTATAAATAGTGCTGCAATAAACACAGGGGTGCATCTGTCTTTTTCAAACTGGGATCCTGCATTCTTAGGGTAAATTCCTAGGAATGGGATTCCTGTGACCCATGAATTATTTACTAGATTTTGTAAATACCACCAAATATATAGAGATATAAAAAAAGTATTTGATATTGATTTCATTATTTATATTTTAGTCAATGTGGTATGCTTGAAGTTGATTCTTTAAATTTTTTTGTGATTTAATTTATGACCTGGTTAGTTTGCATAACTGTTCCATGTTTTTGAGAATAAGGTTTGTTTTATTATAAGTAGGTACAGAATTCTATACAGGTTCTTTTGTTAATTATATTGTTCACATTTTCTGTATTTTTACTAAATTTTGTGTTTTTCTTAGCAAAAAGAAACAGTGATATAAAAAGTCTCCCACTCTGGTAGTGGATTTTAAAAATAGCTCTAGAGTTCCATTACTTCTTGATATATTTTTAGGTTATTTGACTAGATGTATAGATGTTCAGTATTATTTTTAGGTTCCAGATGAAACAAATATTTTATCATTCTAGTGATCATCTCTAATAATTTTTGTCTTAAGACTATTTGAATGAATATAATTTGTCTTGATTTCTTTTGATTAGTACATCTGATATATATTTCTCCAAACTTTTATATCAACCTTCCTATATTTTATGCCCTGATGTTTTATACACATCTCTTGTAAATAGCTTAAAACTGATTTTAATAAGGTGAGTTTATAAAATGGTTAATTAAAACTGTTTACATTTATGAGGTTGTATATAAAATTGGGCTTATTTCTTTCATTTTCCTTTGTATTAATTATATATATGTGTGTGTGTGTATATATATATATCCCACTTTTCCTATGCTTTTCTCTCTTTCTTTTTTATGTTTTTTGAAACAGTTTAAGTTTTTGATGGGTCTCTCATTTTTCATCTCTGCCTCATTGTCCCTCTACTGATTTAGAACTTTTACACTGTTTCAATTCTCTATGTGGTTACATTTTGATATTTCTATATTATGCATATTTTAACTTTTAAAAAGGTCAGAAGCTAAACACTTTAACTTCTTTAAGAAATAATAAAAAAAATTTTAATGTAATTCTATTTACTTCTTTCTCTAACTATATGTTACCATTCGTCCATAATTTGGTTCTGTCTTTTTTTAATACTCTGCAAATTAGTTGTCATTGTTTTATACAGCGAGTGTTTGCTTGGATTTATCTGTGTGTTTAGCATTTTAAAGAGTGCCATAATGTCTTTCATTTCAATTCATTCTTCTCCCTAAACGATGTATTTTTTTCAAAGTTCCAATAGTGAAAATCTGTTGATGGTATATTTTCTGTTTGTACTTAACTAAAATGTCTTAACTTTTTCACCCTTGTTCTTGAAAGACCTTTAGGGATTCATAATTCTGTTTGTCTTTGGTGTTGCGAAGTTTCACTAAAAGATGCCCAGGCTTACATTTCTTTTTACTTATTTATTTATTTATAGAAATGTTATATTTCCCAAATTTTCATCACTTCTGGAAATTTTTGATTTATTGTCTCTTCCAATATTGCCTTTGCTGAAGTCTCTCTCAAGATTCTCTCCTCCCCGACTCTGTTAAAGACATGTTGGGTGGAATCATTGTATCCACTACATCTCTTAACTTCTCTTTAATATTTTCTTTCTGCTAGTCCCTCTGGGCTGCATCCTGGAATATTTCTTTAGCTGTATGTGTCAGGATTTCAAGTCTTTCTTTGGTTATGTCCAATTTGTTTTTAATTTAACCCATCCAAAAAAGTGCTACTGAAGCTGAGATGTGAAGGGGTGGAGAAAGATATCATTTGGCTACTTAAAGAAGAAGCTTCTAGGTAGGAGAGCACATGTCAAGACTCTGAGATGGGAGGTGCCAGGTGCCTGAGAGGAACTGCAGGGACCAGGGCAGCTGCAGCAGAGGGAATAAGGGGCAGAGTAGGTGACTGGAGACTCCTGGGCTGGGGCATTATGGCTTCTAGGCCTTTGGGAAGACTTTGGCTTTTTCTCTGAGAAACTGAGAAGCCATGAGAGTGTCTTGTTCAGAGCAACATAACATAAAAAAGGGATCCTTGCCAGTCTACTGAATCATCCTGGAGAATGGTGGCCCAGGCCAGGGCGAAAGTGCCGGTGCTGGTAGAGTGTCTGGATTATGTGGGTATTTTAATTTATTATTGGACTGCATGTGGGATGTGGGGAAAAGAGGAGTCCCACCCGACCCCAAAGGCACTGATCTGAACTGCTGGAAGGATGAAGTTGCCTTTGCTGAGATGGGGAGTGCTAAAGGAGGAGCAGGTTGTGCGGGGTGAAAAGCAGCCATTCAGCTTTTGACAAGTCATTTACACGCAAGCTGCTATTAGATACTCAAGTGGAAATATGTTGAGTAAGGGCTGAATGTTTGAGACTGGCACTGAGGAACCAGGTCTAGGCTGGAATTAATATACATGTTGGAGATGCCGATGTATGGGTGGGCTTTAAAGCCAGAAGCCAGGGTAATGTCTCCGAAGAGGAGGGGGTAGATAGAGACTTGAAAGGCAGGAAACGGGCTCTAGGGTAGTTTAGTTCTCAGAAGGTGGGAAATGAGGAGGAGTCTTCAAAGAGACTGCTGAGGCCTGGGAGTAGAAGGGACACCTGATGAACGTAGTGTCCTGAAATCCAACAGTGTTATAGAAAGGGAGTGATTGATTGTGTCAAAGGCTGCCAGAAGGTTAAGTCATATGAGAATGGAAAATTGACTATTGGGTCGAGAAGTTTGGCAGATCTGGTGATCTCTAGCAGAGCAGCATGTAGCCGACAGTACCTACCTCCTTGGGTTGCTGAGAGGGGAGCCCCATCAAGCCCCGGGCATGGTGTAAGCATCTAATCATTCTCAATGTTAATCCAGCTGCTCAAGTTCAGCTTCTACTTCCCCTTGCGGCAAACAGCTGCGGAGAAGCCCATGCGGTGTTTCCATCCACCGCATGCTGCTATGTCACAGACACACTTTCCCTGGTGAATGGGCACACAGAGGCCGCCCCGAAGCTCTCCCAGGGACTTAATGCACCACACTTGTTCAGTCGGCCCGAGTTCATTAGGTGGCCTCTTCTCAGGTACAGAAATGCCCCACCAGGCAGATGACAGCCAGACTCTGGAATTCAGTCTGTCTAGTTCAACTGGTCCTCGAGATAAGAGGAGAAGGATTATAAAAGCTCAGGGGTTGGGGTAGGGTGCTGGGGGGACACCCTCTTGCTGTTGCAGCAGAATTAAAATTTTGATTAGATAAACTATGGTATTGACTGGCCCCTTCCAATAACTGGTGCGGGCAGAGGTACAATTGAGCTTTCAAAGTATGATAAAGGTGATGCCAGGATAGAAGCCATGGAAGCAGATAATAAAAGTTAATCTATGGGTTACTGATATTCCTCAAGAAAACCCTGGAATGTTTAGAAATAGCACCAGGGACCAAGAAGGAGAGGCCAGTGAAGTAGGAGGAGCGTCTGGCATGGGCAGCCTCCAAGTGAACGCTACCTGTGATCTGTGTTCTAACAGAAAATCTCTTTCCTGTGCTGAAGAGAGTCCCGAGTATGCAGACCAAAGATCTCACCAACAACTATTATTTAATAGATTATCTGTTAAAAAGAAACTTCATCTCACACTTACACCAAAATACATTCCAGATGGATTTAATAGTTAAAGAGAAAAGAAAATTATGTGACAAAAATAGAATGAAAAAAATAGGGGAATATTTATCTACTACTACTTTGCAGAAAAATTTGCCAGGTATAAATAAGCCCAGAAAGGGTTGCAGAAGTGAAAAACTAAACTATTGGCTAAAAAAAAAAAAACATAAGTGAGACTTCTATAGGTCAAAACGTGCTATAAACAAAACTCAAGGGGAAGCTGAAACTCAAAAATATTTGCATGAATATGACAAAGGGTTGGCATTATTCCTATAAAGAATTCATACAATTGGATGAGAGAAATAATACTCCAAAGTAGAAAGTGTTCAAAGAGATAATAAGCACATGCAATAATGAATATGTGAAGTATCTGGGCACATCCAAAAATTAAAGGAAGAAAATAAATTTATGAGATGCTGTTGCTCAGCTAATAAATTCATGAAAAATGAAACCAATTGGCCATATGTAGAAACACTAAAAGAAGAAAGTGTAGACATGCAAGGTAGATAGGTCATTTTGGAAAACAGTTCGACAAAAACCCTTAAGATTATTTATAACTTTAGGTGAGGTGGTTTTTCATATTAGAAGCTATTCTATGATTATAGTGATCCAGACAAAGTTATGTTTTAAAAAAGAGCCTCATCGTTTCCTTGAACATTAAAATATTATAAATAGCTTAAATATCCAGCCATAACACAGGGATTATTTTAAATATTACACAACCATGTGGTGTAATTATTGAGGAATACTGAGTTTGAAAAATGGTAGCAGTATAATTTTAAGTAAATGAAATAAGACAGTAAAAATACCATATGATGCCAACTTTGTGTGTGGGGGTGTGTTAAAGAAATACACCAAGTAGTGTATCTGTAGGTGATACACATCTTCTAAGTCATGTTATCTATTTTCCAGTAAGCATATGCCTCTTTAAAGGTTATTATTTATGAATATTATAGCAATTCTTATGCTCTGTTACTATTAATACTTATAGTAATAAGTATTGTTTTAATACAAGGCCAGGAGGAAAAAGAAAAAGAACAAAACTGAGAAGCGATACCACCAAGAGTGACAGAGTGGATTGAGGGCCATTTAGGGGACAAAGGGGCATTTTTGAAAGCCGATGCTTTTTGCGTTCTTCTCAACTGTCCCCAGAAAGCAGAAGGAGTGATTCTTCCCAGACTCTGAGGAAGTCAGCCCAGAGAGAACCCAGCAGATGACTTCCACTCTGCCTACGACCATCATTTGGATCCCTGAGATCAGTCCTTTGCACCAAGAAATGTTTCATAGCATGAACAAAAGTGGACAAGAAGAACTGCATTTACCAAAACCTTGTTAAAACAGTTGCTCATGGGAATGTGGATGAAATGGTCCCCTTTCCATGGCTGGCACCTTCTCTTTCTCATGAGCACCTGCCTGTCTTTGTCATGGTCACTGCAGGATGCTGTCCCAGAAGTGATGCCTTTGGCTAGAAACTGCTGTTTATGACTTTAGAAAAGTTATCTCTAAGCTGTTTTATTAGAAGCTGAGTAAAGGACAATTATTAGGATCAGCTAAATAAATTTTTATACTAATGATACTTTTTAAATTTACAGTGTAAATTGAAACATTATCAGGGAAAACATTCCATTTTAGGTTCCCGTGTGAATATGAGCATGCAACAAAATACTCTATACCTCCATCTATTGGTATTTTGTTTACTAAGTGGCCTTTATTTCGCCTTTGAAAGGAAGCTGAATTTCTTGCCTCCTATCATTTAGCTCCCTTAGAACTGTACTTCTTATGGTATAGGTCAGACGCATGCCTCCATGTGCTCACCAACTCAAGTTGGAGGAATTTGAGTTGTGAATTTAATTGTCCACTGACTCTAATTGTGAATCAAAAAGGATGCTGCTTATTATTTCTACATCAATGCCTTATTCTGGATGCTTGAAAAAAGACACATTTCCCCAAAATGTTGAGGGGTAGCAAGAGCTCGTTTCATTTGCTACCTCTGCAGGCTTGCCCGCTGCACAGCGTTTGCTCACGCATGGACACTGGATGATGGACTTCTGTAGAAAGCTTGACTTTGCTTCTTAGAACTCTCACACCCTCTGGTCAAAACACATCACAAAGGCCAGATGGTGGGAGAGATGATAACCATAGTGAGTTCTTCTTCAGGCTAGAAGAAATTATAGTCACTCCATTTACCCAACTGAGTGTCCACATAGCATTTTCCAATGAAAAAGGGGAAATGGAGGCATTTAATACAAACTTGGGCACAGCTCCACCTCTGAATACTAGTGGATGTGATTCCATAATATGCCGTAACTTTAGGACAGTCAGCTGAAGGAAATTTGCATAGATTAAACACACCTGTTTGCTAGGGTTTACTATATCAATATTTTTTCTCCCGTTTTTTGCATAAGGATGCTATATGTGAAAGCCGTGCATGCCATGGAAGAGCTTTTTTTCCCAAAGTAGCTACCCTGATGTTAATTCTGACATAAATTTGTACAAAGCACAGAAAAATTCAGACTAAAGCCTGCCATGCTGAGTCTACTTTGTGTGACCCAGAGGTCACAGGACACAGGGCGCTCAGCATGCTCTGAGGCCCCCAAAATACCTGGCCGCCTGCCACACAGGCCATATTTTTAAATAACTACTTTAACACAGTGCAGGGGAAATCTCAGCCACACACAGCTCAGGCTGCTATAACCCGGGAGCCTTCTGGGAGCAGTCGGTCCATCCTAGGATTGTTTTCTCAGGACACACATCTTCTGTCTAAATTCTTTAGCAGGGATTCTCGGGCCTCGGAGTGCTAAAGAGCATGAGCGCCCCAGTTGTGAAACAAATGACGAACGTGTTATTAGTGGGGAAGGCTGGTAGCTAGACCAGTTCAATGTCGTCGAGTGAGTGTGATAAAACTAGTGTCTAGGTCTCTGTGGTGTTTGCCTAGGGGAAGAAAAATATTCCTGGAAGGACTAGTGACACTCCACGAATCTAAGCATATCACACCTCAGGTATTTTTAGGCATTGAGGGAACACATACAATAGAGGGATGAACACGTCCCCAGAAACAACACAGACATATCTGGCCGAGGAATATCGGAAGCATATCATGTGGCTACCCAGAGAACTGAGGTGGTTAGAAACATATATGTGTGTATATGTGTGTACAGCTATAATGACATTTCCTTGTGTCACATCTATCAGGTTACAAGCAGCTTATAATTTTCTTTTTCTAGTCACAGCCAAACATTATAATGGCACAAACTGTAAATCAACATCAACACGGAACATGGCTTAGCAAATACAAATGTATGTGCATTACAGAGTGATCTGAGATTGCAGAAATACATCAGAAGTCAAGAGTAGCTGGTGGAGAAATGCGATGTCTTTAGTTTATTGAGATTGTTTGGGGGATCCTAATGTACTGTCACTGAAAGAATAATTTTTCCTTTACAATCTACTTAGCAAAGATTTATTGATCCTTTCGCCCTTCATAGAGAATTACTGATCCATTTTAGAAAATCAGATTTTCACACCTTTCATGAGAATGTGTGCAGTGAGGTTCTCAGGGGACTGCCCGGGGAAGTTGACTTTGACACATTGTCCCTTGGAACTTGCACACCACAGCCTAGAGTCTCATCACTGATTTGTTGCACCAGGCAGTAAAATACTTTCATACATTTATAGAGAAGTGATTGTACTGCAAGGACTTCTTTTTCCATGCTAGTAGAAGTACTCAGGGTACTGTTATTTGGGTAAACAGCATTTTTCAGATGTGGTGCTTTTTCTTGGCCTCTTCTCTCCCTGTCTTCTCAGCTGTGGTTTTAAGAACAGGAAGGTAAGAGAAAAGTTGTTGAAATTCATGCCGCAAAGCCGTGGGAAGCTCTAGAATGTCTCAGTGTGTGTGTAAATAATTTACTTAGAGATGTACATTTCTGCTCTTCCCTCATTCTGGGAGTATCCGAGGTAGCGAAGCAACAGCATGTTATATTGAAGTATGCATCATAATGAAGCTGATTTATTATAATTAAAACAGTGAGGAGAGGAGCTTTATAGTAGACATATTGTTTCTGAGAAGAGCTTAATAAAGAGCATTATTATTAGTTATGGATTTGGGTGAAAGATGCTGTTTCCTGGGAGTTATGTGAGTATTAGTCAAAGCCTAAAGTTGTTCTTCTGAGTTGTGCTGTGTGGGGAGGGAAGGAGCGTTCAGTAAGTAAAGTATTGTTAATCCTGACAGGAGGCTAGTGTGTATGTGTTTGCGTGCAAGCAGGGGACAGCGCAGAAAGACAGAAGCAAATGACGCGCACCTGAAGGTTCTCGGCAGGAGCAGTTCTAGAATACTTTATTACCTATCTATGGAGACAATGGCATGGACTGTAAGTAGCTCCGGTCTCTTGATATAATAATGCACATAAAGTCGGGGTCAGACTGGGTTCGCTCTGGGCTTTGATGCTGCGGAAGGTCACCAGGGGGAATCGATGAACCAAAATGAGCCAGGAGTTTCATGCAATCAATGCAATTTTTCTATTTAAAGCGAACACTGCGGGGTGTGAGTCTCCAGCTTCAAATGTGGTTTGGCTGGCTTTTCAGAGCAAGAGAAGATGACAATGCAAGAGGGTGTTTATTATGTTTATTATCGTAACTGATAGAATGCCACATGCAGAGCGGGAGAGGCAGTCTGCAAACGGTGCTTTCAAATTTGGCGCCCTGTCACTTGAGCAACCAAATTGGTAGCCAGCTGATTGCTGGGGGGTCTCTGTTTATTTTGGCATTTGTAATGAAGTGAAAAATAAGGGAACCCTTCAAATGAAAAACAAATTGTTACTAAAACCAAATTTTTCTGTCTTTTCTGTGGTCTACCTTTCAACCCACCTATCCTTCCATCCTATCCATAAACTATCCATCATCAGGGTTTGCTATTTTGAAGACAGGAGGATTTGCTAATGTATTTTTTTCATCAATACCATATATAAAATAAAGCTTTCTGAGTTTTTTTCCAGTCAGAATATGAATGGAAGGTTTTTGATTGTCAATGAAACTGGAAGAGTTTTGATGCAATCAACTCTTCACGTTTTCTTATTCTCTGCATGGCAAGCAGCTTCCTGTTTAAAAAGCACAAATTATAAATGCAGTTTTCCCACCAGAATGAAAGTTCTGGAGCTGCCCAAGGATCTTTTATGGGCTTCTTTTCATCATGTTGATACTGGCGTTCTTGTTCAAGGAGTCAAAGAATGAACTTAGCAAACACTCAAGGTAGGAGAGCCAGGGAGAGGCTTTTATTTAGAGAAAAGGGAGAGGACAGAGCTCCTGGCTCATGCCAGGAGGGAACAAGAGAGCCCGGGGTGGTGCGTTGTCTAGGGGATTTATAGGCAGTTGAGGATTTTCAGGAATAGGGGTAAAGGGCTAGGGGTGCAGACTTGTTGACTGGTCCCAGAATGCTCATTTTTGATGAGTAACAGAAGAAATTTGCTGCTCTGATTCCTTCTCAGGATAGCAGCTTCCCTCTCTAAGCATATGAATTAAGACCGCCTGCCCTGCCCCGAAGGTGGGCTGGGTTGTTGTCTGTTTGCTAAAGAGTGTGTTAAGAATCTTATTTCTTAACTTGGGCTGTTTATAGTTGGGCTTGCTTAACAAAGTAATCTTTTGCCGAGGTTGCAGATTACTTGATTAGGGTTAAAGAAGGAAACACAGCATATAGGTACAGTTAAAAATAAGCGGGGCCTTTTAGCAGGCTAAGGTAAATTTTACAGTGTCATGATCTAATTGACACAATAAAGTCACAGGTTATGCTGAGGCACTTTTCTTTATCTGGGGAACACTCAAACATTCCAGGCCAAGGTGCTCCCGGCCTTTTGGGCTTTAACTGACTTCACTGAAGATGCCTGTATTCCTAGTCTGGTATCTTTACCCTAGAGAACTAGTGTGACTCTGACTTTGCGTAATGCTGAACACGGAGTGTCCGGATGGGCTTCTTTTGCACACTGTTACATTGTTCTTACTGTAATTTCCTTGCTTTTTCTGGGGGCCCTCACCCTGCTCTGCCCAAACTCATGGTCCCTGTCTCAATGTCGCATTGCTACTGAGATATGCTGTACATCATTTAGGGAAACAGATTACAGAGGGTAGGCACCGTCACTTTCTGTTTGGGGATGAAGGGGAATGAGAAAAGACTGGGATTTATAAAAATATTCTAAGGAAGTCTATGAAGGATGCCTCTTTTGCTCCCTCCCATAGGAGGAATGTAGGGACAAAGATAAAAGTAACTGGCAGATTCTGCCTTTTACTTAGCATAAAACTTTGCTTCTTCTTGCCAGTCAGGGGTCTAATCTACTAAGAAAAATAAGCAAAAGATCCCCAGTTATTAAAAGGGCCAGGAAGCTGGGGAAATTAAGGAAAATTAACCTTCCATTACAGTGCAACACATTTGCCATTCGATTGCTACTTGCTGTTTTTTTCTTCCACTCTAAAAGATAATATTCCTGCCTAGCTTTTCATTTAAACTTAATTTAATTTGAACCCCCAGGGTTTTAATTTAGAAAAAGAAGGTGAGAGGAAATAGGTTGAAATCACTGTTGACCTATGGCAGAAAGCCAGTTCACTCTCACACAAGCAAGCCCTGGAAGCCTTTCACATTCAAATAAACATTTTCTTTTACAAAGAGCTAATTGGGTATATTTGTAATAGTGCAGGTCAAGAGCAAAGATGTCTAAATTTATGTGCTGAAGTTGGAAAAATGACCCCAGTGAAAGAGAAGTATTAAGAAGAGGGGAGGAGAGGTGTGCTGAGAACTAGTGACGAATCTTGCCTGTAAGATGTAGTTAGCAGGGCATTTGCAGCTAGGACCTGAGATTATGGGTTTTTTTTTATGTAGGACCAGTTACAATATTCTGGATTGCTATCATCCTTATCCCCCAAAAGTCTTCTCTGGGTGATCCCTAGAGTTTTGTGAGGTAGGAATGATTAGAGTTCTTAGCCAAACCATTTGGAGTTTACGTATTTAATTAAAGCAATCCCAAAACAACTCAGAAATAAGCTACTGAAAATGGCATTGTACGGTATGCATCCACTGGGTAGAACTTTAAGTCTCAGGAATTTGCACCACTATGTAAACATCTTGAAGATACAGAAAGCACGATTTAATTATAATTAATTGTCATGAATGATGCTGGACTGCTTGATTCTAATCACTAAGTTATTCTCTTAAGTGGGTCGTTAATATTTATTCTACATAATACTAAGTCCAAAATTTGATTTATGGGCCGGTGATTTTTTTCTTTGTTTCAGCAGTGATTCTGTAAGACATGTGCCCTTTGGAAGTGAGAGGAAGGGGGAACTTTGAAACTTGTGATTCTTACTTTCCTGAATAAGCTTATTTATGAAAATAATAGGATGCTTACATTTTCCGCAATGTGTAAGTTTATTTTTAATCCTGTTTTATATTCCAAGAAGGAATAAATGGCAGATGGAAAAAAGGAAATGTACTTTGCATATAAACTTACAACATATGTCATTTTATATTTTGCCATAGATGATGTGATATTTATTTGTATTTATTATTGCATTATACTTGCCATTCCATTTCTATTTATTGTATTTATTATTCCTTAGACTTATTCTTTTAGTTTTCTATTCAATGTTATATTTATTAATCCATTTAATTCTTGTGTTTAACTTGTAGGGTCCATGGTAAAATGAAGGGGTACCCCGTCACTGATCATGACTTTGAAATCTTTCTTACACAGTCTTCATTTGAAAAATGGATTTGAGAGAGTCAGTTGCTGTTTAAATGCCCTGAGGCCTTTGGGGAGGGTGAATGAAGATGGCCATTGAGTTGCTTCTTCCTACAAAATCACTCTCTTCAGACGAGGATACTGGGTTAATGGAAAAACCCTTAATCTCAAAAGCATGCCTGAATGTGCCACCCCAAAAAGTAACCTCATTCATCCCTTCCCCTGCCTTCATTTTTTTTCTTTTTTGAGATCTCAGAAAAATTGAGACATACATTAAAGTGTCCCTTTAGCTGTCCTAACTTAGGCAACCAGCATTTACTCAATAGAACCCCGGGATTCAGAGAACTTGACAACATCAGGAGTTCATATTTCCATCCAGATGAACTGCTCATGAGTTAAGTTTTACAGTGTCTTAGACCCAAGACCCAAACAGGCTTTTCTTTGATTTCAGAGACAAGAACTGCCTTCTCTTTAGTCTTAATCTTTTCTTTTTCTTTCTTTCTTTTTTTTTTTTTTGAGAAGATATGCATTGTCGCACATTTCTCAAAAAAAATTCCCACTTTCCTGTTAGGTTTGCTTTTCCTGTGCATCTCCAGCAACGTATCAGGCAAATAAAGAGGTGCAGGATCTTACTCTGCACTTATATGTTTTCATTTTTATTTGGAGGTACCCATTCCATGTGGCCAAAGACCAACATTTCTTGATTTTTCTCAAAAGTCTGGTTCTAGGGAAAGCTTTTGATTGACTATGCTCTCTGAAGAGACCCTTTTCCCCATCATGCTGATTATTTAGAGGGACCACCAATAAAGGTTAGGATATATTTCTAGTTTTCCAAAGGCCAAGAGTAAATAAAATATTTTCTCACCACCCCAAATTAGATTAGGTGAAGAAGAAATGGGCAATAAGCAGTTCCCCAAGCATCTCCCATAATTCGGTTAGATAGTAGGTTTATGTTGATGGTCTCGAGAAAGGGGCCCTTGTTGGAATTGTTTACTCTCCCGTGTAGCCTACTGAAGGGACCAGTTGAATGAATGCGTGTCTGACAATAGAAGCTGTGGCTAACAGCAAAGATTAAGGAAGACAGTGGCTCCCCAGCCCTGGAGTCCTTCTCATTTGTAGCACTGTTTTGTTCCTTTCCACTTAGAAGAATTATCTGGAGGACTTTATTCCACGAAGGTGTACAAACAGCTCACGTTTTTCTGCCATGTCCACTTCTTTCTCATGCTGTACTTTTTCATTGTTTGGGTCATCAAGTCCCTCTGAATATTAAAATTTGCATTCATTTTAGGGGAAAAATAATTGCTTCTAAGGAATTTGAATACTACTGTGAGCATTAGGAGGCCTCCATTTTTCACAGAAAATGGTAGCTTTATTGTACAAAGAGTAAACATGTTTGAATCCCAAAAGATTTTAGTTTAAAACAAGCTAACCAATAGCAAAGGTCACACACACAAAAAATTCACCTCTCTAATGCCTTCTCACTTCTCAGTTTTGCTTGGCTTTATTATAACCATGGAATTAAGAACTGTGTTTATTCTTTCTTGTAGATCCCTTTAAAAACTTTTTTAGTCGTACCGCTAAATTCCTAAAAACCTTACTTCCTTGTCTATATGCATTTAGGTTTCCCTGCTTTCTTAATGAACTCTTCCAATCCTTCAGCTAAATCTTGACTGGTGTAGAGTATGCCCATTGAAAATAACACTGCTTGGGTGGCCCCTATTTGCACCTTCTTGATTTGTCTTGGGCAAATAGGGAGCTTCCTCTTACCCTCATCCCTCCATCTGTTGACAGAAAATGTTATGTCACCATGGAGACAATGGAAAGGAAATTGTGGGCGTCTAATAAAGGGAGGAAAACAAAACTGCTTGTAAAATGCTTTTAGTTCCTGGGAAAGAGTGATATATAAATACATGGATTAAGGGCATACATTCAAGCCAGTTTGAATTCACATAACTTTTTTTGGACGATTGTCTCACAATATTGACCCAAGTCCAGATTAGGGCCTCTGGGGTGTCCCTTTCTCTACTGATTTTCAGTTTATTGGTTCTGCTGTCCCATTACTCTCTATCTGATTTGCTCAGCATTTCCCTTGCTATTTTATTATGGTTGAAAGTTCTGTTTGGGAAGGGCAGATACTCCTGTATTCTACAGACTGCTGGCATCACATTTAATTTCCTTGATTCTGGGACACTCACTTTGTTCTCTACAATTTATTAAAAGAAGAAGAGGAATCGATAGTTGAGAAATTTTATTAGCTAATTTCCATTGAAATATGACTTTTTTTTGTCATCTATGTCCTCTGACATCGACATCTTTCATTTTCGAAGTAGAGATGAGCCCCTTTATGGATGCATCAACTAATTGCATCCAAAGAAATTAAAAAGAGACTTAATTTTTCTTTACCCACTCACTGTACACATTCTCCATAATTGAAAAAAGAGAAGTACAATAGTGATCCCAAGTAATCCTAATTAGTTCAATGGATATTTGAACCCTATCAATTACTTAACTAACTTAAGACAGTGGGGGCATGTTGAGTGGAGGGCCATCAGTAGGTGGTTTGTAGTCCCAAGTAAAACGATTGGCTTGAAACACAGATAATGTCCCAAACTCTGCTCTTGAAATGCCTGTGAATATAGTACTTGATGAAAGACACGTCTAAAAATTTGCATTTCTGGTGTTCGAGCAGGGCCAAGGTGAGGTGAAGAATGCATTTGGAAATTAGACTGTGAAGCTGGGAGTTTGATTGTGGCTTGACTTGGGGAGGTGTTGGATCAGGTACAGAGCTCAGCGCGGTGACTTTAAATACCTGGTGAACACAGGTGTCTGGAATCCCGGGCTTAAGAAGGCTGTACTGAATTCCCTCACCTGCCTTTTATCAGCAGCTGTATTGACAAGATTTTTTATCGCTTCCTAAATGTCTGCACTGGCTGCTTTATTCTCTTGCTAAAGTTTGATATTTATATATGTATAAATAGTCTGGACATTGCATCATCCTTCCCAGTTATTAACAGTCCTGCTTCCTCTTTAATATCTCTTTTCTTCCTGACATATGTGTAAATCCTTCTCCTTCCCCTTCAACTCCTTTATCTAGAATTAACTCAGTCAACTTCCACTGTCTTTTTTTTTTCTGCTGCAAGCATGACAGCACCATCATGTAAAATAATGCTTATGTAGTAAAATGTATAACAAATATATTAATAGCATTTCTCTGTTGCCAGAAAAACCCTGTATATGTTTTTAGTAAATTTAAGAATTAAAATTCGTTTACACAGTATTAGCCTGAATTACTTTTAATAAAATATAGTCCTCTTCAGCTTAATATATATTTTATAATCTTACCTTTATTCAATTATTAATGCCACTTCTAATATAATAAACATTATTTCCTAAGGGAATAATCAGAAAAGGAATAAAAATTTTTGGACCGTTAAAAAAGTACTCATAAAACTTAAACTTGTTTGAGAATACCCAAAGCTATGTTTTCCTAGGAAAAACAACGGGAAAAAAATTCACCAAAGTACCGACAGTGGTTAACCTGAAGCAGAAGAATGGATTAATTTATATTTTCTCCTTTATCTTCTTTTATATTTTGCAAGTTTTCTACAGCACTAATGTATTACTTTTGTAATAAAATACTTACATCTTAACTTAAGAAAGCTATTAAAGCAATACATGTTCAGTGGAACAAATTCAAACAATACCAAAGTGTGAAATGTACAAAATGGTAGTTTGCGTTTTGTCCCAACTAAGGTTATGCTCCAGTTTCTGTATACCATTTCTGATATTTTTTGCCTCTACATGCACATACATGCTCACATACTTATATACTTACACACACATACTTTTTAAAAATGAAAATTTCCCCTATAATGGCCTGTGGAATTTTGCAAGTCAATTATTAAACTGTTGGTAGCTTGAATGCAGCCATGGTGATAGTGTTTACCTCATGGAAATTAGCAAACACTAATCAAAGCTTCCTTTTTAAATGAGAGTTGGTTTCCCAGCACACCAGTGACCCATACTGTCTATCATATTCTGTAATTTGCTTTTTGTTTAGCAATGCTGGATGTGTTCCGTGTCAGTACTTATAGGTCTCATCTGATTCTTTTTATGGTGTGTGATCTTCTATTGCATGGACATAATGATATCTCCACTGATAAACTTTTATGTTTTTTCCAATTTTTGATATCACAAAAAATACCATAAGAAGTATCATAGTTATATCTCTTGATGTATTTGTGCAAGTCATTCTGTAGGACAGACAGCTAGAAGTTGAGGTTCCTTGGTCATAAAACATAAATTTAAAGTTGGACTGATATTGCCAAATTGCTCCCCAAAATCATTGTTCCAGTTTGTGCATTAACCAATTCTCTATCCTTTGGCCACTTCTTGATATTATCAATCTTTAAAAATTTTCTAATTTTACAGGCAAAATAATTGGTATTGTGTTTAATTATCCATGGGGTTAGTCATATTTTTATAAGTTTATTGTTCTTATGTGTTTATTCTTAGTTTTTTATTATTGATTTGTAGGGACTCTTTATATCATGGGTACTATATTTTTATATATTATTTATTATTATATATTATATTGTGTATTTTTAGTAAATACTTCCAATATGTTATTTTTATTTTATCATATTTTAGGCTTCTTTTATCTTATGGAAGTTAAAATCTTGCTTTATGACATCCAGGTTTCATGTTAGAATTATAAAGGTTTCATGTCAGAATTATGAAGGCTTCTCTAGTCCAAGCATGAAATTATTAAGTGGTGTCCTTAGACTTCTTCCACATGTTTTCATGGAAAAGGGCATATATTCCCACAGAAAAAGTGTTGGAGCACTCTCTTCTCCACTTCTTGTCCGCATGAGAGGAGGGATTGCTAATTTGATTGTTAAGAATTATGAGTTTTTACTGGACCAGATTTACACGTGAATGGCCTGAGTATTGAAAGTCATCGTTTCCTGTGGTATAGCCTCTTGGTCTCTTGGACATATATACTAAAGTATGGATAAAGAGTGGGCAGAAGAGGATATGGGAGTAGCAGAGAGGACAGCTGTCTTCTCTTTTTGTTTGTTTGTTTTGTTTTTTTATTCTGTTTTTTCTCTTTTTTTGCCTTTTGGGACAGCTGTCTTCTTGTGTACATGTTTATAGAAGTCCCTTTTCAATGCTTGTAAAGACCATAAACATAAGACATTAGAGGAAGAAGAAGAAAACAGGCAATTAAAGTGTGAGTCGTCAAGCTATCAACACATGGAGAGAAAGTAAAATGTGATTGAAAAATGTTACTCCCTATCGTAGCATACATTCCTGGTGCTTATGGTTTTCTGGCTCATGGGAGAATTGTACTTCTCTGTCCCTTAGAAGTGAGAAAGAGCCATCTGATAAATTTTGGCTAGTGGATTAGACAGTGATATGTGTTACTGCCCAGCCAGAATATTCAGTTGCGGCCATGAGACCTTCAGCTCCTGGTCACGGAGGCACATGTGGAAAAGGAGCCTCTCTCAGCAGGGTCTCTAAGTGACTATGATGAGCAGAGCTCCCCTGCCAACCCATGTTTGACATACAGCATCATCAAGAAAAAAATGCCTGAGATTTTGAAATTGTTTGTTACTGCAGCTTAATCTAGCCTATGCTGACTGTCACATTCGTCACATTCAATAAACCCATCCCAAGGCTCGTTCCCTTTAATGTCAGCCTCTTTAGTGGGGCTTGCTTTGCATCATCTGTCTCCAAGTGGTAAGCAAATCTTATCAGAGCCTGCTGAAGATCTAGTGAGATGCCTGCTCTTTCTTTGTTTCAGCTTTCCATTTCCATGAAGAGGGCTGAATCATGCCTCCAAAGCACACTGACCTGTTTTTAATTGGGGTAGAGGGAGTAGAAATGTTTTTTGTCTCAGGGTTTCCCCTGGGCTGCGTCCTCCAGTCCGAAGCCCTGCCTTTGCAGGGTTGGGGACACCTACGAGAACGTGAATACAGTTCTGCATTGGGCAAGTGATTCTTGAGTGTGTCTCCAACTGTAGGCTGGACCTCAGAGGGGCTAATGGACAGTGTTAGCCTTCCTAATATCCTATAGAAGATATTTCCTTCATTTTATTATTGTAGAAATTTTAGACTTTTCGGAGCAAAATTTTAACAAGTTATGTTTTGCACACTATTGTGTTTAACATGACACATTTAATTTAGGAATGCAGTCCTCAACTCCATCACTTTTAAGTGTAAAAATGGCAAGAAAATTAATTGGGGGAAAAAATGTAACTCTTGGAAATTTCACTATCTGGCCTAGGAGTGGACACCAATACTACAAAGTATCAAGGACTATTTGTGAGAGCAATTCATGTGACATTATTCTGTAGTCTATAAATATGTCCTAGATGCAAGAAGACCAAGGAGGGGGAAACTCCCCTCTAATTCTCACTTAGGGAGGGAAAGGACTGCTTTCCAAACCCAGGCGAGTGCTATTGCAGTAATGGGGCATCACACAGGCAAAATTGTATGTGTTGTCAATGGCTACAATGTAATTTTATTGATTTACAATGTTTAAAGTGAAGACATGATTTCTAGCTTATAGAAGGTGTCACATTGGAGTAATTGCACACCAACTAGATTTTATGACCAGAAAAGAACATGGTAATGCCCACACAGATTCCTCAGGCTGCCTTGCACTTATGTCTGCTCAGTAATCAGGGAGTTATTATTAGCAGTTGTCCTCTTGAATACTCAGAGGAAGCCCAGATGTCATGTGGCCGAAGCTTGGTTTTAGTATATGTATTGGAATCATCCAAAGGAAAACTTGCTCCTTTGGCATGGTCGAGACCCATCCTGTCCCTTTGGTGTCCAGTTGTCTAGGTGTCCACAGACACTGTCCCCATGGCGGTCGCCGTTATGTGCTTTACCATGTCTCAGGCACCAGTACCAAAGCTGGCCTGGGAAGTGCTGGTCTCTAAGCAAAGCAGTATCAGGCTGTGATTCTCACACCACCTGCATTGGAATCACCAGGTTTCCAGGCTCTGAGTCAGATGCACTGCAGCCAAATCTCAGGAGGGGAGGGCCTTGAAAGGTGCATTTTGGACAAGCACATTTGGGGATTCCTATGCATAGAAGAGCCTGAGAACCTGGAAATAAGAAAAGACTTACATATGACCTATGTGAGAATTTTAAACAAGGTATGGGTTTTATTTTTGTTATCATTTTGTTTAACATTTGTATGGGATCTTATTCAGAGAAACTCAGAAACCTAGGTTTATATCAGCTTTCCAAATAATTTTCATAGTCTTTTAAGGCATGTTGTGTTCCAGATTTGTTGTGATAAGAATATATGCCCATATTTTTATGCTTGTACAAGTATCGGAGGTATATCTTATGTAAGGACCTTGTTTGGAGATCAACTTTTTACTTTTTTAAAAATTAAAGTATGGTTGATATACAATCTTATATTGGTTTCAGGTATACAACACAGTGGTTCAACAGTTACCCATATTCTTAAATCCTCATCCCCACCAGTGCAGTTACTATCTGTCAACATAGGAAGATGTTACAAAATCATTGCCTATATTCTCCATGTTGTACTACTATCCCTGTGACACACCTGTCAGAATGGCCACTATCCAAAAGACAAGAGATAATTAAGTGTTGGCGAGGATGTGGAGAAAATGAAACCCTCTGACACCATTGGTGGGAATGTCAATTGGTGCAGCCACTGTGGAAAGCAGTATGGAGGTTCCTCAAAAAACTATAAAACAAATACCATATCCAGTAATTCCACTTCTAGGAATTTACCCAAAGAAAACAAAATCCCTTATTCAAAAAGATATATATGCACCCCTATGTTTATTGCTGCATTATTTACAATAGCCAAGATATGGAAACAACCGAAGTGCCCATCAATAGATGAGCGGATAAAGAAGATGTGGTACATATACACAGTGGAATATTATTCATCCATTAAAAAGAAAGAAATCTTGCCATTTGTGACAACATGGATGGATCTACAGGACATTATGCTCAGTGAAATAAGCTAGGCAGAGGAAGACAAATACTATATGATTTCACTTACTTGTGCAATCTAAAAACAAAATAAAATGAACAAAACAGCAGTAGACTCACAGATTTGAGAAGTGACTGGCGGTTACCATGGGGGAGGCGTTGGGGTAGGTGGGTGGAAGGGGGATAAAGGGGCACAAAAATTCTCAATCACCTGTGCCATTTTTGACAATATAATACTTCAAGGTATTTTGAAAGAATTGTATCTAATGAAGGAGAAGACCATACAATTTTTATTTGAAATTAAAGCATGTTAGTTTTTCTAAGACTGATCCAAGTTTACAAAATGATTTTAAAGATATTGCCACCTCTGTTGTGAAATAATATATGCTTTCTGAGACTGACCACTACTGTGATGTGATTAAATTAGAAATCCATTTCTGTTCTTATAAGTGTGGTCAACATGGGATGTCATTTCTCATAGGCTAAAAATTGCTGACCGAGTCTTTGAGTAAGTTGATAAATATGAGCATTTTTCTGCAGAAAAAAAGTGTACTCAAGTTAACATTTAAAAGAAGAAAGATTTCTTTTCTTACATTCTGTAAACAGGCTGTGATAGTTTTTGCAATTGTGACGGGTTTACCCAGTAGTTAGCAGCCCTCTTTGAAGGCACCAAAGGGGAATGCCTATCTGTCATAATTCCAGGGCCATGGGCTTGCCCCTTTCTGAGCCCTTACCATATGTAAATCTTATCTGCTCTACTTTGCAACACCTCTGTAAAGGCAGGTTGCACGAGGGGATATGGGCTTCGAGTTAGTGATTTCCCTTGGTACACATGCACCTGCCCCTACCTTGCAGTGTCTTTTCTTGAAACTCTTTTAGGTTGGCGACCATCTATTTATGACTCTAGTACATCGCTCAGTCAGTTTCAATTCCTCACAGCTATTAGCATCATGAATTTACATCCTGTACACAAATCTTGAATTGAGAAAAATTGTCAGCACCTCAGTCAGCTCCAGGACCCAGTGAGTAGAAGCCAGAAGGGAAGGCCCAGCATTTCTACTCCCAGCTTGAAACACTCAAGAGCACTAGGGCTCCCTAAACACAAAGTGGTGGCAACCCCAGGCCTCATTCGTCCCAGGATGTGGAAGGAGAAATTTCTAGGCTAGGTTATAGCTCTTTTTACTCTCCTTGCCAAGATTTGAGGCACATTGCAATGAACACACAGCCTTTTCCAGATATTTTATGTATCTGTTTTTATTTTAATTTCCACCACATTTTATTTATCCATTCAAAGTTGATGGACACTTGGGTTGTTTCCATTCTTTTGTTATTATGAATAATCTTGCTATGACCATTCACATACAAGCCTTTGTGTGGACACGTGGTTTCACTTCTCTTAGGTAGATTCCTAGGAGTGGAATTTCTGGGTCATATTGACATAGTTATGTTACACTTTTTAGGAAAGTGCCAAACAGATTTCCAAAATATCTGTACCATTTTATGTTGCTACCAGCAACCAGTTACTTTTATAACCAGTTACAATTCTTGCCAAAAATTGATATTGTCTCCATTTTTATTATAACATTTTCAGCAGATGTGTAGTGGTGTCTCTGTGCTTTAATTTGCACTTGCCTAATGATTAAAGGAGTGGACATCTTCTTCATGGTTTTTAGCCATCTGCATGTCTCCTTTGGTGGAAGCATTTTTTAATCTTTTGCCCATTTTTAAATGGAGTTAGTTGTTTGTCATATTATTGAGAGGAGTTGGTTATATATTATTGATACAAGTACTTTGCTTAAAATATAATTTGTAAATATTTCTTTCCAGTTCATGGCTTGCTTCTTTATTTTCTTAACGGTGTAATTTGAAGTATGAAATTTTAATAATATGTTTTATCTTTAAAGAATGGTGTTATATCTAAACTCTTTACACAAACCAAGTCACAGAGATCTATGTTTTCTTCTAGAACAGGGTTTTGCAGCAGCAGCATTATTAAGATTTGGGGTCGGATAATTCTCTGTTGTAGATGGCTGTCCTGTGCATTATAAAATACAAAGCAGTATCCCTGGCCTTTGCCCAAAAGATGCCATTAGTACCTACCTGCCACCTGGATGACAGCCCAAAATATCTCCAGACATTGGCAAATGTTCCCTGGCAGGCAAAATTGTCCTGATAGAGAACCACTGTTCTAGAAGTTTTATAGTTTAAAATTCTGTTAGGTTTCTGACTCATTCTGAGTTTATTTTTTGTGTGTGGTATAAAATAAGGGTCTAAAGGTTTTGCTTTTTTTTTCATATGAATATCCACTTAACCTAGCACCATTTCTTGAAAGACTATCATTTCCTCTGTCAGATTGTCTTGGTACCAAGAACACACAATAGGAGAAAGGATAGTCTCTTCGATAAACGGTATTGGGAAAGATGAAGAAAAATTGGACCTTTATCTCACATCACATACAAATGTGAACCCAAAATAGGCTAAAGATTTAAATGGAAGACTTTTGAAACCATAAAACACCAGGATAAAACAGAGAGGAAAAAAAGCTTCTTGACATTGGGCAGTGATTTTTTGCATATGACACAAAAAACACAGGCAATAAAAGTAAAAATAGACAAATAGGATTTCATGAAACTAAAAAGCTTCTGTATAGCAAAGGAAATGACAAAAAGAAAAGGTAATCTATGGAATGGGAGAAAATATTTGCAAGCTGTATATCTGGTAAAGCGTTCATACCCAAAATGTATAAGGAATTCATGCAATTTGAAAGCAAACAAAACAAAACAAAAATAACTCAAAAAATGGTCAAAGGACTTGAATAGACATTTTGTAAAAGAAGACGTACAAGTGGCCCACAGGTATATGAAAAGGTCTCAACTTCACTAATCATCAAGCAAATGCAAATCAGAATCACAGTAAGATGTCACTTCATGTCTGTTAGAGTGACTATTAAGAGAAAGATGAAAGATAAGTATTGACAAGCATGTGGAGAAAAGGGAACCATTTTATATGTGTATAATGCAATAGTATTCAGTCATAAAGAGAAGGTAATCCTGCTATTTGTGACAACATGGATGAGCCTGAATGGCCAGGCAGAGAAAGACAAATGCTGCCCTGATCTCATTTATATGTGAAATATTTTAAAATATCGAACTCTTAGAAATAGAGAGTAGAATGATGGTTACCAAGGGCCTGGGGGGAGTAAGATATGGGAGATGTTGTTTAGGAGCACAGAGTTTCAGTTACCCAAAATAAATAAGTTTTGGAGCTTTAACACATAACAATGTGACTATAGTAAACAATATTGCATCATATACTTGAAATTTGCTAAAAGTGTAGTTCTTAATTATTTTTACCACACAATAAAAGTAACTATGTGGGGTGACATGTATTTGAATTACTTTGATTGTGGTGAATATTTAACAGTGTATTTAAATGGCAAATCATCCAGTAGTACACCTTAAATATATACAATTTTTAATTGTATTTATATATATACTACACATATATGTATATATATATATATCAACTATAACTCAAGAAAGTTGGAAAAAAGTGTTGGGTAGTCTGATGAGTGGGCAGAAGAAAAGAAACTAAAAATTTTAAAAATTGTCTTGGCAGCTTTATCAAAACTCAGTTGACCAAAATTATGTTTATTTCTATTAGAATTTCCATTTTATTCCTTTGGTATATCTACTTATACTTACACCAATGCCATAGTGTCTCGATTGCTGTAGCTTTTAGTAAGTTTTGAAATAAGGTTATATAAGTCCTGTGGCTTTGGATTTTTTTTTTGAAAATTATTCTAGTTATTCTAGGTCCTTTGCATTTATTTATTTATTTATTTATTTATTTATTTTTTAGTTTATTTTGATATCATTAATCTACAATTAAATGAGTAATATGGTGATTACACTACCCCCTTCATCAGGTTCCCCCCCCCACCCCAACCCCATTGCAGTCTCTGTCCATCAGCGTAGTGAGATGCCATAGAGTCACTACTTGTCCTCTCTGGGTTGTACAGCCTTCCCCATGCCCCCCGAACATTACATCTGCTAATTGTAATGTCCCTTCTTCCTCCTTTGCATTTATATGAAAGTTTTATATTTGATCAACTTACAAATTTCAACCAAAAAAACCCGCTGGAATTTTTCATAGGAATTGCCATGAATCTATTTAGATAAATTTGTAGAGAACTGCTATTTAACAGTTGAATTTTCCAACCCATCAACAGTGTGCCCCCATTTATTTACACCTTTAATTTCTCTCAGCACTTGTTTATAGTAAAGTGTTTAAGTCTTGCACTTTGTTGGATTTGTTACCAAGTATTATATTCTTTCTGATACTATTGTGAATTAAATTATTTTCATAATTAATTTTCACATTTTTGTTGCTAGTATTTTGATTATTTGCATATTTATCATATATCGTGCTACATCATAGTAGGGGTGTGTGTGTGTGTGTGTGTGTGTGTGTGTGTGTTACTTAGGATTTTCTCCATATCAGAGTATGTCACTTGCAAATAAAACCAACTTTAACACTTCCTTTCCAATTTGTATGCCTTTAATTTTTTTGGTAGCGGTTGAGGAAATTCTTTTTTACTCCAAGTTTATTAAGATCTTTTTAAAAATAATGAGTGGGGTGTGAGTTTTCTCAAGTGCTTTTTCTTTTCTATATCTATTGAGTGGTCATGTAAGATGATTTTCATATGTTAAATCAACCTTGCTTTCCTTGGATAAATCTCACTTGGTCATGGTTTAAAATATTTTTTATCTGTTGATTCATTTGGTTTACTGAATTTTAAAGGTATTTTTGCCTCTATTTTCATGACAGATATTAATCTATAATTTTATTTTCTTATAATGTTTTTGGTTGGCCTTGTTCAAAGAATTATATTGACCTTATAAAATTATTTGGAAAGTCTTTCCTTTTCCTGCTTTCTGAAAAAATTTTTGAAAGATTGGTATTTGAATATATGATAGAATTCATCAGTGAGGCAATCTAGAATTGCAGTTTTCTTTGTGGAAATATTTTTGAATTATTAATCAAATTCTTTACTGGTTGTAGAGCTATACAAATTTTCTATTTCTTCCTGTGTCAGTTTTGTCAGTTTCTACCTTCTAGAAATTTGTCCATTTCATATAATTTGTTAGATTTGTTGTCATTAGAATTGTTAATAATGTCTGCCTATAATCCTTTTGATTTCTGTAAGGTTAGTACTAATTTTCCCTCTTCTGTTCCTGATTTTGTCAATTTTTACCTTCTTTCTTTCTTTCTTTCTTGATTTAGCTAAAATATGTAAATTTTCTTGATCTTGTCAAAGAATCACCTGTGGATTTATTATTTTCTCTATTTCTTTGATTTCCATGTGAACTTATGTTATTAACTTTTTCTGTTTGTTTTGGATTTAGTTTGCTTTTATTTTTCTAGTTTGTTAAATAGAACACTTAGATTATTTATCTGAGAACTCTTTTTTGATATAGTTATAACTTTCCCTATATGCACTGCTTTAGATAGATGCCATACATTTTTATATTTTGTGTTTTTTTTCATTCAGTTAACAATGTTTTGCAATTTTCTTTGATCAAGAGTTTTGAGAAGTGTATTGTTTAATTTCCAAATATTTAGGGATTTATCAGATTTTTCTTTTTTGTTGATTTATTTAATTCTGTTGTAGCCATAGAACATAATATTTGATTTCAATCCTTTAAATTTATTGGGACTTGTTTTTTAGCATAGCACAGAGGCCAGCAAAACATGGTTTGTGGTTATGCATCTTAACTTATTACCATCTACTTCATCATGATACTAACTTAATTCTACTGTGTTGTATCTGCCACTGAGCCCCTGAAGTGAAATTTTTAGATATTGTACTTTTCATCTCCAGAATTTCCATTTTTTAAAAGATAATTTCTATGCCTTTTTTCTTTATGTTTATTTTTTGAGTCAGTTAGGGTACTTTCCTTTAATTCTTAAATGTAGTTTTCTTTAGTTCTTTTAACATACTTACAATACTGAATTGAAGACTTTGTCAACTAAATTTGACATCTGAGGACACTCAGAGCAACTTCTCTTAACTTCCCTTTTCCCCTCAGCTCTGGGTAACACTTTCCTGATTCCTTCCCTGGTGTGTAATTTTTTGTTAAATATGGAAGCTTTTTAGAAATCGTATTTTAGGAACTCTGGATATTCCCTTTCAGAGGGTTATTGTCATTGATGACTTAAAAAAAAGTGTGTATGTTTGTTTAGTAATTTTTTTGACTAAATTTTTGAAATTTATATTCCCTACACTATGTGGCCACTGATCTCTCTGCTCTGTACTCCCCTCCCACCTTGTTCTTATTTTTAAGGCTGATTTTTTAAGGAATTCCTCTATTTCTACATTAGCAAGTGGTGAGTCAAGGATTGGCCAGAGGTTGGGTATAAACATCTCAAGCCAGTAAACCTCCTGCCCTCAGCTGATGGGTTCAGACACACACTCAAAGTGTAGGCAGTTTTCAAGGCTATTCCTTCTTCTGATTCCCACCAGGCACTCTAGTATGCTGATGCAGGAAGGCTCCTGGTAGGACAGAGATATGTGAACAACCAGCTCTGGCCTCCTCCAGTCTCCCCTGTGTGTGCACAGCTCCTTCAGTCAGCCAAGAATATCAAATTTCTATGACTCTCATTGTCTTAGTTTCCTAGTAAATTTCTGGCTGGCCCACAAATATCCTTACCAGGTTTGCAACTTAGGCTATCAGAGCTGCTGGCTGTCCCAATTCTTTTGTCACTGAAATTGTTACTTATTACTAACAACTCTGCTGGGCATGGGATTTTCCACTACTGCTCCAAATCATCAATTTTATCCTGCAGTTAAGTTGCTGGTTATTAACCACTTGCCTTGCCCTGTTAGAACTGGCATGAAGAAAGAGCTAGGGAAGGGAATGCGAGCAGCCTCAGGGCAAGAGTACCATGGATTCCCAACTCTGCTGACCTCAAATATAGTAGGTTTCATTAATACATGCTTATCAGTTTGTTCTAAGCATTTACTCAATTTCTACCATAACAAGATGGTTGTTTTTTGATACATTTGTCCAGTTTTGTAATTACCATTTGGTGACCTCCTCACTCACCAATCCACTAGCTTTGCTTTTTGTCTTCACAGACTGCAGTATCTTGGATTACTCACTTAGAACCTGCAGATCCCAAGCCTAGCCCAACCCGTAGGGCACCTCGCCTAGCCCAGCCTAGTGCTCTAATGATGGTGCTCAGGCATCCTGGAGAAGAAAGAATTAAATACATTTTTATTCATTTGTATTTTAATGCCAATGAGCACCTGGTCATTACTTAGAGTGAGTTTCTGGTAGGCAAAAGTCCAGAAAAGGCAAAGGAAGACACCAACGGGGCAAAGGGCACCGATTCACAGCAGTGACATCGTACTGAACACAAACAACTCACTTTCTGCTTTTGCTCAGGATCAAACTGTGGAGCTGCCTAGTTTTCGTGTTGTTTTGTATCCTATATAAATGTTTGAAAGGACTTAGAAAATGCCCATAAGAGCCTCCACTCAATAGTCTACTTGTTTGTTTATATATACATAATATCCAGGGTGCTGAGGTATCTGATAGGAAACATCAGAACATTTGAAGAATGATCACATTTCTCCAGCTATGCTTTTCAGAAATAACTCTTCAGAAATATTAATCTTGAAAAAGAAAGTCAAATGGCTTGGTGTGTGTGAACTGAACAACGTTTGAGTAAGGCATTTAGTAATAATCTTTGAGCCTTTTATAGGACAGGATATTTTTTCACCAAGGTGTAGCTATTCCTTTCATGATGTGATAGAAGATTGCTATCTTCTCCAGGAAAAGGAAGAGTGTTCTGTTAAAACACGTTACTAAGGCATATTCTCAGAAGCAATATGGACCTAGTGGTGGGAGGAGCAGACAGGGAGCTCATGACAAAAGGTCTGACTCCAGCTTCTTTCTCAAACTTGGCATATCCATGAGTGTTTTTACTTCTCTCTGGGTTGTTTATTCTCGGCTCAATGCACCTGCTGGTATCCTTGTGATGCACAATAACGTGTGGAAAGCTGCACACATTAACTATATATACATATGTGGTATTTGTGTCACTGTTCTCCTCTCGCATACTCATCATCTCTGAACCTGGCTAGGCCCTCTCCTTGCAGTCACTGTGGCAGGTGATGGGTGGCTGACCGCTGATCATGTGGGTGTCAGGTGGCCAGCCCCGATGCCCACTGCCTACCATGCAACTTTCAAGAACCTTGGGAAAACAGCAGAACACAGGCATGACATAGTGTGTCTTTACAATGTGACAGATGCTGCACAAGGCTAGTTTAATGTCCATTATTCTCAATCTTCAGAATAACTGCATAATATAAATATGAAAATTTACATTAGAACAACTTCAAATGTAAATATGAGAAAAAATGTAGGCCCAGAGAAATTAAATAATGATCAAACGTCACAAAGCCAGTAAGAGAGAAGGCAGGGTTTGAAATTTGATGTATCTGATTCAAAGCCTGTTATTCTGGCCACTATGATGCACTGCTTCTTTAAGCCATATGTAGAAACTTAGCAAAAAGAAAATGTCACTCATTCATTCACCCATTCATTTTTTTCATTTATTTAATATTTATGGGGTGCCCAGTGTGTGAGAACCATGATAGATCGTTGCTTTGAAAACAGGAGTCTGCTTCTAAGGCTCTGGGCTTTTAGGGCTTCCAGAAGGTCAGGATCCCCAGACCAGCACCATCAGCATCATCTGAACACTCAGTGAAAAGGCAAACTCTCCGGTCTTCCCCGGACCTAGTGAATCAGAAACTCTAGGAGTAGTTGAAGAGGCAGAATACATCACACTCTTTGAAAGGCCTTGGTAGGACTAATCTGTGATGAAACAGTCCCTTTAGCTGATGGGAGAAGGACTGAGTTCTCCTTTTTCAGAAATAACTCCCAAAGTGAAGAAGGCAAATCCAAGAAAGTCATCACAGCTCTCTCACAGGGGCCTTTTATGCTGGTGCCAGAAAGCAGATATTCACTGGGGGACATTTGCAGTGTATTAACAAAGTCAGACTGCCTTTTCTACATTTAATTCCCAGTAACTTGGTCCATTAAGAGATGCTACAGTAAAGAACCCTAACAATTAATTTCTTTTTCCTCCTTTTTTTTTCCTCTTGCCTCCTGTTCCTTCCTCCCTACTTTTCTCTTCTTAGATATAGTAAAGTATATATACACCACTACCCTTTTTCCACTCAGAAGATCCCTAGGGTGGAGATAGATTACTCAAAATATAAAACACTCTTTTTCTGAACACAAAAAAATGGATATTTCATTGTATGTTCACTTACCCATTGGTATGTATACTCTGCAAGCATATATTATATGGAATTCCCCATTTTTTTCTGCCCCTTACAATTTGTTTTACCATTTTTCTGAGGGTATTAGAAACTTTTCCTCAGGCTGAAATGCTGTATAAACAATTTTGAAATCCTCAGTGTCTCCAGCCCAAAAGAACTCAGCACTGACAAATAAAACAACAGAATGAAATTTAAAAACATATCCTTAAACATTTCTAAAAGTTTGTATTTCTTACCTGTTATAATCAAAACTACTACAACAGAATTTTCTGTACCTTAGATTCAGATGTATGACTGGTCAGATA
Source organism: Smutsia gigantea (assembly GCA_032199065.1). Lineage (NCBI taxonomy): Eukaryota > Metazoa > Chordata > Mammalia > Pholidota > Manidae > Smutsia > Smutsia gigantea. Next base: position 227,453 of record JAVSCE010019623.1, read on the forward strand.
ATGCCTTTTATAAATAATAGTAATGACTATTCTATTAATTATTATTACACAATTTTTTGTAAAAAATTACAAAATTCATCATCAACCCAGCAATCAGGGGAGGTGTAATTGTTCTATTTTATAGATAGGATTAATAAGTCACAGGGAGTTTAAGCAGCCTATTCAGACCTACAGCACTGTGGGGACATTGCATAAGTGGGGTAAATGAAAATCTAAAAGGGGTGGCTTACCTTAGATCTCTGATACCTTCAAAATAACCATGTTTTTATTTAATATTCTGTGGTTGAGAGGTAAAATGTAAATATGAATTAATACAGGTAATCGTCCTTCAAGCATGGGTATAGAGTTGGAAGAGAAAAGGGAAGCAATGGTTCAAGAAAGGCTCTCCTAAGGAAACATGTTGAGACAGAGATGCAAAAGTTGAGTAGGAGATAGCTTTGAGCTCCTGTGGGGACTGAGGAAGGAGGAGGGAGAGGAATACTTCTAGTCAATCACCAGGCAAGATCAGAGTTTTTGGAGGTATTGAAAGAACAGCTGTATGAACCCATGGAAAAAGTTGGAGAAGTTGAGGATAACAGGTGGGTGGGGGCACATCATGTAAAGGTTATTCATTACCTTCCAGATAATAGAACGCCCCTGAATAATCTTCAAGGGGTTTGGAGTCTGTTGATGGGGGAAGATGGCATATCATATTTGCAATTTAAAATGATCACTTTGGAAGTAACTACACTAGTTGGGGTGAGGATTTAATAATGTATAAAACTGTTGAATCACTATGTTATATACTTGAAGCCAATATAATATTGTATGTCAATTATAAGTCAATAAAAAGTAAACAAATGAATAAAATGATCACTTTGGGTACAGATCAGATGAGGAAAGACTGGTTACCTGAAAGCAATTTGGACTAGAAGTGGTAGACTGTGGGGACAAAGTAGAAGACAAAGGCAGAAGACAGTCAGGAGAATGAATTGATTGGACCTGGGGATGAAATGGGGGTGGTGATCCAAGGGAGATGGTATTTCAATGTGTGGCTGTTAGAATATTTTTGTTTGATTTTGTTTATTTGTTAATAAAGGTATTAAGTTATAAAAGCGTTCTGTGGTACTGTTTTCTCTATGTCATTTGTGGCTTTCTCTTTGGATTTGAGAAAAGATGCAATGTCAGGCTTTTTCCTCCAAGGCAGGAGATAATCATCATCGTATTCTAGAATGCTACCAGGCTCAGAACACTGCCAAACTCGAATCTTATTTTTGACAGCAAATCCTATTTTTCTGAGCACTAATAGATTCATAATTAAAAAGAATTTCAGTCTTCAAGAGTGAGGATATTAAACAAATAATGTTATTAAAGTTATTCTGCTGTTACATATGTTTATCCTTGGCCCTTCAGTTTGGAGCAAACGGGAATTTTTTTCTTCCTTTTAAACCATGACATCTTTCTTCTCCTTTCCCTTCTCAGTTAAGTCCTGTTTCTTTCATTTCATTGTTTGATTCTATATGTTTGACCAAAACCAAAAGTACAAAGCAGGTAAAAAATACTCTAGACATTGGTAGAAAAAAAATACTCCTGAAACTGTTCGTGAAAGTGAAAATAGTGGATCCCTTCTAGATCCATACAAACAAAACAGTTACCTTTTTAAAAAAAAAATCTGAAAGCATGACTGTGTCTTGATATTGACTGTTCTGTGTCAGTTTTTCCTGAAACAGAGTGGCCTTTCAAATTCTAAATTCATCTTCTTTTATTTCTAAAAATGTTATTAAAGTATACTTTATTTTTTTCTTCATATTTGGTTCTCTTTTTCTGGTAGTAATTTTGAATACTTTTTTATGTATTCCTCAACTATTAATATACCTCTAGTCTTTTAAAAAACCTTTTGGTTTTTGTTGTATTTTGTTGCTTTTAATGTTGCTTGGCTTTTAGTTCATTCTGTGAATATTTTCAGCAATGGCTATTTTCCCAGATGTGGCTCCAGTTTTGTCTTTATTTTTGTGATTTTGTTTTCCTGCTTTTTCTTGAGCTATGACAACTCGTGTTTATCTCTGGTCTTAGCACATGTTCTCTGAGTTACTGAATCTCTGCTTTGTATTCTTGTTTTATAGGGGTTATTGACTCATTAGGTTTAACAATGTATAACAACATATTTGGACATGTTCTTTAAACTGCCTCATGGCAGTTTTCTGGTGACTGCTCCTTGCCTGCAGTATTTTTGTTACTGCTCCTCCTCAAGCCTATTAAAAATATTGCTATATGGGTTAAGTATTGGTTCTTTTAAAAAAATTATTACTCTAGAAACTCAGGACTTCATAGAACTCAGGACTAAAACTCAAGAGAGTCTATAGATGTGCAGAGCTTGGTGGACGTAAGGGAGGGGATGGCCAATGCTATGTTCCACATCAGCAGGAATGTTTTTAGTGACAGGACTGTGCATGTGATTGTGCATATGCTTTTTTTAGACTTCATTTTTCTCTCATAAATGGAGACAGGCACTGCAGCATAGTTCACAAGCTGACAATACAGAACTTTTCTTCTTTACTTTCAGAGGGTGCATTCATCTTGGAGAAGGTGCATTGGCAGCATTTTCTGAGTGGGACAGATGTGGCTGTCCTCTCTTTTAAGTCTTCCCTTATCCCATTATATTTTCATTGATTTTATGGTTCAAGGTTTCAGATATCTCCTTGTTTTGTTGAAGGTGGAATTTGTGCTTCTATTTCTCATTCTCCTTATTACTTCTACATGCTTTAGAGAGCTAATTCAGGAAGCTTCATGTTTATACCACCATTATAAAACCAAAAATAATAATTAAAAAAATCTTTTCAATTTGAAGAAATGATAGATTGTGGTTTTAGTTTCTTTAATTTGCATTTCCTTTAATATTAGTCATTTGACTTTTTAAATCTTTTCCTATTTCATCTTATGTGCTTTATTTCTTAACTTTTTCAATTTTTTTCATTGAGTAGTTTTCCTTTTTCAATTTGTGGAAGAGGATTTGCCCATTGTAGCTCTAGTTTGTTGCAGTTATTAGTGTCGGCCTATCATTTGCATCCTAATTGTTTTATGGCATTTTTGGTGCATAGACATTTAACGGTTTTGTGTAGGTTGATATTTTTCTTTGTGATTTATTTCTGTGCTCTGTGGTTGGAAAATAGTTTCCAATTCTGACACCAGGTAGTTTTCACTTTTTTTCTTTTTTTTTCTGTAGTTTATCTTTTGTGTGTTTAGTGCTTTATTCTCTTTTAATTTATTTCAGTGTTTAATGTGAGGTCAGGCTTTCAGCTCAGAGTTCCCCAAGTAGTAGTCATTTTTCTCATGTCATTCACTGTAAAATCCTTTCTCTTCCCAATGATTTGTGATGTTTTCTTTGGTAAGGGTTTTCTTATTTGGTTTATTCCTTACACAGTGAATCCCACACTGGATGTTGGTTCATTCCTCTGGGTGGGGATCAGTATTGTCTCCAGCTCTCCTCCTGTCCACCTAGCTACTAGCTGACCAGTGAGATTAATGAACAGAATCTGTCCACCTCTGGTGCCCAGAAAATCCTACAGCTGTAAAGTCTGATAGACTCAAGTTCGTGTCTCACTTCTTCCAACTTTTAGATTTTCTCATCACTTCATAAAGCCAGAAACAGTACCTATTTGATCCTTGTTTAAATGTACTACCTGAAGAGTGGCAAGTCCAGTGTGTACCTCCTCCAAACTGTCTGCCGTTCTCCCTGGTGACTTTGTCTCCCAGGGAGCAGTCACCAACATCTTGAAGGGTTCTGCACTAGGAGCCAACCAAAGTCTCAGATGAATTGGGAGAGTCAGAGGTGCTACTGATAGGGGTGAAGGTGGAATTAGAAGAAGAAAAGGGGCAAGATCTTAGTGGTGAATGCTTGCATTCAGGAGTTGGCCAGGCAGAGGCATGCCCAACCAGTCTCTTGCACACTGTAGAGTGCCCATCCTTTGGGAATGCATTTCTGAAGTGTTTCCAATTCATCACCGAGGATTTTGTTGTACATCTCCCCTGGAATTTGGGAAATTGTCCTTTTTCATCAGTCTGCATTCTTGTGTTCAATGGTTAGTCATTTTCAAGCTCTTAATGACTAGAATTTGGAGATGAGTAGAGTCTATCACCATGGAAACAGAATCACAGGGAACAGATACAGATGATTCTAATATTTGCAAAGTCTTCAGTCTTTATACGATTCGATATGTTTAGGGGTTTATTTACTTATCAGTTTTTTATGGCAAATGGTCATTAACATTTTCATGTAATTCAAATGAAGGGAACATCTATGAAAATTCAAATTGTGGGCGATTTATACTTGGGTGAGTAGTTTTTAATTTGACTATTCACAGCTCCAAACCAACACCCAGAATTTTCACTCTATTTGTGAAGATTTATTTTTATGACAACAGTCTATGTTTTACAAAAATCATGTATTTAATTACCTGAGAAGGTGAGAAATAACCTCAAAGACTTAAGAAAATAAAAATATGAAAAGTACATACCTTTTAGAAAGTTGCTGTCACAGCAAATTAAAGGTTACTGGAATATTTTTGTATAGTATCTTTTTGGTAAGATGGTAAAACAGCATGGAAATAATGAAACAGTATAATCACTTCCATGACTTCTCAGAGAATGTACCACATTGTCCTTAATTGTTCACATAGAAACACAATCATAAGCCCCAAGAAAAATTTTTGAATCTTATACTTAGAAATAAGACAAATCTTTTGATTATGAAAGGAAGTCAACGTTGATATATTCTAGATTAAGTTCTTAGATCAATGCATAGGAACTCCTAGGAGACTCAGGAGAACAAAGAAAAGAAGCAAATGGATTGATTAAAAAGCTTCAGAAATTTGCATGTAATACCTAAAATGTTCATATTCATAAGGGTAATATTTAAAACATGCTTGATTTCTCCAAACCACAATGATATACCACATTGCACTCACTAGGATGACTGTAATTTTTAAAAATTGGAAAATAAAACATTAGAAAAGATGTGGGGAAATCGGAACTCTCATACATAATTGGTGGGAATGTAAAATGGTGCAAACAGTGGCAGCTCCTCAAAATGTTAAGCATATGAATTACCATTTGATCCAGTAACTATACTCCTGAGGACATTTCTAAGAGAATTAAAAACATATGTACCTAAAAAAAAATCTTGTACATGAATGTCTATAAGAGCATTATTTATAATAGCCAAAAAACTGGAAACAACCCAGATCCCTATCAGCTGATAAATCCATGCAATAGAATATTATTCAGCTACAGGAAAGAAGTACCAACATGCTACACCATGGATGAACTTTGCAAACATTGTGCTAAGTTAAAGAACCCAGACACAAAAGTCACACAGAGTATAACTCCGTTTAATAAGAGATGCCCAGAATAGGTAAATCTACAGAGACAGAAAGAATCTTGATGGTTTCTTAGAGCTGGGAGAGGAGAAAGGGGATACAGCTGGAGAATTTTTTTTTTGAGGTATTGAAGTGTTCTAAAATTTACTATGGTGATGGTTGTACAACTCTGTGAACATACTAAGCCACTGAATTGTATACTCTACAATGGTGAATTTTATGGCACGTGAAATATATTTCAAATTTTAAGAAAGAAGTTCTCACTTTACAACTAAAGGAACTGAAAACATGAAAATTTACAAAATCCCAAAGTAGAACTAGTATCCATGTTTGTTATCCAAATCTGAGAGGAATTTTTACTAACTTCAAAATAGATGAGATGTGAATGAAAAAGGCAGTTGGTGGTTCAACAATGCTATCTAGCCAGAAACAGAAAGTAGAAAGTTTTCTTTTTCTATCTACACAAAACAGAGCAGTGGCTCTCAATTTTTTTATCTCAGGACTTCATTCCAATGTTAAAAAGTTATTGAGAAGTGAAAAAAATCTTTCATTTATGTGGGCAGTATCTATTGATATTTGTCAGACTAGATGTACAAATTGAGGACATTTTGAAATAGCATATATGAATACATTTAAAATTAATAAACTCATATGTTAACAAATATTTTTGTTGAAGAACCTTCTACTTTTCAAAATTAAATAATTTATAACTGGTATTATTTCACATTTTGACAAATTTCTTTAATAAAAATTTCATAGAAGACAGTTGGAGTGTTATATTTGCTTTTGAATTTATTCTATTGTGATAATGCTCCTTTGGTTGGAGTTTATGAAGAAATGGAGTGTCATGCAGATATGTGATAGGAAAAGGAAGGAATATTTTAGTTGTCTTTTAGGATAGCTGTGGTTATTCTTTGATACCACACCAAAGTCTGAGAAATAGTAATTTTATAAAGCATCGTTGCAATGTAGAACCAAAATCCATACTATGACACTTTTTTGTGCTCATAACACTAAAATCCATTGATCTGTCTTGTACTTTAAATGGATCTTTTTTACCAATGCATAATTTTGCAATATCATGGATTGGCCACTGGGAAAATATTGATTCACTGTGTTCTGCAACACTTCCAAATGTTGACACATGTCATTACACGATATTTAAAAATCATGCTTGTTAATATCATCATTTATTTCACCAGCAAAATCTTTAAGCATTGGGAAGTTCTTAAACTTTTGATGGCAGATATCAGTTTTCCAAAATTCTAATTTTCTCTTTAGAGCTCAAATTTCATCATTGGCAAAAAATTATTTTCAGTTGTTTCCTTTGAAGTGATAGGCTCATTTCATTTACTTCCCCCAAAAGTGTCTGCCTGGCAAATACTCAGGACTGAAAAATCATAGTTCATCTATTACTGTTTTTTCAAGTATTCAACTTAAACAATCACGCAAGCGCTCCTCTTTAAAGCAGTCATTCTATTTTGATATGCAGCCAGGGTCTGTGTGTGTACTTCCCACTTCATCATATGGAATATTAAAATTTAAAAAAAGGTACTCCAGCATTTCAATTTAATCAAATTAATATTTTTGCTACTCCATCAAGGACATTTTAAAGTGAAACTCAATTCTTTGAAATTTTAGTGTGAGTTCACGGATACTACGAATGTAGTCTGATGTCACTGTTACTATTTAGGACAAGACGCCAGCAATTTTATCCACCATTGGTTTTGCATCATGAGTGTAAACGTCAATGCAGCGAAAAGGCAAATAATGTCTAAGTGCTATTTATCATGAAATGCTTAGTATTATAATATTACAGTGATACTATGAAAATAATTTTGAGCCCACAAATCCCTTTCAAGAGTGTCAGGGACCCTCAGGGACTTGCAGGTCATGCTTTGAAAACTTAGAGCTAAAGCACTTGAGTGGTGTCCCTTTCCTCATGGAGTATCATATTTTGAGGCAGTATTAACATGAATCAGTGAAACTTCCAAAACTGTCCTGCACCTTTTATACACATTCAGAATTTATTATTGCCAGAGCCACAGCATAGAAAGTAGAGTGTAAAAGGCCATTGCCCATTCTATCCTGAGATACAAAGTTTGCCCAGGAAACCCTACAGGTAGGGCAGAGGGACATAGAGTTCTTGGAGCGCTCTGTGCCGTGGCTGCACTTTCTCCGGGACAATACCAGAGAGCCAGCAAGTCGAGCAGAGGGAGTAGAAGAAGATCCAGTATCAGCCCAACAAAGTCATACAGATACGACTTTAACAGGTGCATAATCTTCAGTGTGACAATGGTCATGGGGCAGAAACAAGCATCGTGGGACAAAGAAGAAGACGTATATGACAGTGCGAATGGGACCAGGAGTTACATGTAAGCAAACGACTGGTCAGTGTAGGTCTAAGAGATCCAGTGATTCACTTAAATCCAATGATTCTGAAAGTGGAGCAAAAGTCACATTTTAGCTTAGTAAATAATAGTCTGAACAGCATTTTTTGATATGTAGATAAATGGAAAAAAGAAAGAACAAGTGGACCTATGTAAAGATACTACAGAAGAAGGACAAAGAAACATCATTATGAACACTCTATCACAGTAAGCCTCTAAATGTGATTTATGGTAAGAACTAGAGGAAGGCTCTAGGAAATTCATTAGCATCCTTAAAAGTAAATAAAAACCCATAGACTTCCCATCAGAAGATCAGAAAATCAAGAGGAAAAGGAGGGAAGAGGAAACACAGAAGGGTTAAGATGCAAAGTGGAGTTCCATGAGGTCAGATAGCACTTCAATGACAAAATCAAAATTAATATTAGAGGACCAAAATGTAGGCTTTCCATTGGCAAATTCTATCAATGTAGAGAAGAAACTCACAAAATTCTTGCAAAAGAGAGACAGAGCAAAGAAGCTTAAAGCAATGAGAGATACAATGGATATGCAGGACAGAAACCATCTAAGACTTCTTAAAGACTAGATGAAAAGAATTTAAAATAAAGCAATGATTATGGCTGTAATGAAGGAGAACTTAGCTGAAACTGAGTAGGGAAAGAAATATCCCTGAGACATTAAGATTGAAGATTCTCTCAGTTCTAAGAAAACCAATGAGAAAGACCCGCCTAGTATCTGGGACATTTTTTTTTTAATAACAAAGAAATAGAGTAATTTTGTTGGCATTCAGTAGGAAACCACAAAAAATTACTGACAAAGGAACAGAAATCAGAGTAGTCCTGGAACATTCCCATTTAGAAGCAAATTTCAGTAACTTGAACAATCTCTATAGAGTTTTGAGCCCAAAGTAGCAACATAAGGAATTTACTCAGTTAAGATAACTTTCATGTGTGAAGGCAGTAGAAAGACATTCTCAGGGAAACAAGGACTTGGGCAATACGCCACCCACATAAGCTTCTTTTAAAAATTACTAAAAGGCAATTGGCTTTTAGTAATTCTTTGAAAGGGCTATCGAACTTGGCAGACAATTAAATCCAGAATGGGCTAAGTAATTATTGTAGATTTATTTAAGAAATTGAATACAAATACAAAATAAGATTGGAAGAAAATTGTTCAGAAAATAAAGCAGTTTTTTAGTAATAATAGTAAATTTGGCATAAAATTCCAAGTTAAAGACTTTGGAATGAGGAGTGTGATGATGGTGGTTGTATAAAACTATATAAAGCCATTCCTTTTTAAAAAAAAATTATAATTCACAGGATATATCAAGCTCATAACCTCCAATTCTCTCATTATTTTCATATTTATGAATTAACTAAGTGTGAAAAATCAAGAAACAGAAGGATATTAGGCAGGAAGATACATTAAAGATAACAGAATAAATTGATTTTTTGAAGTGGATAAATGCCAGAGTTAGTTCTTAAAAAAAAAAGCTAAAAATTTGATAAATCTAAACAACATAAAATTGAAAAAAACACAGTCACATGAATGAGACAGGAAATTTAACAACAGATGTGAAGGAGATTAAAATGATAAAACAAAATTATGTGAAATTTCATTCAAATATACTTAAAAATAAATAAGAATGATCCAAATTGACTAAGAAATAAGTAGAATAATGCCACAATAAAATTATGAAATTATTTTTAAATCCCTCCAAAAGAAAAAAGAGGAAAAAAAAGATTTCTAGTGCAAATAATTTTACTCACAAATTATTTCAAATTTTCAAGGAACAGACACTCCCATGCTACATAAATTATCCCAGAGGCAGGAAAATATGAAAATGACCTGAATCATATGAACCAATCATCATCCTGATACTCAGAAATAGCCTGTAATTGAAAAAAAAAAGAGTAAGCTAGTTTTATTTAGAGTATATGTTGTACAAAATACTCAGAAAAATACTCTGAATCCAAAATTCAGCTTAATTGTTGATTTGCAGAACTTAGAAAATTGCTGGAATCCAAACATGCTTTACTCTTAGGAAATTTGTCTCCATGGTAATTTCGCATCAGGTAGTTAGCTGAAAAGAAAAGAAAAAGTGTCTGCTAAAATGCAACAGCTGTTTCTGATAAAAAAAAAATTCTTACTGAATTGGGAGTTGTTTACATGGTAAAACTGATCTTTAACACCAAAACCCCACAAAAACCTTATGGAAATGAAAATCCAGAAGTATTCCAGTTAAAATCAAGGCCTCACTATTGTTATGCACCATACTTCTTAAAGTGTTATAAAATACGAAACAGCCGTGATAGAAAGGAGAAGATACCAATTTTTATTTGATCAAGATATGAATATATATGTATCAACTGAATAGAATTAACTGAAAATTCAATAGCTTTGCTATATAAAAGCAAGAACCATATGTAACTTGAGTATAGAAAAGCAAACTGGTTTTATTCACAATAGGAAGAAAATAAAATATTTGGAAAATTTTAAACAGAATATCTGTAGTATGAAAAAACTCCACACATTATCTATAGTAATAAAAGAATATTTAAATAAATGAAGGACCAAGTTTCTTGATGGTGACCCTGAATATTATAAAGTTGACATTTATCCCTCCCCTTTTAAATTTTAGAATTTGAAAAATTGATTCTGAATTTCATCTGGAAAATAAACAGCCAAGAATATGTAAGAAATTTTGAAAAAGAGGAATAGAATATATAGAGGAGTTTTGCTCTATTATATATATTATATAGTATATAATGCACATATCATTATATATCAATAAATATTAGTTTATACCTATAAATTACATTTAGAAATACATGATATTTAAAATGTATATATTATATATAGCATATATTTATATAGTTAACACATACATATGGTAATATGTATTGGTCACAGATATATGGTATAAAAACAGTCCTGAGATTCCATTAGAACTTAATTTTTCATTAAAAAAAAGATAACATAATATGCCAATGGTTAACTCAACTACTTGTGATCTAAAAATTGACTCTGTGGGAAACTGTAAGATTTTTCAATTAATGCCCTATGCCCATATAAATTTTAGATAGATTCTAGAATTCCATTAAAAATAAAATCATAGGAAATAAAAAATACTGGTGAATAATTATGCCTTTTCATGGATGATATCTCATCACAAAAGCAATATAATAACAGATAAAAAGGATTGATAAATATGACTGGATAAGAATTTTTAAAACTTTTTTTCATAAAAAATTAACATTAATAACAAACGGAAATAATCCTAGAAAAATGTTTGGAATTCTAACAGCTTGGAATCAAGGAGACACCACCAAATCATGTCATTTAACTCCATTCATCAATGAGGTAGGGATAATAACACTTGGTTGTTTAGAGGTCCAGAAATAAAATATATTCTTAGAGCATAAGAAGTGTCAGCTATTATTTTTTATACATCTATATATCTATTCAAAGTTCAATGAGAATGCTTAGACTCCAACTGAAAGACAGGCAAAGGATGTACGTAATTTATGAAAGAAGAAATGTAATAGCTAATAAACTTGAAGTTAGCCTTGCTAATAAGATGCAAATTAAAACATTAATAAAATGCTAATTTCCACCTAATAAATTTTTTAAAATTATAAATATAATACAAAAGAGAAGCTTCTTCATACACTGAGGGCATAAATTTTCCACCAACTGATTGTGAAAGCAATTAGGCAGTGGTCCATACTCTTTTCCCTATAAGTTTACTCCTGAGAATATATTTTAAGCTGTCAAAATTTTATTTTTATGTGAGTAATTGGACACATCTTAAATCAAGGGACTCCAAGGTTTTGTGATAACCCAAGTTTATCACTGAAAATCCTTTCACCACACACTCCTAATATATGTAAATTTACTTTTTTTACTGCATTTTTGGTACCATACACTTTCACCACTAAAAAGCAAATACAAAAGAGAATTGAAAAAATTGAAATAAAAATAGAAACCTTAATACTTTCTTCTTGCACCTCAATGCCTTGCTCTTGTAACTTTTTTAGTGTGTACCCATCCCATTTCAAAGACCACAGAATGTTCTGCAGTTAGGAAAGAAATCATGGCTCATCTATCAGAGTAAATATTATTTAGCTATTTGAAATCACAATTTTGGATAATATTTAAATTTTGAGAACATGGTTAAAATATAATAATGTCTCTGAGGGCAAATATAATGCCCCACTGGCTCACTTGTGCTCCAGCTGGTAGCACATGTTAGGTCTTTAATAAATATTTGTTGAATGATAGAAGCAGATTCCAATTTGTATGTGCAATGTGGATTTAAAAACTTTAACAGAGATAATAAAGATTGTGGATAGACATACTACTGTATGTATGTGTGTATATAGTCATATATTTACATATATATACACACACATATATATAATTTTCAAAAACGTATACAATGAGTTCCATAATCCTGAACCAAATTTCAAGGTAGATATGGATAAAAAATGAGAATTTAAAATATGATATGACTGTCAGAATGAATATCAATTTTGAAATGATAAAAGATAAAGTCTGGGGTATAGAGAATATGAAATAAATAAAAAATAAGACCCTGAATTTTATAACTCGGAGGACAGAAAAAGAGGACATTATTAAAGGCTTTCTCTTATTTTAAAAGCTATTGTGAATCTGTGTATTGCCGTGGCATGCTTCCATCTGAAATGTTGGGAAAACTTGGTAACCCTTCTCTTATTCCTCAAAAACAATATGCCTTTATGGTAGGAGTTTCCACTTTAGCATTCATAAGAAAGCTCTGAGTTACTTGTTAAGAGTACAGATTCCTGAGCCCAACCTCTGTGATTCTGGTTTGGCAGGTGAGGGAGCCAGGAATCTGTATTCACACCTCCTGCCTCCCCTGGTGGCTCTTGTCCACAGGACCTGAGAATCAGTGAGAGGTTGTGGAGAGCAGAGCCAAGCACGTGCCTGAGTCGCACAGACCCTCAGTGACAATGCCGCTGCGGTCAGAACTCATGGCAGAAGACATATGGGTTGATGCAAGTGGAGAATTGCAAGCAGGAGCTTTCCAGTGCCCCTGTGGAACCAAGAACCACCTTAAGAAGAGGTCTCTTAGAAGGTCTCTGAAGTCTCTACAAGACACTAACAGTAGAACGGGGGGCTTTTTTTCATGTGAGACTAGATTAAAAAGCCCAGAAAGCTAGTGACTAGGTGGGTTAGGAGAGGCGCACTTGGAGAGGAAGAATAGAGGTCCCTTTCAAAGTGGTGCCAGCTCTGGGAGAGCTGGTAATGCCTGGAGAATCCTGCGGGTGACGTTTTTCCCGTGTACAGTCTCACACTCCACTGGGAAGTGACAGAGATTATTTTAACTTAAAGAAATATTCAGAGAAGTTAAAGTGACTTCTAAGATTGCACTGGGGGCCAGGCAAATGTCAACCAGCATGGGCATGAGTAATGTTAGGGACCCGCTGCCTTCCTCACCTGGCACGTGTGCCCAGGGGACCTTAGGAATCATCTGATTAAGCCTGAAAGGGAAGGAATCATCGAATGCAGGTTCTGCAAAGGCAGGTAAACTGGAAGATGATTCTTCTGATTAATTTCTCAAAAGAAACTAATTTGGTATACCTGTACTGTGGTGATGTATACACGTGTGTATACATATGTCCAAACTCAGCAAATCGTATACATTAAATGCATGCCGTTTTTGTATAGCAATTATATCTCAATAAAGCTGTTAAAATTTTCTAATCTAGTATCTAAGCTACAAGGTTTTTTCCTACACACTTTACTCTGGCCTCCCCACAAAGCAGCCTTTGAAAAGACTAGTCAGATTCTGTCACACTTCGCTCAAGACCCTCAAGGGGTCCCTCTCAGACTTGGAATTAAATCCCAAGTCCCCACCATGGCCCCCAGAGAGCCCACCTGATCTTGTTCTTGGCCTCACCTCAGCGGTGCCCACTCACGGCCCTTCTGTCACCTCAGCCTCCTGGTCCCTGAAGGGCATTGGAGAGACTCCCAGGCCAGGGCCTTTTTCTCAACACCCCCTGAGGGTGCCCGCATGCCCCTCCCTCGCTCATGGTGGCCTCTGCCCTAGAGTCCCTTACCTGCGCGGCCTCGCTGATCATCTTATGTAAGTTACGCACCCACACTCCTCCATGTACCTCAGCCTGCTTCGCGTCTGTTCATAGCACTCATCTCTCCCAATATCAGGATACATCCTTCGTTGTGTATTTGGTTATTGTCAGTCTCCCCACTGTCATTTCAACTGCACGAGGGCCTGACCTCGGTCTGTCTTGTTCAATGATGTTGCCATCACCTTGAAGAGTGGGTGGCATGGCATGCAGTACTCACTCGATACACATTTGTTGAATAAAGGAATAAAATTGCATTAAAAACAATCCCAATATCAAAGTTAAATGAAGAGAAAAAAATCTCCAGTAATCCTTTGTGTGACAGCCAGACAAACTGTTTTCCACTGGATTTTAAAAACTCATTCAATTTTTAAAAATCGATTATAATTGACTATATCTATTTTTATGTCTGAAACTTGGGGATTTGTTTCCTGTTTATTTCCTATTTCAATGCTAATTTGAATTACTTTAATGCTTGTTTGTAATCAAAAAGATTATTTTTTGCTGATTTTTTAAAACTAAGTACTCTGCTGGTTTGATTAGTTTTGCATGACAGCCTAAGGAAATGCATGCCCACAGATGGCCCCCTAAAGACCCAAAAGCCAAGGGTGAACCTTGCAGACAGAGTGCAAATCCCGTGGGGCATCCCAGCAGCACACATCTGTTAGTGGGCATGGAGGAAAGTAGAGCCATGGGTCCTTGTAGCCAAAGTAGTGAGAAGGTAGGAGAACCCAGCAATAATCCATTTCTGATTTATCTTGTGCAGTAAACAGAAAACTTTTCCAACAAAATGCATGTGCATACAGGGAAGTAGTGTAGAATCGCAGTGGAGTAGAGTCAAAGAGAATTGTGTAATGAGCCCATGCTCCAGCCACGGACGATTGAGCCTTCTTGGGGAGGGGCAGTGGTAATGCCTGGAGAATCCTGTGGCTGATGTTTTTCCCGTTTACAGTCTCACCCCGCCCCTGGGAAGTGACAGACATTATTTTAACTTAAAGAAATATTCAGAGAAGTCATTGATGGTACCTTAATGTCATTGGGATGGACCTACTGCCATAATCAGATTTGGAATAATGCAGCTGGCGCTGAACTGAAATTGTCTGTTTTTAATCTACGACACATTCATCATATCGATGGTAGAGGGATGGGAAGGGGGATAGATAGAGGCTTCTAAATACACTGGAAAGGGCCAGTTGTTTATGAAGACTTGAGCAATCTGTTTTTATATATTTTTATGAGTGTACCTTACTGACTTGTTAAAGCAGGTCTGTTTTCCTCTTGTCAACACATTACCCATTCCTGTTACTGGAGGTGCTGGAGGATATTAGGGAGGCAATTCTTTAAAAATCCTCAGTGACAAAGAGCAGTAACTCAGATGCCTCATTTGTCGGCTCCACCTGGTAGCACAGCCCTTCATTGCCAGGGATCCTGCGATGGCTGTGTTGACACCTTGTTTTTGTGTATTGGTCAAAAGATAGTGGGTCATCAGTTGCTGATTAGCTCCCTGCAATATGGAATTAAGTCTAGAAAAGCCTTCCTGGGTGGAGCAACATGTTTATTCAATAGCATCCATAATAATGTTAAAATAGTGTTTCAAAGAAAGGGTGATGTGTTTGCGTGTGTGTGTGCATGGTCCACACGCTTAGTATACACTGGCATTTTCCAGAAAAAGAAGATAAGGGATGCCAAGAAAATGTTACACCTGTGAAAGAAAGTACACTAGGCTCTTAGAAGATGCTGAGCGCAGTCACTCTCTTTTCTTTACTGATGTCTACTAGATGGGTGAAAGTTTTGATGGTAGCAAATGTTTCTTGATCCTCGCATTCCCCATAGTCCCGGGCACAATACCAGGTACGTGATGAACTGTCAATAAATATTTGTCGAATTGCATCAGTTTTGTCTTAAGTAGATCCCGATTCAGAGCCATCTCCAATGACGCAAAACAAAGAGGACATACATAAACATGAATAAAAGCCACCCTTATTTAAAATTATCCCTCAATTTCAAAGGCTAGAGATTTCAAGAAATAATCTAGCTAAGTCTCTTTTTATAGTCTGGTTTAGAAACAAAATATTTTTAACAGGGGTTAATAAGATTGCTGAGGGGTGGGAAGAACCCGCAGAAAACAAAGTCTCAGTTCATGTATTTGTGAGCACCCAAATCTACAAGAATCAGATTTAGCTTATCTTTCCAATCACATTCTCCCTCCCTCCCCGCCCCAATCTCCTTGGAATTATGTTATCTCTGCTCATTTTAAAAGCTCAGAAGCCTTTTGAATTGGAGCAGCATTCAAAGGACGGTCAAGGGTCACCCTGGGAATATTGAAGGAGAGTGGATTACAGGAGAAGGAGGGAGAGCACAGCTGCGTCTGGGCGGAGCCCTGTGCCTACCCAAGGCAGAAAATGTGAGAACTCCACAGGAGCTGGAGCTGGCGAAGAAAGCTGCCCCCATGGCCCTGAAGGACAGGAAATAACAACGTAGTAGGCCACATCACTAACGTCCAGCACGCGTAACTGCAGCTGGAGAGCAGAGGAAAGGAAAACATATATTAGAGAAATCAATTAGGCAATGGCCTTTTGAATAGGAATAGAATGGTCTCTTTAGAGACTGTGGATATGTGAAGCTTGGAAAATAAAAAGCCATGCTCTGTTTTAATTGAGGGATACAGAATTTACAGCCCTCTTATTTCTTGAAATAAAATTTCCTTATAAGGCCTTAGGATTTATAAAGCAAATTCCTTCTCAAAAGACATGCAAGTAATTTAGTTTTGAAAAATCTATTTTTTGACCTTTCTTCCATCATTTATAGATATTGATTCTTGTTTTTGTTTTCAAATAAAATCAATGGGTATTTAGTGAGGGCTTATTATGTGCCAAGTGCTGTTTTAATATTTGAAGGATACAGCGACAGGTCCCTACTCCTCAACAGTGGTTACTCACTGATTTTTTTTTGTGGGGAGGTTGGAGAGGTGGATCATGAATCCCTCTGAAAATCTGAGGAAGGCTGGGAAGTTTCCACAGTCAAATGTACATACGTTCCTACTTTATCAGAAGATTTGTACAATAGAGCAGTGTATACATCTCTTATGCAGTGGGCTTGTGTTAAGCCTGTGCTAATTTGTGAATTTTTAGTTTAATCTACAAACCAACCCTATGAGGCATATACTGTTATTACTCTCATTACCTCTCAGGGAAACTGAGGCAGGGAGTGATGGACTAAGACCTTTCCCCAGGCCCTTCAGTGAGTAGAAAATGACCTTAGGCTGAGCACAAGCTCTTGGCTCCAGAACCCAAATTGTCTCCCTGGCGCCCCAAGTCTGGGGACTTGCAAGGTCGCAGTGAAGCTGGCCACCACCAGTCCCCTGAGGGCCAAGGAAGGGCATCTCTGTGCAAGGCAGACTATGCATCCCCCTGACATTTTATTGCCACCTGCCAGAAAATCATCTTAGTATGTTTACAATCATTAGAAAATGTGAACTGTGCATTCGTTTTCTGTGTGCCCTGTACCCATATGCCCCAGCTGGAAATATGCCCATATGAAAGGTGTGCTTGGGCCCAGTGTGGAGGGCCTGGCCTGTGAATCAGCAGTTAGGACCCAGCTCAGAAGGTCCTGCAGAAACCACCAGATTTCCAACTGGAGTTTTAGGAATGTTAGTCTGTCAGCAGGGGGCAGAATGGATTTTTCTATTTATTTATGGAAATGTGAAACTATCAGGAACTGGATGCTTTTTGAAAAAAAAGTTTATCTCCTCAACTGTATGTCCTTTGCTGCTTAGAGTGAAAGAGTAGAATTAGATGGATCCACATATTTAATGTATTATTCATTTAAATTAAGTTTTGCTTCTGAGAAAAATGATAGATTTGAGCTTTGGTTATAAAAACATGTCTCTAATATGCCGTGAGAGTCTCATGCCACTGCTCCTGAGTGACCCTGAGGGCGGTGGGTGCGAGTTCCTGGCGCGGGAGCGGCGTCGGGCTCCCCTGATGAGAGGGGGATCCTCCAGGCTGAACAAGGGTTTGGACAGAGCAGAGGGGTGAGGCCAAGGTGGGCTGGCCCTGCACTCATCTGGGGCCCCCGAGCCCGGCACTGACACCTTTGCTTGTATAAACTTACCCCAGACCAGGGGTAGCTTTTCTCCCACCCCACCTCAGTCCTAGAGAGGAGAAAAAAAGACTTCCCTTTTCCTTTTCAGGTGTTGCTATTCAATATTTTTATTTTTGTCCTGTGATAAATCAAAGTAACATGATCACACAAAACCAAACTCACATTTCTGGAGGCAGAATGGGGCTCAGGGTGCATGTGTGTGCAACGCCAGACAGGTTAAGACGTCCTGGGGAGGCTTTAGTTTCATATTGTGTAATTTCAGACATGATTAAATGTATTTTAAAAATATAAGTATCAACGAAGAACAACCCTTTGTTTTCCAGGGAAGGAAATACCCTCACCTTTCCTTTCTCCCTCCCTCCCTCTTTTCTTCCCTCCCTCCCTTTCTTCCTTTCTTCTTTCCTTCCTCAAGATCAGTCATTCAAAAACACATCTATTGAGAGCCATTTTATATCTGACACAATGGCGACTGTTGGGAATTCTGAGGCCTGTCTCCCTACAAACGACTCAAACATCTCTTCTAGAGAGTCTAATGCTTCTTTTGGAAAATTAAGTGATTAACCACTAGAAAACCTGTTTGTGATTTTTTTGTTTTGCAGTTGTGATGCATCACAAATAGGTAATATGGGCAGACCTGTGAAATCCTTCTTCGGGTATAGTGTGGACCTCATGCAAGGCAGATGAGCAGAGCCAAGACGGTGTTAAAAACTAGGAGCAGGCACTGGTCTCCCTTTGCCTCCTTTGAGCCCCTGGAAGCTCCTCCCTTAAAGCCTTAGGGCTTCCCAGTTCAGGGTTCGGTTTGAAAACTGGGCACCAGGTCTTCTTTCCGTTCTGCAAGCCGACTCTGTCATCTACTTTTGCAAAAAGTCACAACTGTTGAGATTTCATAGATATAACTCAGGGATGATGCATATACTAAGTACCTCTGTGAGAAATTTTAAGGTGCTAGAAAGTAAGCTTTTTTAGGACAAGGATCAGATGGATGTTCTCTTTACATTCAGATCACTAAATGCAAATAGAATCTGAGCTGTATTCTGATTAAACCCTGATGCCCATTTGAAGCCATCAGATTATGAAGAATGCATGAATATAGGGTATGTGTATGCGATGTCGATATTGCTATATAACTCCATTACCAAAAGACTAGGTCTAGGTGAGCCTGCACTGAGCTCGTATTGATGCCTTTTCACAAAGGCAGCAGAAATGGAATTGATGGTGCTATTAGGTTGTCAATACCTATGTCTCCCTTTTTTCCTGGCTAAGTATACACGAAGCGTCATCCATACAGGCATTTCACCCTCTTGGGGCCAAAGGAGCCAGAGAGATTCAGTGTGATGATCTGCATGGGGTGTGTCTAACTACACGCTAGATGCCCTGTAGAAGTCCAGAGTGCGCAGATCCCTGTGGGATGACTGATCGCTATGTTGCTATATCAACCTACAGATTTACACTGATTAAGGCTGTTCTGCTTGTTTGTATTTAAATACAGTAGGGTCTGATGCTTTGATCTTTCACTGGGGTCTTCTCTAGAGGGTAAGCATAGTGAGGAGGGTGTGGCACTCATGGTGGGACTGAGAGAGACACAGAGACCCTAGATGGGCAACTGACAGGGGAGAAGGAGATCACACACTTATCTGAGGCTCACCAAAAACTGTGCCCATATGTGCACATTTAATTGAAATTCTTTCCTCTGATACCAAAGCAAATCAGTTATTTTGCAATCTGATTGTATCCTTTCAAGACTGTTCTGGGCATTCACCTTTACCAAATATCCCTTATATAAATTGTTGAAGCATAATGAGGGCAGCAAATAATGTAATCTGCCCAGGGCATCTTCTGAACAGGCGCTCTGGACCCTATACCGCTCTGTAATGTCCTTGCCTGTTCCTAAGTTATCTAACTATGGGTCAACACCCAATATAGTGACTGTGTTGCAGAAAAATTTTTGTGAAATTTTGTATACACAACTTTTGGGTTCGTTTTGGTAGATAATGGTAGCTGTGGTTAGAGATGGGTAAGGCCTTGCTGCATCCCCAAAGCCTTGCTACCTGGTTATAAGGAAAACCAGTTCTGAGACCAAAACCTGCCATACAGATATTTATTAAGGACACTTTCATTAGCAAACAATCCCCAAATAGTCTGTTGAACCCGTCTGAAGTCCTAAGTCTCCATCATTTTAGGTGAACCTAGCACAGACTGCATGGAAGGTTCATTAAGGCAGATATGGCAATATTCTAGATGCAAGATCTGTTTCTTTCATGGTCAGAACCAGGCAACTAGAACTCTCTGACTCCAAGACTAGATGTGGGACAGTTTGAGGATCAAGCCTTAGGCATCCAGGTGACTGTGGGTTGCTTTTCCCCCCAGGCCTGCAGTTTGCAACAGGAGCATGTGTTGTAGTAGATGCTGTGGTGTGCTGACCACACTCCCCCTTCAGGGCCAGCACCCTCATTTCCCAGCTGCCAGGGATGTGGGATAAGGATGGCTCCCAGCTGAGTCCTTCCCCAGGAATTCCCTTCACCTGGAGGGAGCTTTTGCCCAAGGGCATGAGTGAAACAACTTACTAGATTCTTAATATTCTCTGGTTTCATTCAAGGGTAGGGAATGTCTCCAAAATATTTTAGCCAATATATATATCTTGAATTTGACTAATTTAACCAAATGAGAACCCATTTCCAGCCTCTATTAATGCTGGTCAATAAGTCATTAATTTCACTCAAAGTAATTTGAATTATACTAGTTAGCAAAATGCAGTATGAGGGAGTGGTGGATGGCAAACGAGGTAGCTGGAGAGCCTGTGGTGGCCAAGCCTGGAGGGGCCCTTTTGGTGAAGTGCAGGTCCTACAGCATGAATTCTTACTAAGGCAATAGGCTGAATCTAGGGTGGAGCTCAGAGGTCAGAAAACCTTTTCTGTGGAGAGGGAGAGAGTAAATATTTTAGGCTTTACAGCCATAAGGCAAAATCTGGGCTGTGCTGAGAAAGGGGCATGGCCTCTGAGAGGCAGCTCCCTTCAGGCAAAGACAATTCCTGGGAAGGACTCAGCTGGGAGCCATCCTTAGCCCTCATCCCTGGCAGCTGGGAAATGGGGGCGCTGGCCCTGAAGGGGGAGTGTGGTCAGCACACCACAGCATCTACTACAACACATGCTCCTGTTGCAAATTGAGGCCTGGGGGGAAAAGTAACCCACAGTCAACTGGATGTGTTAATGTGGGAGGCGGTGTGGTGGAAGGTGGTCTATTGAGGTAATACTTTCTATCTTTCAAAACAGATTCACACACATTCTCTATATTGCCTTGTGGGAAAATTGAAGCTCCTGTGGCCAGGATTCTCCCTGAACTTAAACCACCTGATGATGTAACTGGCCTGCTGCTAGGCTACCACTTCCACACCCTTAGGCAATAAGCGATGATTGACCGAGTCACTATATAAAGAGCTCTGCCCAGTGTTTTGAGCGGAGGCAGAGACAAAGGAGGTTTACAGACCTGCAGACTGTTGGATGCAGATGTAATTCTAGTGCTTGACCTATTGCCGGGAGAACAAGCTCGGTAATAAACCCTTTCACCCCACTAACGTTCCATGGTCATTCCTCAGTCTCACTGAATCCATAGTGAACTTAGCCGGGGCTGAAACCCATTGGTAAGACATATCTCACTCAAGTCTCCTAATATTTCTCCTGCGATATGTAAATTCATGTTGGTATGGAAGCCAAGATGGAAGAGATGGTGATTCCCTCGCGGTCCTGCAGGGACTTCCTGCTAAATCAGGGAACACCCGGGAGGTTTCCAGGAGTCTCTTCAGTGCTTCATTCTCTAAATTCAGTATTCATTTTGAATTTTGAGTGCCTTCTTCCTTTCACAGAATACTCATTTATTTGTGGAGAAAGGATTAATAAGTAAGACTTCAGCCATACTAACTGTAAAGTGGAAACAGGGGAAACAGAGAAGAGTTGGTAATACTGAGTCGAGGAAGGAATCAAGGTTGGGATAAACATTTTACTGTGAAATCTATTGTGGGATAATCAAGGATATATACATTTAAGCTTTGTAATTTATTATGGGATAATCAAGGGTGTATATGTTTAAGCTTTTTTAAGCATTACCGTGTAAGTTCATTGTAATGTAAATTTCCATCTATTGAGTACTTGCTAAAAACTTAGGATTTTCTGCTCTTAAAACCATTTTTGTTTGCAGGTTAGGAAGAAACATTTAAAGTGAAATAATCGGTGGGAGGTAAATTTATGATGTTTTTAGTGTCTTTGGATTTTCATTAATTTTCAAAATTTCAACAATAAATACATATACTTACATCAACAGAAAGAAACTTATAAAAAATAAAATGTGGCTTTATTTCTAAAAGTCAAATGGAATGTCTTTTTTAAAATTATTGATAGAGGAAATGTTAAGTGTTAAAAAGTAAGAAATTCTTTGTAACTTCTGAGAGAAACATTCTTCAATGTATAAAATATCTTACTGAGAACTAACCTACTTAATTGTATTTTGTTAAAAGCAAGATAAAAATTGTTTTTCATCATGACTAAGGTAACAAAATTCACACTTGAAGTTTCCTTTTCCCAAACCCACGAAGCTCTCCTTTCTTCCTCTTAATTATTTGTGATTTGGGTTTTTACCTCTTCTCAGTGGGAGAAATTAAACATAAAATAAGATGCTGCTTTTGCATCTTAAATTGGCTATAGGTAACTTATTTTCACCTTTTTTCTAAATTGAAATGTGGCATTTTAAGAGTGAGTGTGTGTATTGGGGAGGAGAAGAATCCAATACATTTTTTTCCTTATAATGATATAAAATAGATTTGTTAAGTACAACTTTGCCATACTTGGGCACTTTGAAAACAAATAAATTGTTTCCTTCAGTTTTTAAGGAAGCCTGTCTTATTTACATTTTCCTCAGAGCCCTTCTGACTGCCTGTTTCATAGTTGATTTGTATGTACATAAAAATATGCTGGACCTGGTTCAAGTTCAGTTTGGAAGGGTGTGGGTATATCCACCGTGTGGCTGCCACTGGACATGGATGCTTCACTGAGTTAATAATCTTGCTATCTTTAGTTTCTCTGACTATAAAATGAGAATGATAAGGCTTACAAAAGCTTTGGTGAATAAATTATTGCAGTCTTTTAGCTGAATTATATCTTTGTTTATCTGGTGTTATTTTTAACAGCCTGGTAGAAGGCTACGTTGGATTCTCCTCCATCCAAGGCCAAGAAATACATGGGAACATCTTTATTTAAAATTATATTAAAGGATATCAGGAATTAGTAAATGATGAGAGCATACACAGTTAGTATATACTAAGCTATATAGTATACAGTATATAACTGTGTAACTTTGTATATAGTCCATAACTATACAAATAAACTGCAAGAATATTAAGTAGATAAAAGTTATTGGAATGTGGGAAGCACTGGATAGACTTGTCCTTGTGGAAGCCTTCTAGCTTCTTATTGCAGAATTGTCAACAATTAGAGCTCTGATTTACATGTAATGTACATGGGGACATTCTAAAATGAGTTTCAAAAGCACTATATCTATTAGATAATACGATAAAGATTTTAAGAAGGCCTTCCTTGGTCACGTAATTTGGGAAGTACTAGGTTAAACAGAGTTGAATCATTTTCTTTCCTGGGAAATTTTCCTGCTGTGCTGTCGACATGGGTGTGATTGCAAAACTCATTTGTTGTAGAATATCTTTTGGGACAGGTGTTCTGCAGAATGTGCTTTGGGAAATACTGTTGTTTGTTCCAACCTTTTCATTTTCCAAATGGGAAAACTGAGGGTGAAAGGATGGCTAGGGATTTGCTAAGTTTGTGTAGGGAGGTGGACTGAGTGCAAGCCCAGATGTCCCATCCGCTACACCGTGTCACCCCACGGAGCTCACCCAAGCAGTGTCAGAGAAGTACTTCATTCCTAGAGCCTGAAGGGAAGAAGATAATGCCCACAATGCCCTGGGATTCAGTTCCCCAGGGTTTCACATCCTTTCTGGTCCATAATTCAAGTTCTGGGAACCCCCCGGAGTTTTTAAGTCCATGAGCCCCTGGGTTTTCACCCGGTGCCTACTGTGCCATATAAAAAGGCCCATTTCTGGAAATGAATCCACTAGGGTTCAAAATACAGCTTCACCACTTAAGAGCTGTGTGGCATTAGGTCAAGTCACTTAGTTTCTCTGAATCTCCATCTTTTACCCCTAAAACAGGGACTAATTAATACCTTGCATATTTTGGATGACATGAGCTAATACCTCTCTGGTAAAGGCATTCAATAAATGGGGCCTCTTTTTACTCTATAACAGTGCCTGAAGGAGATTTAAGTGATTACTGTGTGGTTCTGATGTTTATGGCAGTCCTTTCATCAGAGGACATGGTGGAATTTTGTTGGGGTCTTGCTAATGAAGACTCGCTCTCCCACTTCTTCTCTCACCTTCTGGCCCTTGAGTCTCTGAGGACCCCTTGTGTGTGTCCTCATGTGTGCATGTCGGCATATGCCGTGTCCTGTTCTTGCACATACTCGCTACTGTTCCATATTGGAATAGTCACTTCCTTCTGGCAAGGTTGATCAACCAATTGCAGAGAATTTCCAAGTTCTTCAAGTGCAATTGGAACAATTTTAGATTTTCAAGCAAGGAGTCTTCAGCAACTCTATTTTTTGTCTGCACTAGCTGCTATTTCTGTTCCTGTCTGATGCTGTAGAGATCCTTGTACATTCCCAACTATGTTGATGCTTGTTGTAAGAATTCTTTCTTCTCTCTGGTAGAAAGGATTTTGCCAGCTGCCATCACTCTTGGCAGGGAGAGAATGACTTCCAGGCCAAGTGCTGCTTGAAAGAGGCACCTCCCCCATCACTTAGAAGACGGTACTCAGTGGTTACCGCTTGTGACACATTTTCAAATGGACCCCCCAGTGGCTGCAGCTGTGATTAAAAGCTGTCTGCTCTCTGCCTCACTGGGAATCTGCTGTTTAACCATGTCATGCACATATATATGTGGGCTGCAGCAGCATCATGGAAATCCTAAAGTGTTTTCTAAGAAGAAAACTCAAATGAGTACTTGAATAACAAACTCCTGAATTTTCTAAGCTCAAGTTCATTGAGAGGCACTTGTTTGGAAACCTAGCCATGCAGGAGGTACATAAAAATAATTTAAAGAAGAAAAGCTAGTGGTCAGTGAATAGATATCATCTGCCAGTACATACTTTGCACACATCAGCCAGACTGAACATCTTAAAGATTGAAGTGCATTTGAATTTAGCAGCTGCATTCAGCAACTCTGTGATTCAGGATTCAGTTCGACCATTCACAAATAAAGTAAGAACAGAATATTCTTTAAAGACCACCCAGATATTCACTGATACATTAATAACCATGTTTGGCTTATCATGCCGGTAATAAGTTCTGTTCTAAATATAAATTTACCATGAACACTACCTTAAAAAATGCCCAAATGAGTAGTGTGGCCTCAGAGACTGGGTGCCTCGAGGCCACAAGTCACACCTCTTCCTTTAGATTAGAGTGACTGAGGGTCCAACCTTCTATAAAGTAAAGGGAATGTACTAGATTTAAACCTGGGCTCTTTATTTCCACTAAGTAATATCCTTACCCAAACCAGGAGGTAAAGCTGCATTCCCTTTCCTACTCACCCCACTCTGCTAACTGGATCAGAAGAATCCAGGTTTGCATTCTTTCTTAGATACATAGGAAAGAAATTTGGGGAAAATTTGATAATTTTGTGTTTCCTTTCCCCTGTCCCTGCCTTCCCCCCTTCACCCCCAAATCTCAAGCACTCCAAATCTCTGCGACCAAACACCGTAAATGAAATGCTAATCTGTCACCAGCACATTTAGGCTGACAATGCTGTGAATCGACCACATTGATTACATTGATTATATTTCACATATTTACAATATGGTGAGACAAGCCTAATTTATTTTTCTAAAGAGTTCAAGGTAGGTCTCACTGTTTCAGAGGGGGGAAACAATGGAGAAATGTTTGTGGTCGCTATCTGCAATAATCTGATGCTGACAGAGAGTAGTATTTTATTTAGTAATTAACAGTGTAAAGGGGAAAGGAGCTGTCATGTTGGTTCTTAAGCTGGGGAATGTGATGAAAGATGATATCTGCGATCTCATCCTTTCCACTTGTTTAGGATTGTCAGGATGAGAAATGTCAGCATTATGAAAGCTCGGCTCTGCTCCTGATATGATAAAACCCTTCAAAAGCCAGTCTTTCTCTCTCCCTCATCCCCCTCCTTTTTCACTCTCTCTCTGCACTTGCTTTTTTATTTATCCTGTTTTGTTAGATGGCAGAAATATAATTCTTTTCTTTCTTCCTATTATAAGCCACCATTTTTGTTTTATTATATGTTTCACAACCTCTAATGCCCCACTGAAAATTACCTTGTTAAATGACAGTGTTTCAAAGCCATGAATCCTTTCCACCATTCCCTCAGAGGTTTGAAACAGTCAACAGACTGTAAAGAATAAATAATAAAAAAGTATCGATTATTTTGATGACTGTGAGATTCAATTAAGTATTAATTTTGCCCTCCAGTGGACCTATCAAGGTATTCAAAAGGGAGGATTCGCTCAGCTAAATGCGAGCTGAGTGCTTCAGCCTTAAATAGGGAGAAAATGTGTTTACCTACAGTATTTGAAGAAGTGCATTGATGCACAGAGTCCAGTATTTAAGTGCTGTGCAAATTAAGCCCTGGTGACAGTGACATTGTTTTCAGTGGTATGAGTATTGACTAAAGAAGTGCATTTGATGACAGCTTAAACTATTTGTATTGATTAACATTTTCATAGATTATCATGTGTCATATCAAATTCACTTTTCAGGCATGAATACATTTAAAAAAATCACAGGCATACCGCCACCAATGTAATGATGGGACAAGAGTGCATGCCACCCCACCTGCTCCAGTGCCGGTCACCTGTTTCCTGCTCAGGAACCATTTAGGCATGAACTTGGCAATAAATAGCTCCCAGATAACGCAAAAAAGGGCACTCCTTGCTTTTCTTTTCCTTCTGCCTCTGATATTTGTGCCGAAACCATATTGTGCATCTTAGTTTGCAAACGGAATAAAAGGCCGCCCTTGGAAAATATTTTTGATCCTAAGATGCCCTCCTAATGAGCTGAAGAAAAAGCAAATTTGAATTATTGGGGTGGGGAGAGTTTGCTGTTTTTTGGAGGTGATTTTGGTTTTCCTTATTCTTTAATGCTCTGGGCGTGTGATGCTCTAGGTATCCGAATTATTGAACACAGTTTGTAAGTATTTTTCCAATTCCTTAAAACATGTTTTTAAACCGATTGTCATTTATTTTGTTGTGCCTCGTTGGCTTTCAAATGTTTAGTGGGTTTGGGGTCAGCTTCAGTCCCAAATCTGGGACCTGCGGAGTCAACTTCTAAGGGTGCCTATAGAATTTACATGAGAAATCTCTCTTTTAATCCATTGAAAGCGTTTGGAGGATTCTTTTCTCCCTATGTCTTTTCTCTGCTCTGGGGATAATTGCCTCTACCCCAGGGAGAGGGTTTCTTAAAATAGCCTGGGGTTCCTCCATAGGGTACTCCTTCCTTTTTTAAGTGCGTTGCTGAAGTACAAACCCCGCACTTCCTTTTTTTCTTACTGCATTAAAGACGGTACAAGGTGTAAAAACATTCTCACAAAAGCACATGCCACAATTAAAGCTGGGTTGGTTAGGTTGCTTTCAAAGTAGTTTTTTTTTTTTTCCCTTCCCTCCGAAGCCTCCTGAATCTCTCACATGCTAGTTGAGCTTTAATAGGGTAGGGAGTAATGGAGAACTCCTCGGATCTGTAATAGCTCTTCACTTGACTGCAGCCAGCAATAACAGCGGGAGCGGCCAGAGATAAGAGAGAGGAGAGAGGGAGAGGGTGTGTGTGCAGAGAGAGAGCAGAGGAGGGAGAGGGAGAGAGAGGACACGCACACTAAAGCTGCCACTTTTTTTTTTCCTTCCCTTCACTCTTTTCCCCCATCCTAGGATCCAATGATAGCTGGACAAGTCAGTAAGCCCTTGCTGTCAGTGCAGAGTGAAATGAATGCGGAGTTGAGAGGTGAGGACAAGGCTGCTACTTCAGACAGCGAGCTGAATGAGCCCCTGCTTGCGCCCGTGGAATCAAATGACAGCGAGGACACTCCCAGCAAGCTCTTCGGTAAGTCTGTCTAGGTATTTCATTGCAGTCCGACCGTGTTGTCCGGAAGAGCCATCACAACCCACCTCCTCTTTCCCTGTTGTTCATTCAGTTTTCCTGCAAGTGCTAAAGAGGAGTCGGGCAGCTCGGTGGGGCTGAGCCCCGGAGCCGCCTCCGGCCAACGAGGAGGATGGCCTCCAAACTTTTCCCAACAAGGAACTTCCTCGCGGCCCCCTTGACTTTTCAAATTGTGCCAGAGTCCCCAGGCTAGAAATGTTTTGCAAAAAGAAGGTGGTAATAATAATCAGGAAATCAGTTCCATGGTGAGAATTGGTTAACATTTATTGAATAAATATTGACTCAGTTTCGGGTTGCTTCGCAGCCTTTTGTTAAAGGGAAGGAGAGTAAAGTTATTATCTGCAGTCAAAAGATGGGAGAGGGAACTGAAAAATGTCAATACAAGTCATTCTGTGCCAGGTAAACAAAGGTGGCTACTGGAATGGCTCAAAGAAATAACATTTTGTAAGCTCAATTAGAATGACTAGCTCTTCTTTTTACAAGGGTGATGAGAAAGAAAAATAGGTCCTTTGCATTCCTCCCCTACCCCTGTCTCCCTTTAATAGGTATTGATAGCCTTGTCCTAAACATGAAAGCAGCCCAGGACCTTTTAGGAATCCTCGCTTCATAAACAAAGCCAGAACAAGCAGAGTGCCACTCCAACAAAGACATCTGTCATTCAAATAGATGACATTCTGTAAGCCAACTCAAGCAACTGTGATCTCTAATCAGAAAGGGAAGCCTGTTGTTGAGATGTGTGACCGAGTGATGGATGGTGATAGATGTCTCTGCTGGAGAAGCATTTTATGAGGGAGAGTGACATTAGGTTTTCAGAACAGTTGCTCCTGAAACATTTGCCTTTAATTATTTTCAAGTGTTTATTTACTTGTACTACTACACACACACACACACACACATACACACATATGTGAGATACTAACCTGTTCATACATATATATTCTAACCTAATATTAATAAAAGTATGTACCTAATCTCTATATATCTGGCAGAGAAATGCTTGGCCTCAGGTGTAAAAAAAACACTCATGTGCCTGAACTTCAAAGAAAAACATCATTGCCTAGGCTGCTTTGTTAAGAAAGTCATTAATTCAGTTAAAAAAATAAGCTTTTTTTTTTCACTTATAGAAAGAAAACAGCTTTGATAGTTTGGCAACTCTAGGCCAGCTTCAACAGAGGAGCTTTTCTCTGATTTTCATTGCTTACTCTATCAAACATGAGTGGGCTGTTGCAGAGAAACTGTTTCAAATTTTCTATTGGAAAACCAGTTTGATAGTTGAGTATAATAGATTCCAGTTTCAAGAAATTCTGTCATATGACCCTTTCTTTGAAAAGCAGCAGTTCCACCTCTGACATAAATTTTCCATACCCAGGCATTAAGGTTTTAGCATTTTCACTCTAAAGAAATATTTTGTTGTCGTCTAAGTTTTTATCTGTGT
This sequence comes from Smutsia gigantea, assembly GCA_032199065.1. Lineage (NCBI taxonomy): Eukaryota > Metazoa > Chordata > Mammalia > Pholidota > Manidae > Smutsia > Smutsia gigantea. Next base: position 257,097 of record JAVSCE010019623.1, read on the forward strand.
AGGAAGAGTTATATCCTAAAACACTCATTTCATTTCAGGGGGTTAGTGAGAGAAGTCAGATAAAATTATAAATCACAGCAAGGCAAAAGCCATGTTCCAGCCTCTTGGATGTTGAGGTCGCTAATACAAAGCACTTCGACTTGTAAAAAATAATCAGTTGTGAACTCAACGTAACTGCAGACAATGGATTATTCGCTCCTAAAGTTTGCATGCTTTTAAAAAGTAAATGCATTTTGTAGATGTTGACCTAAAACCCCAACTTTTTTTTTCAGATAAGCCAGTGGAGGGGTAATAAATTTGTACTACTAATTTGTACTATTAACATATATTTAGATTTCCACTGTTGAAAATTGTCGCAGATTTTTGTCATCTCTTACCGATTTGCACATTAGAGAAATAAGCTTAAAAAAATTCCAGAGGGTCAGAGAAATTTGAATTAGACGTTCACTGAAAATACACCTTAAGTAGAACCTTTGTGGGGTAAACTAAGATATCAGTTTAGTTTAGAAATCATAGTAGGTTTCAGAAGGTATTCATCTTCACTGCAGTTCTCAACTTCTGAATCTGTGACAGAACCTAGGAAAATCTACATCTTATATCTGATATGCCTTATGTATTCACTTAATTTTCTTTGGTCTCTAAAGGTGCTTTTCAAACACAGAGTGTCTATTTCCCAGTTTCCATTAGGTAAAGAAGAAATCAATAGATGAACAGTTTTGAAAACTTGAGGGAAGAGTTGGATACAATAGGAGACAGTGAGAACAGAAGGCACATTGGGAGGAAATCCTTCAGTGTGCCCTAAAGTTTCCTTAGCTATTGGGTCTACTACATTTTTACCTTTTAATATTCCAGTTTATGTAACAGACTAAAACTTTCTGGATGAATTCTCTCCCAGAATTTTTGGTGACTTTGGCAACACTTAATGGGTAACAATTTCATGAAACATTATTTCTTTGACGTGAACATATTCAGGTTTTTTGTTTTAATATGTAATTTTGATTATACTCTTTACTTGGTAATGAAGAATTACCTTCCTCCTGAATAACTGAGAGCATCCAGGTTTCTCTCTAAACAATGCTTTCCTACCATACTCTCTCAAACCATCATTCTTGTAGCATAGACATTGTACTTTTGAAACCTGTGCTTCTGTAATGAAAGGAGCAGATTAGACAAATCATGGGAATCTTGCTAATGTCTCCCTTTGTGGAGAGTCATTAACCAACTACGGGACAAGAAGCGCTCAGTTTTTTATTGTGCCTGAAATTTCAGTATAAATGGGTTTCTTTGGAGCTTGTTTCCCCTTCTGTGTCTTGTTGAAATTAGCAGTCCAGAGGACAAGTCTGTTTCTCTCTCAGTATGGCATCTTCAGCCCAAAACTGCAGGAGAAAGGCTAATACTGATGCCCTCTATGGATAAACAAAGGAAATTCCAGGAACCATTGGGTCTTTTATGCCTCTCCTTAAATTGCACCTCTGCACTTAACAGCATCCAAAGGGAAACATACCGTGCAGAATGTTGCAGTGCTCAGAGCAGCTCAGAATACCAGGAGGAGGAACCAGAAGCCATATGCTAGCCTAAGTAGAAAGTTCAGAAAAGGGCCCTTGTGTTTTATAAAGTAATTACATCAGAAGTAACATTTTGCTTAACTTGAACAGCCATGGAAACTAAAGTACACTTAGGAGAGATGAATTCACATTTCATTGAGAAACATGTGGTTAAGTAGTTCTCTGTGATATCATTAAGTGGTGCATTATTTATTTTTGTTAAAGCCCATAGAATAGCCTTCACTCTCAGTTCATGACTGTATTATGCTAACCTCTGAGCCGTAGGAAACAGTGTGGAGGAGAACAGACTTGCCTGTCCGGATATTTTTAGAGAATCTGGCTCTGTATGTCACAGTGTTTCAGCTGCATGATGGATGAGTGATATCACACAGGGCCAGTCATTTAATATGTGACTGGTGATGTACATATTTGAAACCACTCTCAAAACTGGCCTTTGGCAAACAATCTTAAAGGGAAGAGGTTGCTGTGTTTCTCTAGTGACGTTTATGGCGCTCATGTCAATGTGGTGCTTCATTTTTAGTTATGCCCATCAAGATTTCAGTGTTCCACATTCAGTCAAGTTGGATGCTAAAATTCAAATGGTAGTATCAACAACTTGGTCAGGAAAATGGTCACAGAAAGGACTGAAGTAATATATGTCCCTAGAAAAATATCTGTACTAAAGTTCTCCCATTCAGTCTCTGCTGAAGAAGCGAGACCACATAAAACATGCCCTAAATATTTTCTCCCCATATATATTTGAAATTTGGAAGATGATATATTAACAGTGTTCCTCCTGGGAATATTTTTATTGTTTCAAGTTAAACCTCATGGTTGCTTTTCTTAAAGTTCCACCTACTGGGGTGTCTGGGTTAGTCTGTGGCTTACCTGTCAGTTATACCACAGTGTATGTGAATTGGGCACACAGCTTTAAAGCCTTGAGATCAGGTATAAACAAAAAGCCATTTACAAACATTGTACTTGAAGTAAAAATTGGGGGTTGGCTTTCTGTTAGGATATTCTGTTTTTTCCAAGTTATAAGAAATTGCATGCAATGATACTTGGAAGAGTATTTCCAATGTCATTTATCTGTGAACTATTGGAAAAGGGTTGAAAGTTGGGTCAGAGATTCTTCCTTGCTGGAAAATGTACTACCTATGGGGTTTTTCTCTTTCTCTCCTTTTTTGTTATCTTTCTCATAGAAACATGCATTATAAGATTTTTTTTTTAATTGCCATCCCGTTTGACTTTATTAGAATTTATGGCAGTGGAGTTGGTTTCAGTGACAAAAGGATAAGGGACTAAATTGTCTGTCAGCCCTTGAGACAGTGGTCTCTGCAGGTCAGTGTGGAGGTCATTGGCAGGACATTCTGGGGATGGCCCTCTGGGGGGACACTGCCTCTGGCCTGGGCACAAGTGGAGGCCTTCACTGCAGCGATACTGTCTTCATTACTTTAAACGTCTCTCTCAGGTCTCAATGCCTTGGATATTATTAATAGTCTGATAAAATATGCTGGGGCCAGTAATCAGAGAGATTCAGCTGGGAGGTGCTGAGGAAAATTCCCTAGAGAAATGTATTTATTTAAAATATGCATCATGCCTTATATTTTTTAAAGTTTTGATATTATATCTATTGAAAATTCATACTATTTTACTAAAGAAACTGTGTTCTGTTAGGAAAATATCAAAGATGTGAATTTTTAAATCAGCTAAACGATTTGAGTAATAGATTCTATGCAAAACAGTTATTTTAAAGAAACCAGTAGAAACCTGTATTTGTGTAAGTAAATTAGATGTACGATAAGCTTTAATAGTCAAATGAGCCCTTGTCATGCCACACTCTACCTACTGAGGGGAAATGCACATTTGGGTCTATTTCTGAATGTTTAAGAAAATCTAATGCATCGAGGTATTTGTTTAAAAATCCCAGCGTGTGTGTTCAGTCAAATTTAGTTTAATCCCCACCCCACCCAGAAAACCACTATAAGACAGGATTGATAAATAGCATTAAGGTGTAAGTTTTGAAATAAAAAGAGATTCCATAGAGAATGGCAGTGATGTTCATACTTTTCCCCATATCCATTCATTGAGCTGTGGCTCATTTCTAAGTGGCACTTTGATGGAGGAGAGCGCACAATACGTGGCAGAAGAATCAGTGGGGACGTCCTCAGCACCTTTCTCTTCTGTCTGCTATGCCTGGGGTCCTCAGGCCAGACGTCTGTTGAAACAAGGAAGTTCAGTGTTGCGGTGCTGAGGACGCTACTACATGGTGACACCTCAGCCAATCACAATGTTGATGTGGTTTTACACGTTTTCTTTTCTTCATTTAGATGGCTCTAATTCTTAAATTTTGTTGTTATGGTTAAATGGTCCTATAAACAATTGGAAGTAAGACCATTAATTTGCACCTCCCCCCTTCCCCTCAAGTGATCCCGTTTTAGTCTTTTCAAGGTCTTGAATGCTTCTGTCTTAAAGATTGTATTTTTGTAGTTCACCTGGCTCAGTTTAGGTCATAATTCATAAATCGAGGTGCACTCCAGATTCCAGCTCCCAGGGCTCAGCCCGTGAGTAGATCACCTTCTTTCTCATCTACCCGAACAAAATTGCCCCCCACTTAAAAAATGAGACTGAAGTGACTGTTTCAAGAGGATCTTGCCTGTTATTAGACAGTAAACAGCTCATTTGTGAGAGGACTGGGACTTTGTTTGATTGGCACTCTTGCTGGTTTATGTTTGGGGATTAATAATACATCAGACATGCACACATTAAAAAGAAAGTAGCTGTGAAGGAGGAGGGGTGGACCACGCAGGTCCGCTCCTGGGTTACTGCTGATTATTCAGACCTTCCATGGGAAAGGAGACCATCCAAGGAGTGGTCACATTTGGCAAATATGCACCTGGCTCCACTTAACATGTTTCTTGATTTTCTTATGCTAAGGAAAAAGATAGCAAAGTGTTTATACCAAACTGGCACCCTGTCAAGGGGCAATCTGTGTAAAGTTTCCTGCTGTCAGGTTAATAAATTTTTAAAAAATATCCAAAGGCAGAGGTAGCTAGAGAAAGCACATAGTAACAGTTGCCATTCTCCAGTAGATGGGTTTTTCTTTAATATCCAATGTGGCTTGGGAATTTTCTGGTTTGCTGTCTTCTTGGGTCTGTACTTGGCTGGTGTTTTTGTTCAGCTTTCTTTTTATGAATGCCATTTCAGCCCTTCTAAATATTTATCCTTTCAAATTTCAGATGTCTTTTCTTTTCAAGGGAAGTAAGTGAGCATAATTTGTTTCAATTTGGTATTTTAGTGCTGACCATATACTTTCACACTATAAGCCTGAACGAGATTCTAAATCTGTCCACATTGGATCTTTCTTTGGGAATACCTTCAAGTAACACTTATATTAAAATTCACTTAGAATGGAGTTTATGGGCTTTGGCAATATGCGGGCTTCTGATAATGCTGTTTCTTAAATGGGTTGATCTGACTCAGTCTTTTGAATATAAACTCTCACCTTCTGATTCCTCAAGTCAGATTTTATAAAAATATAAAACAAGTGTGGACTCGTTTGGTGACATTTCTTACTCTATGCTGTGGCATTATTGTGAACTATCAAAAATGGATTAAGTCTTTTTAGTGTGAACACAGAGGTTAAAAAGAATAACAGAGAATCCTTTTTATTTGAAGAAAGTCTGTCATTCTCAGAGAAAAGGAAATTAACTTTGTAAACATTCAAAGATCATTTTTTAAAAATGACCTACTAAAGATGCACAGCTCCTGACATCTCTTTTTTAATAGTTAGCTGCTACTTTTTTAAAAAACCTGGTATGTTATGTGAATGCCTATACTTTCTTTGAGAACTTAAAAGAAAATCCATGCTCCAACTTCTCCTTCAGACACTCCTTTGAAAGTGCTTTCAAGGTCTTACGTGAGGTAAGACTATACTGTTTTTTAGGTTAATTAAAAAAGTAGCCACCTGGAGCAACATAACGAATACAGTCTAAGTCACTTTTATTAGAGGGCTGCACTGCCATCAAAACTATTTGAAAATATGGGGAGACAATGATTACAGTTAGAGAAACTAAGTGATATCACTGTATATAAACTAAATGCTGAAGAGGTTTCCTATAATGAAGACCATTTGAAAATGGGATTCTGTAATGAAGTCTGCATTCATTAAGCTGGTTAAAAGTGTTCTTAGTAAATAATTAAAATAAAACCTGTGAATTCAGCCTGAGAATGAGGCAGAACATGAAGGCATTTTTAGGACACTAACACACCAGTGACGGCCAAGGTGAAATGCCTCAACGACTCAGTGAGTGTTTGCCCTTCCTATCGTTTGGCATTGTCATAGTTTCATCTTTTTCTGTAAAATAATCAGTGTTTTCCAGATCGATGTGCTTTCCAAATACCTCGTGTTACTTTAATTTCATCTTGTTAACAAAGGAAAACCCCCAGCTGTGAGAAAAGTTTGTGAAAGCCAAGAAAACCATATTTAAAGACTAGCATCGACACAGTGTTTAAAAATAACGATTTCCATTGCACATTTTCCATCTTCTTACCACTTCCATTCTTATTTTTGTTCCTTTCTGAGGCACTGTGGATACTCATGAACATTCCTGGGTGTCTGTGGTATGCTCTTTTCCTGTGTTCAGATGCCACTTCAGATTTGTCTTACTGAGTTTGTAGTATGTATGTATTTTCTCTATCATAAAATTAATAAGGTCTAATTTATAATAAGCTTTTTTAAAGTTCATGTTACCTATATGTCTCTTAAATATACTTCTCCTATGCCTATGTATATTTCAAAAAAAATTTCCAGATAAATTTATCAAAATTAATAGCTTACCAATAAAGGACAACTAATTATTTACACTCTTACTTCAGGCAGAGTTAGGCTGTAGTCCAAGTTCCAGTGTGTTGTTTGAAGCTGCCATTCACTAGGCAGAGGAGACAACAGGATTTCTCAATATCTGTGTGGTTTAATTCAGTAAGGAGATTTGGGGGTTTCTGTGAAGTTTGATTTATAAGGAATATATATACTTTTAAAACCTACAAAACTTTCTCAAGCTAGGGATGAGTTTTGGGATCTAAATATTGGGAACGGAAGTATTCTCCTATTTCTGGGCTATACACACATTACATTACAAATGTCTATCTTTCTCTTTTTTTAAGTAAAAAACACTTGTTCGATAGTTGGGTACAATTTTTGTTATACATTCCTGTAAGGATTCCATGTGCTTAAATACACATTTGCATGTATACATTCCAAGATAGAATGGGTGCTGGATGCACAAAAAAAATCACATTTAAAATATTTACTATTAAAACAGTGTGGTGTAATCAGTCTCCTTTTGTAGTTCTTGGTGGTCACATATGCAGTGACTTGTCTTTTAATATTAATATGGTAAGATTTATTTTTATATATTATGGTTTGGGGCTACTTATTGCATGAGAGAATCATCAACTGTTGATGCAGAAGAGAGGCTGGGGGATTAATTTGATTTAAAAATGCAGACATTTGAAGCTGTTCAAAAAGCATGAAAATTATTATTGCAGAGGGAATTTTTGCCAAAATCAACTGAGGGTAGAAGAGAATTAAAAAATCAAATGGAAAACACATTTTCCTGCATTCAAAATGTATAGTTATGAAAGTGATGTGTGTGTGTGTGTGTGAGGGGGGGCAACGCTCTTCTCCAGACCTGCATTTTTTTCTTAATAGGTCTAATTATATTTAGCAAAATAGTGCAAGATAGAAATGTGCTAAAAAGGAGGCATACAATTTGCAGAAGGAGAAACATGAAAGATATATTGTGTAAAGCTAACATGTTAATGGGTCCATTTAATTAGATCATACAGTGTATGCATAGGTAAATATTCAGAATAGAGGGAAACATATCAACTTTTGGAAGGAAACATACGTGATTGTTTTAGGTGCTGATTGGCTCATATTTTTCATATTCCTAAGATTAAGGCAGGCTTTATTCTTAAGAGTTCCTAAGAAATAATTCAATTTTCCACGTACACCAGTCTATTTCTTTGCTTTGGTTTGGACTCTTCGCTTCTCCTGTCAGATTCTCCCATCATATTTATAGTAATTTCCTAGCAATCCAATCTGAGTCTGCAGGCGGTCAGAAAAGTGTTAAAAATTACGCTCACTTACAAACAACAAACAAGCAAAGCCAGAGCTGGTCAGAATGGAGACTGCTGATGGCATTGAGATGGTTGTGCTAGCTTGGAAGGGTAGCTACTCGTCTTGTCATTGGTAGTGTGTCAATATGTTTTCATAATGATACAATAACCTGAACCCTGCAACGGTTTATGGTCCTTTTGAGAATTCTTATGGATTCTTAGAGTGACGGAGGTCTGAGAAAAGATCTTGAAAGCTTTCACAAAATCTGGCTGGGTGACAGAAAACTAGCACAACTGTGATTTAGCTGCTCAGGAATCCTATTGACTGGGAACATCATGAAGCTTTTAACTTAAAACCAAACCCACAAAATAAATGGTGGATATAAAGGGTGAGGGGTACCCAAAAGGACATCAGAAATTAAGAAGTGCTGAAGGGTCTGAGACGAGAGGCAGAATTCAGCGAGCCCAATGTCCATCTTGATATCCTACCTAGAAATAAGATTCTGTTTGTAAACTGTTCTGAATACTGCAACATGCTCTGGAAATCTGCACCAGTGCATTTTCCTTCATGGAATCTATTGGACTTGGTGGTTGCGTTTTCATTTTCCCTGGCTGTTTTTAGTGAATGATAAATCAAAAACTTGAATTTTGAATCTAGCACTGGTGATATATAAAACCAGAAAGAGCAGGAAATAACCATGACAAGTAACTTCCCATCTGCATGTAGAGCTCAGTCTTCTTAACATTCGTAATACTGCTAATTTCAATGGACTTTTAAAAATCCACTTCCACATGAGCTCGCAAAGCCCATAAAAGTGTGGCATGTAAAGTAAATTGTTTGTCACTTGCCGGCAACCTGCCATATTTATTGTCAGGAGAAATGGACATTAGTTGGAAAAGCAGTTGTTAAAGGCCAAACAATCTTTAAAGATAGCAAAGATGCGCGAGGGTTTTCCTTTTTCTAACAATGAGCCACCCCTTCAGACATCAAAAGACAAGATAATAAGACACTTCAAGCGCAATTCAAGATTATATTCAACATCTAAAGGCTCATCTCTTGTCAGTTTGCATTTACTCTCCCAGGGATGTGAGGTTTCTATCATCTTTCTGTCAAGAGGAGTCCGGCAGAAGAGGCAAGGGCTCTTATTTCACACACTTAGGGTTTTTTATCAAATAGCCCACACTCGTTCTGATTCAGCCAAAATGGGGGGATAATTTGAAGAAGGTCATGCACAAGCACAAAAATCTCATATTGATTTGTGTGATTAGAAGGCATTAAAATTGCACGTTTATGTGAGTTGCTGAGATGTTTTGTCAGTTTATTTGGTAATACACTTTTGCAGCCTAGAAAGAAAAAGATGCCTTAACATTTAAAAATGGATGCCTGAAAGCTGAAATGGTTTCCCTTAATGGGATCATATTTGAACATTTAACAAGTGAACATAAAAATAATTTAATGCTTTTAGCTTAACAATATTTGAAATTAGGTTATATAATGAAATACTCCAGGCAATGTAAAAAAGGCAAAACAGCACAATTGTGCCTATCAGAGGAAAGAAATACATATGTGAATTTATTTTTTAAATACTTTTAAAATTGATTTCACATATTTAATATATAGATAAAAGGTGATGACATTTTCAATATAAATGTAATTATGTGGTTATTTTATAAGGGTTATCAAATTTTTGACATTTTACACTCTTTGAAATTACGGTGTCACCATATCCATCACTTTGTGCCATTCTTAGTATATATGCCCTTTCCGAGAGAGGATACTAAAGAAAAAATAAGGGAGTTAAAAAATTATTATTATCACAAAGCTGTACAAAGAAACACTTTCTTTGTTTTGGGGTAGAGATGGGGCACATCTATGGAAGTTAGAAGAACCAGCTTTTCCTCTCAAAATAAAACAATTGATGAAAATAAAACCACAATATCCTGGGATCATTTCTGTATTGAATCTTTGAAATTACTTTTCCTAGGAATTTTCATCAACTCTGTCTCCATTTCTTATTTTTCTCTTCTTGGCTGTGAAGTGTTTTGAAACTTTCTTATTTTTTTGCTACTTTCACATATCAAAACAGATAGTATACAAATATACAGTGTAGTTACAGCAGTGTTACAGCCGTGTGATAGAGGCGGTGCAGTTACAGCCGTGTAATAGAGATGCAGTTACAGCTGTGTAATAGAGGCAGTAGAGTTGCATCCATGTAATAAAAGCACTGTGCATTTACAGCTGTGTGATAGAGGTGGAGCAGTTATAGCCATGTAATAGAGGCAGTCGAGTTACATCGGTGTAATAGACGCATGGTGTAGTTACAGCCGTGTGATAGAGTCGGTGCAGTTACAGCCGTGTAATAGAGGTGGTGCAGTTACAGCCGTGTGATAGAGTCGGTGCAGTTACAGCCGTGTGATAGAGTCGGTGCAGTTACAGCCGTGTAATAGAGTCAGTGCAGTTACAGCCGTGTGATAGAGTCGGTGCAGTTACAGCCATGTAATAGAGGTGGTGCAGTTACAGCCGTGTGATAGAGTCGGTGCAGTTACAGCCGTGTGATAGAGTGGTGCAGTTACAGCCGTGTGATAGAGGTGGTGCAGTTACAGCCGTGTGATAGAGTCGGTGCAGTTACAGCCGTGTGATAGAGTCGGTGCAGTTACAGCCGTGTGATAGAGGTGGTGCAGTTACAGCCGTGTGATAGAGTCGGTGCAGTTACAGCCGTGTGATAGAGGTGGTGCAGTTACAGCCGTGTGATAGAGGTGGTGCAGTTACAGCCGTGTGATAGAGTCGGTGCAGTTACAGCCGTGTGATAGAGTCGGTGCAGTTACAGCCGTGTGATAGAGGTGGTGCAGTTACAGCCGTGTGATAGAGGTGGTGCAGTTACAGCCGTGTGATAGAGGTGGTGCAGTTACAGCCGTGTGATAGAGGTGGTGCAGTTACAGCCGTGTGATAGAGTCGGTGCAGTTACAGCCGTGTGATAGAGTCGGTGCAGTTACAGCCGTGTGATAGAGGTGGTGCAGTTACAGCCGTGTGATAGAGTCGGTGCAGTTACAGCCGTGTGATAGAGGTGGTGCAGTTACAGCCGTGTGATAGAGGTGGTGCAGTTACAGCCGTGTGATAGAGTCGGTGCAGTTACAGCCGTGTGATAGAGTCGGTGCAGTTACAGCCGTGTGATAGAGGTGGTGCAGTTACAGCCGTGTGATAGAGGTGGTGCAGTTACAGCCGTGTGATAGAGTCGGTGCAGTTACAGCCGTGTGATAGAGTCGGTGCAGTTACAGCCGTGTGATAGAGTCGGTGCAGTTACAGCCGTGTAATAGAAGTGAAACCTGTTATTTGTCCTATTTATGATATAGGTCTTTTCTATAGTATCCAGTTTACACATTCCACATTCAGCAGTGAATCCATCCAGTCTAGAAATATTTGGGAGCACTTGCTCTGTGGCAGGAGCGATGCTGTGCTCTGTGGATCCAGTGGAGAATACACCAGACTGAATCAGTCACCCAGTCCAACTCAACCACTGGATGCTGAGGCTGCACGAGAAACGAGACGCGGTCACCCACCCTCCAACAGCCCACCACCAATATATTGACATTCTGCTTCATCATTTCCTGGGACTCTTCAGCCACTCTTAATCATCAAAGTCATGCATTTCAGAAGTAGTTCATTGGTCAGAAGCCTTTGAGACAAACTATTTGAGAAAAACCATTATTCCTGAAAAGGGCAGAAGAAAGGATTATTAACTGACCCAGGATAAATTACATTCATAGTATCTTCATCATAGAATTTGATGCTTGTGCTGTAAAAACACTAATGCGATTCTTTGGGAACTGTTTCTTAGTCATGTCCAAAGGGAGAATGAATTAGATTTATCCTTTCCTCCTCATCTCTTCTGCCTGCATTCTCCTTCCAAGGTTCCTGTCTGTTTATCATATAATACAAGGTAGTGGGGTCAAAGTTCTGGAGTCAGGCTGTTTTTGTTAGCTGGTTGGGCAAAATACATAAGATGCTTAAGCCTCAGCTTCTTCATTTCCAAATGGGGGTAAGGATGCTGCTCCATAGGGCAGTCTTGAGGTTGAAATGAAGTGACGTGTGGTGAGACCTGTTGAGTGCCTGGAATGTAACCAGCACTCAACGAATACCAGCCCTACTACACCTTACTTAGAGTTGAAAATGAGTTTGCCATTTTCAGAAGAAATCTGATTAATTTGTACCAGCAGGTACCAAAAAACTACAAGAATTCTGAGAGCATCCTCAGAATTAGCCATCCTCCTCCCTAAGGAAGCATCAGCCCCCAGGGCTCCCTTGGCCAAAGTAAATAAGTCTAGGGATCTTTTTCTCCTGATGACAACAGCCCTTCCTTCTTCAGCTACATTAGACACTGCTTTCTCCTGCAGTCCATTCAGGAAAGGATTCAGATGCACAAGCAGCTGACAAGTGGGTTCCAGAGGGGACTATAATTCACCGTCTTTGCTTGGAGATTATGTGGACAAGGTGGTGAGCAAGGATGGAAGGGGGCAGTTACATACCTAAGTCATTTCTAAATTTACAATGTTGCAATGTATGATTCTTTGAAATCATAGAGATTTAAAAACTAGTTTTGGCATTGAGAGTGACAGGAAACCAGATGTCTGTGGGTGACAGCACGTGTTCCTCTCACCTGTGGCCCGCTGGGTACTCTGGCAGCACCTGCCTTTGGGAGATGCTTCTCTGAGGTGTGTTAGCTGTCTCTCTGGGGGTGTGTGCCAGCTCAGACCAAGCACTTACTGCTTTCTACCTCGACCAAAGTTAGAAACGTGGCACTTGCCCCCAACTAAAGGCTCAGAGCCCTTTCAGAAGATGCCTTTGTGACCATATCAAGACAAACTACACAAAACCCCTGAGAGAGAGGAACAGCCCATCAGAGTCAAATGACGATGGAGGGCAAAGGGTGCGGCAGAAACACGGTGACTGGTTCCAGTCACCGGTCCTGATCTACACAGAGGGGGTGACCTCGTGTGCCTACATTTCCTCTTCCATGACATCAGAATTCAAATAACAATCTGAGAGGGTGTTAAGATAATGTAAAGGAAGGCAAGTGAGGTGACTGCCCATGGGAGCGTTTAGTAAATCTGAGTTCCTTCCCTCCCCTTCTGGAGCAACAGAGTATCTGCTGCAGGTCTGAGAAGCAACCCTGTAGGGAGTGTGGATCACATATTAACGACTGGATGAGGCAGAGATTTTGAATGCGAACATCTTTTTCCTATAATCTAATGTTCTCCATAAAAGCCAAAACTCAAGCTAGATATACAGACAATAATCTCTGCTCTAGAAGGGAAGAGGATTCAGTTAGGTTGTAAGAGCTCTTTTCTGCCTTCAGTGCGAAGCGCTTCTCTCAAATGTGAGTTATGTATTAGGGATTGGAATATGCAAGTAAAAGTCCATGTTGTCTTCATTCTTTTTGGGGATAGCCATTGTATAGTTAGGATTTTCTCAACTTCAAGAATGAACCCTTCTTTTTTTTTTTAAAGGAATAAACCAAAAATAAGGTGACAACCTCAAAAAATCTTTCAGTGCAACACTTCTAAGAATTGAACGTGCTATGAATATTTAAGTAGGTTAAACTGACATTTGAAGCCATATTTGGGGGAAAATGTGTTATGACCGTTAGTAAGGATATTTAGAAATTGTGGTTGAAACCTACTTCCCTTCATAGACACCAAAGTAGTTGGATCATTAAGGGAGCATCTTTCTGTTGTTAGCATGGCAACCCCACACCTTTTTAATTACCTATTTATCCATGCCCCATGCACATTTATCAGAAAATATCGTCACTTTTAAACCACTTATTTAACGTGTGTCAATTAATGTCAATACATATATGGTGATATTGAAAAATATTAAATCATGCTTTCAGATTGAATTAATGTACATATTTGTGTTAATATTAAGTAGAAGAGACAAATTCTCCTTGAAACCAGTGGCAATGACCATCCCTTCATTTGCTGTCTGTGTGGTGTTGGCAGGCAAAGGATAATGTCGGGAAGGCTCTTACCAGGCTGGGCTCTATTAAGGGTTATTTTGTACAGAGGGAAGAAAAGCCACCTCTTCAGACCAGCTATAGATTGGATACAGGTTGATTTACTGAACGTCTCATCCAGCTCTGACGTGTCTTTCCCATACCATTCCCTTCTAGGCACCTGCTTTGAACAAGCTTTGCACTCTGCAGATGAGCCTTCCAATTTTCATATTTCTATATAAGTTAAATTACATTCTTGATCAGTGCTGACTAAAAGTGCTTAGGAGAATTGCTTCTCCTAAGTTGGATTTTTTTTAATGGTTTCTCTGCTTTTAGATTTCATGGTGGTTCAAACTTTTTCCTTAAAATCCTTGAGACTATAGCAGTCTTAGACACCCTAGTATTTGAAACTTGCTTTCTTAAATATTAAAATAAGCTTGCTTTCTATTAGGCTTTCTTTAAGGTAATTTGCCCCATGAGAGTGGCCATACTTTTGGGAGGACACCTTTGTTCTTAGTCTTCTGATTCTTTGGAGATGCATTTTATTTCTTAGCAGATATCAGCCTTTTAGAGACAAATCTATAGAATCTGTATAGCAGTATAGTGTTAGCTAATATCACTTCATTTCAATTAGGTGAAAGGGACCAGGTGCAAAGAACCACTTAATATCTTGATGTGTTCTCTAAGTTGTTTATAATGAACTTATTGAGAGGTTAATTTATTCAAAAACACTTACTGTGTCCCAGTGTGCTGCCCTATCTTTGTGGTTCAAAATATTTTGGCTCAACTTCTTGGTTTCTCACATCCCAATGAATCTTGCCTTCCCTCACTTTCCAACTATTCTCTCATTCTTTAGCCTCTTTTGCAGCCATTTCCAGTGTTTGCCTAGTATTATAATGACTTGTGCTTTTGTCTGCCTCCCTTACTGGGTAGCAAGCCCCTAGAGGACAGATAAGAGATCTTGCATATATTAAGTGCCAGATAAATGTTTTTTGAATTGAACTGCTTCTGAATTGGATGTTTCTGGACATCATCCACACATGGCAAATACTTATTGAATATTAAGGGGAAATAGACTCTACCCACAGGAGTCTACTATTCAACTATGTGTGTGTGTGTGTGTGTGTGTGTGTGTGTGTGTGTGGGTGAGCAAAAAATGAATAACAAAACAAAGGTAAAGAAGCATTTATTCACATGATCAACAAGTATTTATTGAGCTCCTTTGTGCTAAATATTATACTAGGTGCTGAGAATATAGTATGAATTAGCAGAACTGCTCCCTGTTTTTATGGAGTTTACCAATGATAAGAAACTCAGATATGAAACAATGATTCTTCACAAATTTAATAATTTACCATCGTGAGAAGTGCTTTGCAAGAGAAATCCTGGATGCTATAGGAGTGAATAATAGGGGATGTGACTTAGTTTGAAGGATCATGTGTCATGGTGGATATTGACTGGAAAATATGTGGATATTATTTTGGCAAATGACTTCTCCCCAGTTGGATAGTCTTGGTAAAACTATCAAACAAGATGTTTCACCTTCAACTAGACAAAGGGATTGTATTTTCCACAAAGTAAAATATCAGCTTCTCTTGCCTGGGAAGACAGCTCTTGAAGACAGCCAGTGACCCAAGGACTGAAAAACAGCTACATGGTGGTGAACTTGGAGGCTGTCACTAGTTTTTACCACGTTGATTCCTGGAAGAGTTTTGATTATTACTATCTTTTCAGAGGTCTAGCTCTTCAGCTTTTGCCTTTGACTATGTGAGCTACGCTCACCCCTCCCAACAAATTCTTTTCTCTCCCTTTCTCTTTTTTGTTGAAGTAAGCCAGATTAGGTTCATTTTACCTGCAACTGAATAACTCTTGCACTGGCATGTTC
Source organism: Smutsia gigantea (assembly GCA_032199065.1). Classification (NCBI taxonomy): domain Eukaryota; kingdom Metazoa; phylum Chordata; class Mammalia; order Pholidota; family Manidae; genus Smutsia; species Smutsia gigantea. The sequence continues at coordinate 272,642 of JAVSCE010019623.1, forward strand.
ATGATCTCCAGAGGTGCATTTAGACAAAAGATTTTTCTAAAATTTGTATCTCAAAGTTAAAGCAGAGAAGGCATTGAAGGTTGGACAAACAGTATGGGCAAAGGAACAGAGTGAGAGACTTGTGTTCACCTACAACTTTTTCTGATGTGAAATAAAGAATTAGGGCTTTCTGGTAGAAAGAGGGGTAGGGCCAGGTGGAGTGTTAGTTACAAATATTGAAATCTACTTCTGAATTAGCAAACCCAAGGCAGCCGGAGAGAAACTACATAGGCTAAAATTCTACGGCTTCCTCCCATTCCTCCTATTTAGCCTCAGTCCCAGACAGAGTGCCTGCCACCAGCCCAAAGTGTCTTCTCCTAGTGCCATTCAAAATACCACTGATTCTTTTTTTTTTAAATATAATTTATTTTATTATCATTAATTTACAATTACATGTGCAATATTACGATTATTAAACTACCCCTTCACCAGGTCCCCCCCACCAACCCCATTACAGTCACAGTCCATCAGCGTAGTGAGATGCTATAGAATCACTACTTGCATTCTCTGAGTTGTACTGCCCTCCCCGTGGCCCACCAACATTACATCTGCTAATCGTAATGCCCCTTTTTCCCTCTGTATCCCTCCCTTCCCACCCATTTTCCCCAGTCCCTTTCCCTTTGGTAACTATTAGTCCGTTCTTGGGTTCTGTGAGTCTGCTGCTGTTTTGTTCCTTCAGTTTTTTTCTTTGTTCTTATACTCACATATGAGTGAA
>JAVSCE010019624.1:0-92543 GCA_032199065.1 Smutsia gigantea
ATATGAGGTAGGTAGGGTAGTGATGATAATAGAGGTTCATGAGACATAGGTTGTGTGAGTGTGTGTGTGTGTGTGTGTGTGTGTGAGAGAGAAAGAGAGAGAGAGAGGTAAATGCAAACATGGGCTGAAACACTAATAATAACAGGTATTGATTTGCTCCTCATATGCAAACTTCTTATATTAAACAGAAATAGCATCCATCTCAAATTCTTGCATAAATCCAAGAGAGAAAACGGTTCCATTCTAGGTTTTGAAAAGCCCTTCTAACTTCTTTACAAATTTATCACATAAAAAAAATGAACAGTTACTGTCATCATATAGGTTATCCTCTGGTAGAATTGCAAACTAAAGACTGAACTCTCTGTCCAGATACTCTGGAAAGGCAAACTGTTGTTCTTCCTGTCATGACCATCTTTAGAACGTGAATGAGCCTTGTGTTGCTTTAGCTGAAATATCACCTTAACCACTATTATCATGTAACTTTCCCTTTGGGATCCTCATTTTCTTCTTCTTTTTCTTTTTGTCCATTTAGACCTGGACAATTAGAGGACAATAATGGGGAACCACACAAGAGTGACAGTGTTTATCCTAGCAGGCTTGACTGATGATCCACAACTGAAGGTGGTGTTGTTTACCTTCCTGCTTCTCACCTACCTGCTCAGCATCACTGGCAATCTGATCGTCATCACACTCATCCTGCTGGATACTCATCTCAAGACCCCCATGTATTTCTTCCTTCGCAGTTTTTCCTTAGAAATTTTCTCTACCACTACATGCATCCCTAAATTGCTGGTGATGATGGCAACTACGGACAAAACCATTTCGTATAAATGCTGTGTTGCTCAAGTGTTTTTTGCCTTCCTTCTCAGAGCATCTGAATTTTACCTGCTGGCCACTATGTCCTATGACTGCTATGTTGCCATCTGTAAGCCCCTGCATCACACACCCAACATGAGCTCTAAAATCTGCACACAGCTGGTTCTCTGTTGTTGGCTTGCAGGTTTTTGTGTCATCTTTCCACCTCTCCTCTTAGGCCTAAACCTTCATTTCTGTGACTGCAACATTGTTGATCATTTCTACTGTGACAGAACACATCTCCTGCAGATCTCCTGCTCAGACACATGGCTCATTGAGACAATGGGATTCATTTCTGCCGTGATGACACTCGTGGTAACCTTGGAAATGGTGATAATATCATATATGTATATTGTGTTAACAATTCTAAAAATTCCTTCAGCCAATCAGAGGAAAAAAGCTTTTTCAACATGTTCTTCTCACATGATTGTAATCTCCCTTTCTTATGGCAGCTGCATCTTCATGTATGTTAAACCATCAGTGAAACAAAGAGTATCTTTTTCTATGGGAATTTCCGTTCTCAATACCTCTGTTGCACCACGTTTGAACCCTTTCATCTGCACATTATGGAACCAACAGGTAAAAAAATCCTTCATGAATATGATACACAGGGTTCTTTCTCTCCCAAGCAAATGAATATCCTATTGCATCACGTGTAAAGAAACAAACAAAGGGACCATGGTAAAGCCAGTGTATCCAATTGTAGCTTCCAATACAGAGTGTCCTCCCTTATTTTGATTTCCTTGCTTTGATATTTATCTTCATCTCATTCAAGCTTTATTTTCAAAAAGCTTGGTTTCAAAGAAGTTTATTTTCTTTACAGTCTTCATTATAGATTATTTTCACTTTACAGCTTTTCCTGTTGATATCTGGAAAAACTGAGCTACGTTCTTCAGTCTGTCACTTTTATATATGAATTCTATTTAGTCAAGAATAAAAATATATTTAATTAAAATACATTGAATGTAGAATGCAATGTAAAGGTATTATCATTCTTATTTTCACTTAATTATAACTTACTAAAAAGTAATATTCATTTATATTTTTTGTAATACTACCAATTTTTGTGTAAACTCTACTTAATAAAAATAAAATTGTGCCATTGTTAGCAATTAGTGTTGATGTTCAAGTTAGAAAGTGTGTATTAAAAAAAAGATAGTTGTTTTAAAATACATTCTATAGAATCTAGTTATTTTCTGATAGTATATTGTTAACATTTAGAAGTATTTCAATTGTACATTAAAACTGTGTTTATCTTAAAAATTAATAACGACATACAATACTTATTAGGTGTTTCCATAATCAAAAAGCTCTCTTTAGTACCTTGGAATACTTCTGAAGCTACCTGGAAACTGCTTGTCAATGATTGCTAAATAAGGAAAACATTGCTAATTCAATGTATTTATTCTTTCCATTTGTATCTAATATACATATATAACTATACTTCCTACCAGTGAAACCAAATTAGTAGAATAAACTAAACCTTTTCTTTAGGATTTTTTAATTCTTGTCATAGTCTGGAAATTCAGGGATTCAGTTTCTGTGTCATGACCAGAATTTTAAAATATTAAATATAATGAAGAATTTTTTTCACAGAAACACACCATGTTATGTGATATGTTTCCAGAAATGTCTGTTAATTAGGTCATAACTTATTTTTCATTTCCTTTTTATTTTGTTTGTCCTTGATTTGAAGAAAATATATTTGGAAAATGCCATCTAGAAGACCAAAATAAAACATAGCCAGGGAGAAAAGTCAATATAGCCAGTAATGGACTGGACAGTTTTGTAGGTTTTTGTATATCTGTCAATGAGCTAGATCTTAAAAAGATATTTGAATCATAAATATGATTTCAGGAATAATGGCTATTGAGACAATTGATTACATTATCCTTTGATCATTTATATATATATTTTTTCCATTTTGAGAAAATTGGTCTAATGATCCTTGTGCATTATCTAACTATTAAAAATTTTAACAGGATTAAAAATGAAAAAAAATACATGTAACATAATAAGGCAATCTAATAAAACCAAAACATAAAGCTCTCTCAATATTCTTTTTAGTTTGGATTCTACATCATCCAGAGGAATTTGTTTAAAACAGACTGAATAAGTTAAACCACCTTTTTGTCACTGAATTTTTGAAATGCTTTACTTATATACTTTTAAATGTCATCTACTAGTTTTTTACCATAGAGGATTTCTGTAACTCTTTATAAAGACCGAACACTTTCTAAACCAACACTTCCCCATTCTCACTGCTTCCTGCTTGCAGGCAGGTTAAAATTACATCACCTGGCTTCTCTTTATTTCCATCTAATGTAAACCAATATCATTGGCCGCTGAATGCTGAACTTCCAGTTCGCTTAATAGTGCTGAATGTTTTCAGTTTGGTCTTGAAAAAGTAACACAACTTTTTAAATAGAAGTACTTTTTCTTAAGGGAACATCCACCAGAAAGGCTGAAATACTCTTCCTGAAAAGCTTTCAACTTTCTATTGAGGAAAGCTGAACAACCAATACAATATAAAAATAAAATCTCTATTTGTTGACTACTTGCTAGATTGCATGCCTGGTAGGTGCTTTATATGTAATTCTGAAATGTGATAAGATAATGATTATTATTAGCATTATGCATAGGAGCAAAAGATAGCTCAGGGCAAGATCATTTTGAAAAACACAGAGAAAAAAATAGATCATAAAAATTTAAACTAAGGAAGATTTATCTTTTATTTTTCCAATGAAGGAGCAGTGAATTATATAATGATTAGTGAAAGATTGCTTGTAGTAATGATTAGTAAAACAGGAGAAAAATAACTCATTGGCATCAATCAATAAAAATGGAGAAATTAATAAAATTAATGATCGTCTTAACGGATGCTTAAATTGGGAATTTAGAGAAAGCAATTGCATAAGTACATCATAGAAATGCTAGGTATAAAGTGCACATAATAGAAAATGAAAGAGTTAAATGATAATGTAAAAATAATATGGAGAATAATATGGGGTTCAACATTCTCCAACAATATTTACTTTCAGGGCAATTCTATTAAGACATACTAAAAACACATCTGTATGTGTAAATCTGGCCAATTTTTAAATGGTAATAGAAATATTTGTAAAGAAAATTCAGAACTGAAACGGTTGAAAGTAATGAAGATGTTTGCAAAAATAATATGGCAAAGATCATAAGAAACTGGAAGACAATTGCCTGATGAGGAATGGACCAGCATAATAACTACAACAATACCTAATCCTGGTTTTGAAAAAACACCCAGTTATGCAGATCAACTTCTTATGGTTTGTACAACAAATTATTCAAGGCATTTTAAATTAGAAATGACACATATCCCTTTATGTATCACTAAGGAAGATGAAGTTAAGGAAAGCACTTCTGATTGATCCTTTATTTCACTTTCCTATATTTATGTTTGTTTCCATACATCATGTAGATGTAGGAAATCATCAACCTGTTTCTTAGACTGAATATCAAATGACAAACAAATAGGTTGATAAAAGTAGCAAAAATTAAGATAATGAAAAAATGACCAAATGAGGTTTTACTGTGTTGAGTAAAAGTATACAATGATATCCAGAGGTTATAAGTTAAATCCAGAAACTAGATGAAAATGAAATGTGAAAAATATAAATTGGTAGATATAATATGGATTTAAATGTCTGCTCTGGAGGGGAAGCTTTTGGAACATGGGTTATAGGTGACACTGACATTTAGAATATACTTCAATAATTTTTCTTTGCTATCATTAGAAAGTGTAATTGATTTGAATTACATTTAAACTTAAATGAAGTATTCATATAGTAAGGAGTCAGACTGAAAATCAAGTAAATTGCATTTTGGCAAATAGAAACTATTCAAGTTCATTAAGAGAGGATATCTGTCAGGATATTATTTCTAAACAGATCTGTTACAGGACTTTCACTATCATGTAACATTTTAAGCTGGAAAAATATACTCATGGTTAGAATTCTACAAAAGCGTCTTTCTTTGGTTACCAACATGTTAAAAATTGAAAAAAATTGTTATTACTATTTTAATCATTTTATTGTGTAGTTACAAAATTCATAAAAGGGACATAAGAACCAATCAGTGGAGACAGGGTTCATTTGCTTTGACTGACAAATGAATTTTTGTTGCAAACTGTTATTTTCCAGTCTCTATTTCTCAAATGCAATGTTGAACATAATGGAGAATGCATCCTCCTAAGCCTGCTGAGTCTCTGTCTAAAAATTTTCATGCATTTCTTCCACCAAAATTTCATCTTCTTAAAAATCCCATTCACATTGGTCTGTATTCCCAAATTCCTGACAACCTCAATGACTGAAAACTAAACAATTTCCTAAATCATTGGTACAATTTTTTTTCATGTTTTTTGACAGCCTCTTATGTTCTTATGTCCTGTGACTACTATGTTGTGATATAGAAACCACTTCATCACCTGATCATTCTGCATGGTAAAATGTGCTCCTAACTTGTACCAACATCTACTGAGCTCATTGTAAATGGATTACTAGATTATTCTCACACTGTAGTTGAGGTACAGATCAATGTTCACTTGATGGTATCTAGATATCAAATTGTTTCAGCAGGAGTTGCTGAACACTATGCTATATCCACTGGATCATGAGAGAAGACCTCTATGGGACATAAAATAGAAAATAGCAAACCCATTAAATACAAAATGCAATATTTAGAAGATAAATATAATTAAGATCTCACTAGTTAAAATTATCGGGAAAAATGAGAAGGCACAATTATTGATGGACAGGTGACATCAGGATAATGGACATTAAAAAAATGAAATAGTATTAAAAAGTCTATGATTAGTTAATTTATATGAAATAAAATCCTTAACTTCCAAAATATCAAGAATAAATTTATAAGTTGAATATAACTGATAAAGTAAACAATTTTTAGTTAGAAATGTTCCCATAGAAAAAAAGAGATCTAGATCGCTTCACTTGTGAATTTTACCCATTTTTTAAAAAACTTCTGAGTATATACAAATTCTTCCAAAAAAGGGAAAAGGAGGGAATACTTCTCAATTCATTCTTAAACCATCACTATCATAATGCAGAAAATAGGCAACACATTAAAAGAAAATATAACTTAAAAAAGCATACCTTATGAATAACAGATACAGAAACTCTAAAGGAATATTAAACAATTCAACCCAATAGTACGTAAAAAGGATAGTATACCATGACAAAGTGGGTTTGTTTTGTCCATTCAACATTAGCAAGCATATCAATGTAATCCTTAAAATGCATGTGTCTACCAACAGAGTGCCAAATAATGTGAGGAAAAAATAACAGAATTTCAAAGAGAAAAAATGAATATACTATCATAGTTGAAAATGTCCAAAATGGATAAATCCAACAGTCATAAAATCAGAGAGGACATAGATGAATTTCACAATCAACATCAATTGAGACACCTATAGAATATGTCAACCAACAACACCTATACACATATTCTTCTCAGGATCACCAACCTACAATATGTTCTGGGCAATAAAACTCATTTAACAAAATTTGAAGAATATAAATCATTCAATGTCTTCTCAGACCACAATGTTATTAAACTAGAAATCAATATAAACTGAAAAATCCTAAATTATGTGGAGATTTAAATAACACATCAAAAAATAAACCTCAAGAGAAATTTAAAATTTTTGAAATGAGTGAAATGAAACAACTTATTAAAATTTGTAGGATACAGTGAAAGCAGTGCCTAGAGGGAAATTTATAGTTTTGACTGCATCTATTAGAAAAAAAGAAATAACTATAATCAATAATCTATGTTTATAACACAGAACATAGACATTAAAATAATAATTAATTATGAATGATTCTATGACCACAAATTTAACAACCTAAATGAGTCCCTATTTTGTCAAAACTCACACAAGAGAAAATAATATTCATAGAGCTATATTTATTAATAATTCAATTAATGTTTAATAACCTTCCATAACAGAGAGCAGCTATCCTAGATACACAACCAGGTGTATTCTTCCAAACACCCCAAGCTTCAGGTGGTGATCTTTGTTTTCCTGCTTATCACCTACATGACCATCACTTGGGATTTTGGGAAAGTGACGATTATCTCCTCACCCTGATGGGCTCCCACCTCCACAACCCCATGTACTTCTTTCTCAGAAATTTCTCATTATTAGAGGCTTCATTCACAACTGTCAGATTTAATGATTTCATTACTCAACTATTTTTCTTTTTCTTTCCTTGAGAATCACTGAATTTTAACTTCTGGCTGCCATGTCCTATGACCATTATATAGCCATCTGCAAACCCCTGCATTACATGACCATCATGAACAGTAGACTCTCCACACTGCTTGTTTTCTCTTCATGGCTACTTTCATTCTTAATCAAATTCTCTGCACTCATGTCTCTTTTGAACCTTATTACTGTACTCGGCTCATGTAGATATAATATTATTGACAATTTTACCTGCGATTATTTTCCCCTTCTGCAACTTTCCTGTTCAGACACAGAATTCCTAGAGATAATGAGGTTTTCCTGTTCTGTGTTTACTCTCATATTCACTTTGGCATTGATAATTCTGTCCTACATGAATTTCATCAGAACAGATTTGATTATTTCTTCTACTAGTCCGAGGACAGAGGTGTTTTCCAAGTGTTCATCCCATATTATTATCATCTCCATCTCTAATGTCAGCTGCATACTTATGTATATTAAACAATCAGCAAAAGACAGTCGCTGAGCAAGGGAGTTGTTGTGCTAAATTCCTTGGGAGCCCCCACCAGCATGGACCCCTTCATTTATAGCTTAAGAAATCATCAGCACATTAAGAGAGAACTCATGGACATGGCATGGAAGACTATTTTTTACAAGCAGCTGAAATGATGTGGTGTAAAGAATTAATGACACATTGCAGAGCAATCTAAAAAACACAATCATGAAATTTCAGTAGCATTTTCAAACCACAGTGGCCTCCTTTTCACATGGTTCATTCATTTACTTATTTTCTAACAGTTCACAGGCACATTTGTTTAATATATTTCTCATTTAATTTAAATAATTTTTGTATGTCTTTCAGACATTCATTTTGTGAAGCTTGTTATTTGCAACTTCTTAAATAATATTTTAAAAAGTAAAATTGTATTTTGAGTTTTGTTTAGGGAAAAAAAATTATCACCAGGAATGGAGGAGACACCATAAATATTGGTATCAAATTTTACTTTATACAGGAAATACAATTTTGTGATTTTGGTTTGTGTTTGAAATGAATTCCCTTCACCATCTTACAGTTTCTCTAGGAAAAAAATCATTAGTTTAGAACTCCCCAATCTTTTCCTCCTCCAGCCCTGGCAATGGCCATTCCACTATGTGATTCTGTGAGTGTTTTAGATATTTCATGCAAGTGAATTCATACAGTTTTTATCCTTTTGTGAATGCCAGTTTATTTAGTGTAAATGTTCATTCATGTTGTTATGTCTGACAGTATTTACTTCTTTTTTAAGGCTGAAAATAATATCCTTTAGTATGCATTTACCACATTTTCTGTATTCATTCATCCTTCCATGGACATTTAGGTTGCTTCTGTATGTTGACACTTGTGAGCACTGCTTCAGGGAATATGGGACTATTAATGCCTGTCTTGGATACTGCTGTAAATCATTTTAAATACATACCTGGAAATAGGATTGATAGATAATGTGTTGGTGCTATTTTTACTTTTCAAATAATCTTCATATTATTACCCACAGAGACTACTACAGTTCTGCATTCTTACCAAAAATGTACAAGGATTCTAAGATATCCATATCCTTGCCAGCACTTAGTGTCTGTTGTTTTCTTGATAATAGCCATCCTAACAGGTCTTAGGTGACATATCATTATGGCTTGGATTTGAATTTCCCTGATGACTAGTGACATTGAGCATCTATCATATACCTTTTGGACATTTACTTCCTTATATTTGTATGTCTTTGAAAAAAATGTCTACTCAAGTCTTTAGTCCATTTATTAATTAGGTTACCAGGGTTTCTACTTGTGTGCCATTGACAGTAGGAGTTCCCGGTATATTTTGAGCATTAACCCTTACCCCACACACTTTGTAAATATTTTCTTCCCTCTACAGATTTTCTTTTCACTCTGTTAATTGTTGATTGTTTCCTTTGCTGAGAAAGAGAGTTTCAGTGTGATGTATTTCTGATTTTCTATTTTTAGTTTTATTGCTTATGTTTTTGTGTGACGTGTCAGTTAAATCTTTGTAAAGTTCAATGTCAGGGGGCTTTTCACCTGTTTTCTTCTAAGGAGTTTTAAAGCTTTATGTTTTATATTTAAATCTTTAATCCATTTTGTGTTGATTTCTGTGCGTGGAGTAAGAGTACAATATCATTCTTTTTCATGTGGATATCCAGTTTACCCACACCATTTGCTGATGTCTTGGCACCCTTGTTATTGTTTGTTATTGGTACCCTTGTCAAGGATCAGTTGACCATATATACATGAGTTTATTATGGGAACCATCGGTCTATTCCTTTATCTTTAGGCCAGTACAATAGTGTTTTGAATTACTGTAGCTTTATAATATATTTTGAAATCTGGAAGCCAGCTTTGTTCTTTTTTTCCAGATTGATTTATCTATTCATGGCCTTTTGTGGTTCCATATGAATTTTAGAATTTTTTCTCTTTTTGTAAAAAACGCTATTGGTATTTTGACAGACATTACACTGAATCTATAGATCTCATTAGGTAGCATGGACAATAATATGTTTCCAAACCATGAATTCTAGATGGCTTTCCATTTGTTTATGTCATCTTTAATATCTTTGATCAAAGTTTTGTATTTTCCAATGTATACGTCTTTTATATCCTTAGTGAAGATTACTTTTCAGTATTGTTTTCTTCTTGGTGCCTTTGTAATAGACATGTTTAATTTTGTTTTCAGATAGTTTGTCAATAGTGTATAGAAATGCAACTGATTTTTTAATTTGATTTTTTTATCCTTCAAATTTCCTAAAGTCATTTATTAGCTCTCAAATTTTTCTTAAGGATATTTTAGGGTTTTCCATATATAAGATCATGTCATCTTCAAATATGCATGCCATTTATTTATTTAGCCTAATTATTCTGGCTGGGACTTTCAATAATATGTTGAATGCAAGTGAGAGCATAATCCCTGCTTGTTCCTAATCTGAGAAGAAAGGGTTTCAGTTTTTCCCTATTAAGTATAATGTTAACTGTGGTTTCTCATATATGCTCTTTATTATATGGAGGTAATTTCCTTCTATTGCTAGTTTTGTGAGAGCTTTTATCATGAACATTTGTTGAATTTTGCTACATGCTTTTTCTTCATGAGATAATGTGATTTTTATCCTTTATTTTGCTAATGTAGTGTCTCACATGGATTTTCATATGATTTTCAACAACCCTTATATCCCAGGGGTAAATCACACTTGGTCACTTGTAGTCGCCTGTGACCACTAGTCAATGCGGGTACCTGAAAAGGGGCTTGAGAATGAGAGACAGAGACATGAGAAGAATTTAGCCAAGACAGTAGTCTGATCAAGGCTCAATTTTATTAGGCAGGGCTACCGTATATATACTCAGAATCAACTCACCCTGGTTTCTACTTTAGCACTGACGTCAAGGCATCAGCTGATTTCTCAGAAACGCTCCACTGTGAAGAACACAAACCTTAACTCATGGCCAAGAGTAAATGACATAGCAATCAGGTAAAAATAATCTGTGCAGCCACGGAGCTGCCACAGTTCCCCCTTTTCTTTATTAGTGAACAGTGGGAGCCAGGATTCTTGGTCCTGACATTGTTGTCCCCACATCCGAAAGTCATCCTCTGCAGCTGTTCCTGTCTTAGGTTGGTCTGCACATCAGACTCTTACCCGTCATTGACTAACCAGCCTTCACAATGATCTTTATGGCAGTTCATGGGGTCAGACATCTTGTTTAAGCTTTGCCAACCATACATGTACTTGCTGTGCATCGGTGGAAAGTTCCTCTCTCTGAAGGGCCATGAGAATATTTAAAGTGGAGGCATTAAACGCAAGTTGTTGGCTTTGATATCTTATCAGACACTTACAATGTAACAGAATCAAAAGTAAATGAGCAAATACACAGCAGTACAAAAAGATCCAGGAAGGATCAAATAATTTCTTAATGTTATCCCAGACATTAGCAAAGAAGGTTGTATTAATATCCCAAACATCAACTCTGGTTTCATTTAGCTGAATAATTTGCTTAAAGAGGGTACAGGAAAAATTCAAAAACTGAGCGTTCCAAGGACCTGTAATAAATTGTCTAAGTTGTTGTTGGGCAACAGTGAGATTTTTAATTTTATACGGGTCATGCAAATATTAGGATACCTAGGATCACAACTTAATTTAGCTATAAAAGCCAAAACTCCGATTTCTTCTTCAAGCAAATCTATTTGTTGTTGTAAATGTAAAATAGAGGAATGAAAATGGGCATCAATTAATTGTTGAGTAGTGAAGGCATTGACTGACCTTTCTACCACAGCATTCAGTCTCAGTGGTATTAGAGGACTAAACCATTGCAGTGACCCCTGTTATGCAAATCAAAGCTAGCTTGCCCCCTGAAGTAGGGAAGACCCAGATATTGATTAAAACTGTATAAACCGGGAAAAGCAGAGGCCTGCAGACCAGCAGACATCATGGTCGGAGGAAATGAGTAACACACCCCGAAGTGTTCAGCATCACTCTTCATCAGCAGCAGGGGAAGGATCAGTAAGCGTGTCATCACTCTCCACGATTTCTACTTGAGGCACAAGTCTCTCTGGAAGCCAGCGAGCTGAATCATGTTCCTGTTAAAAGACACAAACCAAACCTCGTTCCCAAATTAACACAGTGTCGGGTCCCTTCCAGGCATTAGTCAAAGGGTCTCCCCATTTTAAAAAGGCATAGTTTTTTGAGTCTCAGGATGCCAATGACGATCAGCAGACGACTGTCCTTTAGCATCCACTTGTAAAAAGTTCAAAATGAACAAAACAAGAGGCAATAGTGCTTTATTAGATTTGTGGGAGTATAACTTCCCCCTTTTTATTTTTTGAAGGCATCTTTTCAAGGTTAGATATGTTCATTCAATTATACCCTGTCCCATGAGATTATATGGGATTTCACTTTTATGCTCAATATTAAAGTGTTTACAAAATGTCTGAAAAGACTGGCTGGTATATGCAGGGCCATTATCTGTTTTAAGCATCTTGGGAATTCCAAGGTGAGCAAAGGCTTGGAGACATTGATAAATAACATGTCTGCTTGTCTCCCCAGATTGCAAATAAGCCATAATGTAACCAGAGCAAGTATCAACATTTACATGTATAAACTTCATTTTCCCAAAATCATTAAAATGAGTGACATCCATTTGCCATATATGATTAGGTATCAAGCCCTGTGGATTCACCCCCAAATGTGGAACAGGTAACAAATTACAGCATTCTGTACATTACTTTACCATCATTCGGGCTTGTTCTCTAGTTATTTTATGTTTTAATCGTAAAGTAGTGCTATTCAAATGAAATTTATTCTGATCAAGTTGAGCTTGTTGAATAGGTGTAGTTTCCATAGCTGATAAAACAAGTGCTCTATCCACGAAATCATTTCCTTGAGATAAAGGTCCAGGCAAGCCAGTATGAGCACATATGTGGCCAACATAAAAGGGGTGTGTCCTCTGAAGAACAACATGTTGTAGCTGATGAAATAACTGTCCTGCTCTAGTGCAAGCACTAATTTGACCAGCAGTCTCCAATAATGGTAAGGAATTAGCCAGGTATGCACTATCTGTGTACAAATTGAATGCCTGAGAAAAGTGTTGAAAAACTGCAAGAATTGCTACCAATTCAGTTAATTGTGCTGACAGACCAGGGCCATTAAAAGTTACTGGTTCAGAGACATAATATCCTGGCTTCCCTTTGGAAGTTCCATCAGTAAATATCGTTATAGCATTTTCCAAAGGCTGAAATTTGGTAACTTTGGGAAACACAACCTCATGCTTTTGCAAGAAATCTATTAATTTATTTGTAGGATAGTGATTATCTATAATTCCAAGAAAGCGTACTTGTGAGAGAAGCCAGTTAGAATCATTCCCATCTAACCAGTTCCTTTGACTTTTATCAAAAGGTTGAATAATGTGGTCAGGTTCTATCCCTAGATAATTGACTGCCTGTTTTCGCCCTATCATAATTAGTTTAGCCACAGCATCATACTAAGGAGTAATAACCTTAGATGGGCTAGAAGATAAGTGAACCTACATGATTGGGCGTCCTTGCCATAACAACCCTGTGTGTGTAACCTGGGTGGCAAATATAAGTAAATATAATGTACTATTAGGATCAAAATAAGTAAAAAACTGTTCTTGGATGGCATGCTCAACAACTTCCAAAGCTTTTTGAGCCTCAAGAGTTAATTCCAAAGAAGAAAGGGAAGCAGGATTTCCCCTGAAAATATCAAACAAAGGTTTTAACTCTCCAGTAGTCAACTTCAAATATGGATGCAACCAATTAATATCCCCTAATAATTTTTGAAGGTCATTAAGTGTTTTAAGACCATCAATGCGAATCTGAACCTTTTGGTGGCCAATAGTTTGTGGGAACAACTTGAACCCTAGATAATCATAAGGCTCCAAGGTTTGGACATTTCCAGGGACAAGTTGCAGCCCAAACTTATGCAGCTGTTGCTTCAAACAACTAAAACATTGTAACACTTCTTGGGCTTTTTGACCAGCCAATAATATGTCATCCATGTAATGTATAATATATATTTGAGGCCAAGAATTTCTAGTAGGTAATAAGGCTGTAGCAACAAACTTCTGACATAAAGTAGGACTGTTGGCCATTCCCTGCAGAAGTTCTCGCCAATGGTATCTTTTCATAGGCTCCCTAAAATTAACAGAGGGCACACTAAATGCAAATCTTTGACACTCTTCAGGATGTAGGGGAATAGTAAAAAAGCAATCTCTTAAGTCTAAAATCAGCTTATAAAATCCTTTTGGGATAGCAGCTGGGGAGGGCAGTCCAGGCTGATGTGCTCCCATGACCCCCATGGTAGAATTAACCTGAACTGTCTGAGGTCCTGCAGCAACCTCCACTTTCCAGAATTTTTATTAAAAACAAAAATGGGTGTGTTCCAGAGTGAACTAGATTCTACTAAGTGTCCAGCCTGTAATTGTTCCTGTACTAACTGATGTACAGCCTGAACCTTTTCCTCTGTCAAAGGCCACTGATCGACCCACACAGGACTATCTGAATACCAAGTAATCTTATCTGCATGAGGTACAGGAATGTCAGTAGCCATCATGGAAAATACCACAACCCCTGTCTATGATCTTTACCCTGGGGCATAATAGCCGTTTTAATTCCTTGATGATGTTTTCCCAGGCCCATTCCTGGTGCAAAATCCTGCTTTATCATCAGAGAGGTGACAATTTCATTTGGACTACACATTCAGTACTCCCAGTTGATTCAAAATGTCTCTACCCCTTAAGGTAACAGGTAAATGGGAAACAACATAAGGCTTAACAGTGCCTGAATTACCCTGTGTCCTTCCAATTCAGCAATTTACTACTTTGTTGGGGATTTTGAGTTTGTCCAATCCCTTGCAAATGTGTCAATGTTTCTGAGAGGGGCCAAGTAATCGGCCAATCCTTGCCTGCAATGACGGTGACATCAGCTCCATTATCAATCAGTCCTTCAATTCTCTTTCCGTCTAATTGTAATATCATTTTGTGACGTTCTGATGTTATAGCTTGCACCCAAAAGGCCTCAGAAGATCCAAAAGATCCTTTATCTCTTTTTTCCTTAGCTATTTTCCCATTAATCTTTGTTAAGGGCAACAAGAGCAACTGAGCAATTCTAGTATCTGCTGGAATAACTTTAACTACATGTGGGGATCCAACCATAATTCTAATTTCACCAGTATAATCTGCATCCACTATTCAAGGGTACACCTGTATACCTTGTACAGTAGTACTGCTACGGCCAATTATTAATCCCAGAGAGTCAGATGGTAGGGGGCCAAAAATACCAGTAGGTAACGTTTGAACACCCATCTCGGGAGTTAAGACTGTGTGGGTGGTGGAACTGAGGTCGAATCCTGCGCTTCCTATGGTTGCTCTGATAAGTTCAAAAATGGATTTGCTGTGGTTTGAGGAACAAAATTTAGGGCCCCATAAACTTGTTTCAGAGGACGTGGTGCCTGGGGCTGGCCCCTCTGCCCATTTCCCAAAACCGCAACGGGTTGTCCATTTACATCTGTCTTAGATCAACACTCATTAGCCCAATGTTTTCCTCTCTTGTATTTAAGGCATAACCCTGGTACCCATCCCTCACCCATAACTTTACCCTCCCTCTTAAGGTGACCAACCTTCCCACATTTGAAACACGCTCTATCCCAACCTTGCTGACTGAGCATGGCTTGTACAGTTGTTCCTTTAAGGGCAGCAGCCATAGCGAGACCTTGAGTATAAGAGGCTCCAATATCTGCACAAAGTTTAATATAACCTGACAAATCAGTTTTGTTTTCATATGGTCTAATTGCTGCCTTACAGACAGTATCAGCATTTTCAAATGCCAATTGTTTCACAAAGGGTACACCACTTTGAGCATCACCAAAAATACGTCCTGCAGCCTTTAAGAACTGATCTACAAAATCTTGAAAAGATTCATCCGGCCCCTGTTTCATATTAGCCATGCTACCGCTAAGGTCACCTTTACTGGGCAACATAGTCCAAGCTCGTCTAGCAGCAACAGCAATTTGTGCATATACTGCAGGACTGAAGTTAATCTGATTTGCATTTCCTTCTTATAGTCCTTCTCCTAGTAACATATTAACGTCCCAGGCCTGATTCCCAGCTTGTGCATTTAACATAGTAGTTTTTTTACTGGCATCCCCTCATTCTGGACTCCAGAGTAAATAATCTCCCCCTGGTAAAGTAGCCTTTGCTATGACTCTCCATTCAGTAGGAGTAAGGTTTGCTTCCACTAGGGTGTCAAGAAGAGCTGCAGTAAAAGGGGCTCCAGGACCATATTGAGAGATGGCCATTTTCAATACCTTAAGTTGTTTAAATTATATTGGTTGATATTGTCGAATCCTTTGTCCCTGATTATACAAAATTTCTACTACAGGGAATGCTGAAAACCCAGAGGTATCCTCTCTCCTTTGTAAAGCATCAGCTATAGCCCTCCCTAATGGAGAAAATTTATTTTCCATAAGATGGGCCCTCCTTCCTCTCCTAATAATAGGATTCTGTAGTTTACTTAATTTGGAATCAAAAGGAACTGCAGAATAAGCCGGAGGAGGAACATCAGCTAAACGAAGAGACCAACCAGTATTATGATATTTGGAGGCTTGTTCCTCAAGATCCTCCACTTCCTCAAGATCTAACTCATCTTTACTAGCTATTTGTAAAGCCGCAAGATCCTCCTGAGCCTCTTGATAAAGATTTTTTACAGGAGGAGGAGTGGGGGCAGGGGGCTTCTGGGCTACTCCATTCACGGCTCCCTTTTCAGATAATCTCTCCTCCTGCAATTCTGCTAATTGTTCTTTTGCTTGATCAAGAACTTGAGATGTTTTCTTATTTTTATGTTGCTCTTCTATTGCATCTTTAATTAGAGCCCCTAAAGAAAAAAGTTACAGGAGATGCCTGTCAATTTTTAAAACCTCTCCAACCTTGTTCCAGACATTCACATTAATGGTTCCCTCTTCGGGAAACCAAGGACACTAAAGATCAATTTGCTTAAGGAAGTCTGATGCTTAAACCCAACTCTTCGTGTTCTGAGTAAATCTTTCAACGTTCGTACGAACACAAGTCTACTGTCACTCTGTCCCATTTTGGGCTGTCTGCCACACCCAGTACTTACTCCGTAATGGGTCTTTACGAAGGTACTTTTACTTCGGGATTCGGAGCTCCGTCAGTCACAGCGTTCTTCAAGTATTTCCCCCCGTTTTCGAGCCCTATGTTGGGCGCCACATGTAGTCGCCTGTGACCACTAGTCAATGCGGGTACCTGAAAGGGGGCTTGAGAATGAGAGACAGAGACATGAGAAGAATGGAGCCAACACAGTAGTCTGATCAAGGCTCAATTTTATTAGGCAGGGCTACAGTATATACAGGCAGAATCAACTCTGCCCGAGTTTCTATGGTAGCACTGATGTCAAGGCATCAGCTGATTTCTCAGAAATGCTCCACTGTGAAGAACATGAAACTTAACTCATAGCCAAGAGGAAATGACATAGCAATCAAGGAAAAATAAACTGTGCAGCTACAGGGCTGCCACAGTCATTGTATATGACTCTTTTAGCATACTGTTGAGTTTGTAGAGATGTTTATATCTATATGCATCAGAGATTTGGGCTGGTAGTTTTATTTCCTTATGTTGTTTTGTCTGACTTTGATGTTTGTATAATGCGGTCCCCATAAAATGAGTTTGGAAGTGTCTGTCCTCTTTAGTGATAAGGAAAAATTTAAGAAAATTAGAGTCATTTCTTTCTTAAAGGTTTAGAAGAATTCACCCGTGAAGCCGTCTGGTCCTGAGAATTCCTTTGTTGGAAGATCTTTTTATTATTGTATAAATATCAATACCAGTTAGAATGGTGCTGTTCATGCTTTTTAGTTCTTTATGATTTTGTTTTGGTAGATTGTATATTTCTAGGAATTAATTTCTTCTTGGACATCCTGTTTGTTTGTTTATAATTTTTCATAGTAGTTTCTTTTGAGTCTTTTTACAATTTCTGTTGCATCTGTTCTAATGGCTATTTATTTCTGATTTTATTTATTTGAGTCATCTCTGTTTTTTTCTTGGTTTAGTAAGGCTTAGTCAGTTGTTATCTCTACAAAAAACAAACCTAGGTTTTGTCAGTTTTTTCCATCATTTTTCTATTAGCTATTTCATTTATTTATGCTCTAACTTCTGCTGTTCTTTTCTGTCTACCAACTCTGGGCTTGGTTTGTTCTTTTTCTATCTTTTTGAGGTGCAAAATTTGAGTGGGGATTTTTGAGATACTTCTTCTTTTCAAATGTATGTACTTATCACTCTGATATCACTTATGCTATACCCCATAAGCTTTGCTATGTTGTATGTACATGAAAGTAAATGTTTAAAGTCTATTTTGACAAATTCAATGAGAAAAAGAAAAAGAGATATAGGAAAACTATAAAGTAAATGAAATGGTTAAAAAATCATAATGTATGGATATTAATGAGATTCTAACTGTAAAAATATTTTTAAAAATTTAAAATCCCCTTATGTTTATGAAATAGTTGGGAATTTACCACATACATGTCCAAATATTTGCAATATAAAGAAAATATTGCTTTTGTTAAGTGTAATGAAGTGGTTGTTGCTATTTTAAGTCATTAATTTTTAGAGATTTTTAATATTTACAAATAAAATTTTCAATCTCTGGAACTTTCTATAAAATAATATTGTGAGTAGAGTACTCATTGTTCATATATTTAAAGAAATATTGACCACAAATCATTAATTGTCAAATTTGATGACATAGTAGGTATACATTCATAATAATGTGGCAGACAATTAATTTTATTCTTAAGAATTCACCATGAAGTTTATAATTTAATTAATTTAAGAAGTAAATTAGGTACCAAGATTAGTGAAAAACTGAGAATAAAGATATTGACACATTTTCAATATTCGCAAAATACTACTTTCTTCTTATTGCCAGTGAAAGATATGCACAGTTTGGAAATGCAGAAAAAATATTATGGACAAAATAATTACCCACAACTCCACACCCATGAGTTGTCTTAAGGTGATATTTTAAAATTTTTTTCTCTGCTTCTTTAAGGAAATGAATTTAATTTTTTTGCACTATAATTATTCAATATATTCCAGAGCATTTATATGACTAATATGTAAGCATAATGAATAATAATAAAAAATAAGTGAAATCCCCACATACCTTGTGACAAATAATTTTTCTAATATTGACAAAACCAAGAATAGAATGCATCTATAAAAATGGATGTGGACTTCCGGAAGATGGCGGTGTGAGCAGGGCGGCAGAAATCTCCTCCCAACACTATATTTATCTACGAAAACACAGAAAATACGTATATTCCTAAAAGAGAGACGAGAATACACAGGAAAGCACACAGCGTGCAGCTACACCCGAGAGGACTCGGCATCCCAAGATGGGGGTAAGATACGGAGCCGCGACCCGGCGGGACACGAGCAGACCCCACCCAAGCGCCCCGGCCGGAGGAGAGGATTCAGAGGCGGGAGGGAGTGGAAGTACACCCCGCGAAGTAGGAGCCAGCCCCGGGGATCTGCGCGGGGAGCGCTGACCCACATTGCGCAGTGCAGCGGAGATTGGAGAGACACAGGGGCAGGATCTGAGTGGGGAACGCGCCAGGGTGCTTGCAGCCGACTGCGGGAAGGAAAAAAAAAAAGTGCGTGCTTTCCTCAGCAGTCTTAAAGAGACAGGAGCCCAGCGGAGGAGCCGGATCACCCCAGCACACTCAGCCCAGCAGGCTGGGAGTCCTGGGGAGTTTCAGACGCCTTAGCTGGCGACTGAGGAAGCGTAGCCATACTTAACACTTCTCACTGAGATCAACAGCCTCCTATTCGTTCCCACCCCTGCCAGAGTGATAAAGGGCCCTGCGGAGCGGCACAGTCACAGCTGTGGAATAGTGGGGCAATAGCGCCACCTAGAGCATTCCCACAGAATCTACGTCTGGTGGGCATTTTTTTTGTTTTGTTTTGTTTTGTTTTTTGTTTTATTTTTGTTTTTTCTTTTCTTCCTTTTTTTCTTTTTTCTTTCTTTTTTTTCTTTTTTTCTCTTTTTTTTTCTTCTCTTTTTAAAGTCTTAAAGAGCCCAGCTAACATACTTGGCAACTATCAGTGACCAAATTATACAGCCATGAAAAGACAGAGGAATATGGTTCAGACCAAAATCAAACAGACAACCCCAGAGAGGGAGTCTGAAGGGATGGAAATGCACAGTCTTCCTGAAAAAGAATTCAGAATAAAAGTCATAACCATGCTGATGGACCTACAGAGAAATGTGCAAGAGCTGAGGAGGAAGTGAGGGAACTGAGAAAAGACAATGCAGAAATCAGACAAGCGATCGACAGGCTTAACAGCAGACTGGATGAGATGCAAGAGACTGTTAATGGAATAGAAATCAGAGAACAGGAGTACAGAGCAGCTGAGGCAGAGAGAGATAAAAGGATTTCTCGGAATGAAAGAATATTAAGAGAACTGTGTGACCAATCCAAACGGAACAATATTCGCATTATAGGAGTACCAGAGGAAGAAGAGAGAGAAAAAGGGATAGAAAGTGTCTTTGAAGAAATAATTGCAGAAAACTTTCCTTCACTGCGGAAGGAAGTAGTCTCGCAGTCAACCGAAGCTCATAGATCTCCCAACACAAGGGACCCAAGGAAGACAACACCAAGACACATAATAATTAAGATGGCAAAGATCAAAGATAAAGACAGGGTATTAAAGGCAGCTAGAGAGAGAAAAAAGATCACCTACAAAGGAAAACCCATCAGACAATCATCAGACTTCTCAACAGAAACCTTACAGGCCAGAAGAGAATGACATGATATATTTAATGTAATGAAACAGAAGGGCCTCGAACCAAGAATATTGTATCCAGCACGATTATCATTTAAATATGACAGAGGGATTAAACAATTTCCAGACAAACGAAAGTTGAAAGAGTTTGCCTCTCATAAACCACCACTACAGGATATCTTAATGGACTGCTCTAGATGGAAGCACACCTAAGGCTAAAAAGATGTCACCAGAGAAAAAAAAAATCATAGCAAAGAAAGCAGATCATCCAAATACCAACTAAAGGCAAAGAATAAAACACCTATTATAGAAAGAATGGAGGAGGAGGAATAAGAAGGGAGAGAAAGAAAGAAACATCAGACTGTGTTTACAATAACTTAACAAGAAAGTTAAGTTAGATTGTTAGATAGTAAAGAAGCAACCCTTGAACCCTTGGTAACCACGAATCTAAAGCCAGCAATGGCAATAAGTACATATCTATCAATAATCACCCTAAATGTAAATGGACTGAATGCACCAATCAAAAGACACAGAGTAACAGAATGGATAAAAAAGCAAGACCCATCTATATGCTGCTGACAAGAAACTCACCTCAAATCCAAAGATATACACAGACTAAAAGTGAAGGGATGGAAAAAGATATTTCATGCAAACAACAAAGGGAAAAAAGCAGGTGTTGCAGTACTTGTATCAGACAAAATAGACTTCAAAACGAAGAAAGTAGCAAAAGATAAAGAAGGACATTGCATAATGATAAAGGGGTCAGTCCAACAAGAAGATATATTCATTATAAATATGTATGCACCCAACACAGGAGCGCCAGCATATGTGAGACAAATACTAACAGAATTAAAGGAGGAAATAGACAGCAATGCATTCATCTTAGGAGACTTCAACACACCACTCACTCCAGAGGACAGATCAACCAGACAGAAAATAAGTAAAGACACAGAGGCACTGAACAAAACACTAGAACAGAAGGACCTAACAGACACCTACAGAACTCTACACCCAAAAGCAACAGGTTACACATTCTTCTCAAGTGCACATGGAACATTTTCCAGAATAGACCACATACTAGGCCACAAAAAGAACCTCAGTAATTTCAAAAATATTGAAATCCTACCAAGCAACTTCTCAGATTAAAAAGGTATAAAACTAGAAATAAATTTTAGAAAGAAATCAAAAAAGCTCACAAATACATGGAGACTTAACAACACTCTCCAAATTAATCAATGGGTTAACGACCAAATCAAAACAGAAATCAAAGAATATATGGAGACTAATGACAACAACAACACAAAGCCACAACTTCTGTGGGACGCAGCAAAGGCAGTTCTAAGAGGAAAGTATATTGCAATCCAGGCCTATTTAAAAAAGGAAGAACATTCCCAAATGAATAGTCTAAAGACACAATTACTGAAATTGGAAAAAGAAGAACAAATGAGGCCCAAAGTCACCAGAAGGAGGGACATAATAAGATTAGAGAAGAAATAAATAAAATTGAGAAGAATAAAACAATAAAAAAAATCAATAAAACCAAAAGCTGGTTCTCTGAAAAAATAAACAAAATAGATAAACCCCTAGCCAGGCTCATTAAGAGGAAAAGAGAATCTACACACATAAACTCAATCAGAAATGAGATAGGAAAAATCACGACAGACCCCACAGAAATACAAAGAATCATAAGAGAATATTATGAGAATCTATATGCTAACAAGCTGGAAAACATTGAAGAAATGGAAAACTTCTTAGAAAAATACAACCTTCCAAGACTGACCAAGCAAGAAACAGAAAAACTAAACAGACCAATCACCAGTGACGAAATCGAATTGGTAATCAAAAAACTACCCAAGAACAAAACTCCTGGGCCTGATGGATTCACCTCTGAATTCTACCAGACATATAGAAAAGCAATAACACCAATTCTCCTTAAAGTTTTCCAAAAAATAGAAGAGGAGGGAATACTTCCAAACTCATTCTATGAAGCCAGCATCACTCTAATACCAAAACCGGGCAAAGACCTCACCAAAAAAGAAAATTTCAGACCAATATCCCTGATGAACGTAGATGCAAAAATACTCAACAAAATATTAGCAAACCGAATTCAAAAATACATCAAGAGGATCATACACCATGATCAAGTGGGATTCATCCCAGGGATGCAAGGATAGTACAACATTCGAAAATCCATCAACATCACCCACCACATCAACAAAAAGAAGAACAAAAACCACATGATCATCTCCATAGATGCTGAAAAAGCATTTGACAAAATTCAGCATCCATTCCTGGTTAAAACTCTCAACAAAATGGGTATAGACGTCAAGTACCTCAACATCATAAAGGCCATATATGACAAGCCCACAGCTAACATCATACTTAACAGCGAGAAGCTGAAAGCTTTTCATCTAAGATCGGGAACAAGACAGGGATGCCCACTCTCTCCACTGTTATTCAACATAGTACTGGAGGTCCTAGCACAGCAATCAGACAAAACAAAGACATACAAGGCATCCAGATTGGTAAAGAAGAAGTCAAATTGTCACTATTTGCAGATGACATGATATTGTACATAAAAAACCCTAAAGACACCACTCCAAAACTACTAGAACTAATATCTGAATTCAGCAAAGTTGCAGGATACAAAATTAACACACAGAAATCTGTTGCTTTCCTATACACTAATGATCAACTAACAGAAAGAGAAATCAGAAAAACAATTCCATTCACAATTGCATCAAAAAGAATAAAATGCCTAGGAATAAACCTAACGAAGGAAGTGAAAGACCTGTACTCTGAAAACTACAAGACACTCCTAAGAGAAATTAAAGAGGACACTAACAAATGGAAATGCATCCCATGCTCTTGGCTAGGAAGAATAAATATTGTCAAAATGGCTATACTACCTAAAGCAATCTACAGATTCAATGCAATCCCTATCAAACTACCAACAGCTTTCTTCAATGAACTGGAACAAATAATTCTAAAATTCATATGGAACCACAAAAGACCCGAATAGCCAAAGCAATCCTGAGAAGGAGGAATAAAACAGGGGGAATTACGCTCCCTGACTTCAAGCTCTACTACAAAGCCACAGTAATCAAGACAATTTGGTTTTGGCACAAAAACAGACCCACAGACCAGTGGAACAGAATAGAAAATCCAAACATTAACCCAAACATATACAGTCAATTAATATTTGATAAAAGTGCCTTGGATATACAATGGGGAGATGACAGCCTCTTCAGCAGCTGGTGTTGGAAAAACTGGACAGCTACATGTAAGAGAATGAAACTGGACTACTGTCTAGCCCCATACACAAAGGTAAACTCAAGGTGGATCAAAGACTTGAATGTAAGTCATGAAACCATAAAACTCTTAGAAAAAAACATAGGCAAAAATCTCCTGGACATAATCATGAGCAATTTCTTCATGAACATATCTCCCCGGGGAAGGGAAAAAAAGCAAAAATGAACAAGTGGGACTATATCAAGCTGAAAAGCTTCTGTACAGCAAAGGACACCATCAGTAGAACAAAAAGACATCCTACAGTATGGGAGAATATATTCATAAAAAACGTATCTGATAAAGGGTTGACATCCAAAATGTATAAAGACCTCATGCACCTTAACAAACAGAAAGCAAATAATCCAATTATGAAGTGGGCAGAGTACATGAATAGACACTTCTCCAAAGAAGAAATTCAGATGGCCAACAGGCACATGAAAAGATGCTCCACATGGCTAATCATCAGAGAAATGCAGATTAAAACCACAATGAGATATCACCTCACACCAGTGAGGGTGGTCAACATCCAAAAGACAAGCAGCAACAAATGTTGGCGAGGATGTGGAGAAAAGGGAACCCTCCTACACTGCTGGTGGGACTGCAAATTAGTTCAACCATTGTGGAAAGCAGTATGGAGGTTCCTCAAAAAACTCAAAATAGAAATACCATTTGACCCAGGAATTCCACTCCTAGGAATTTACCCTAAGAATGCAGCAGCCCAATTTGAAAAGGGCAGATGCACCCCTATGTTTATTGCAGCACTATTTACAATAGCCAAGAAATGGAAGCAAGCTAAGTATCCATCAGTAGATGAATGGATAAGGAAGATGTGGTACATATACACAATGAAATATTATGCAGCCATAAGAAGAAAACAAATCCTACCATTTGCAACAACATGGATGGAGCTAGAGGGTATTATGCTCAGTGAAATAAGCCAAGCCGAAAAAGACAAGTATCAAATGATTTCACTCAAATGTGGAGTATAAGAACAAAGAAAAAAACTGAAGGAACAAAACAGCAGCAGACTCACAGAACCCAAGAATGGACTAATAGTTACCAAAGGGCAAGGGACTGGGGAAAATGGGCTGGAAGGGAGGGATAAGAGGGAAAAAGGGGCATTACGATTAGCAGATGTAATGTTGGGGGGGCACGGGGAGGGCAGTACAACTGAGAGAAGACAGGTAGTGATTCTATAGCATCTCACTACGCTGATGGACAGTGACTGTAATGGGGTTGGTGGGGGGGACCTGATGAAGGGGTAGTTTAATAATCGTAATATTGCACATGTAACTGTAAATTAATGATAATAAAATAAATTATATTTAAAAAAATGGATGTGAAAATCATTTATGTAAAGGATTATAGAAACACAACTAAAAAACAAAACTGAAAACTAAAAGAGCATTTAAATAACCAGGCAGGTGTCAATTTTAGTTGCTGAGGAATTTCTTATCTAGAACTTCTCTTTCTATCCCTTCATTTACAGTTGTACATATTCCTGGATGTCTGAGGCAATTATCACCAGTGATAAAATAATTTCCTATAATTGTGCAGACCAACTATTTTCTTCATTTTCTGTGTACCCATGTATGTTAATCCCTCTGCAAGAAAAGGCATTATTGACCAAAGGAGTAACTATTCTCAGTACCTCTGTTGCCCCATGCTGTTTCCCTCCACTTACTCCCCATGAAACCAAATATGCACTTTCAAAGATTTTGACTTTAATGAACTATTTTATACAAACAAACCAATATATTTATTAATATGAATGAATGCCATCATGAAGATTAAATAAAGGAAAACTGAAATTTTAACCTTTTGATTTACTATCTTCTTACATCTATGTCACTACTGCAGGACATGCTGAGCTCATTTGTCAAACATTCTTTATAACTTGGAAGTGGCTGTATTTGTGTCTTCTTTTAAAACTATCTGTAGTTTCCATTGTTGGCTCCTCCCTGCCACTGGCCCCCAGGGAAGGGAGGCAACATGATGAGATTTTGAAGACCTGAACGGACCAGCCAGGGGACTCAAGGCGTAACAGCTCAAGACTGATGCTGAGAGAGCACCTCTCACATTTATTGATCAGTAAACACAGTAGATGTCCAGGGAAAATTATACTGCATAAAAATTAATAGAGGTCCGGGAAAGACCACATTACATAGTGATTGATCTACTTCTACTTACAGAAAGCAATGTAAGTACAGTCACATCATGAAAAAAGCATAACTGCAATATACTCTTTTCCTAGCACAACTGTAATATACCATATTCCTTTATGCATCAAGAGTCACAGGTACGGGAACTAGTGCAGGTAAGAAGCAATTAACTTGTAAGTGATTAATATGAGGTGAGAAGTGATTAACTTGTTAGTGATTAATATGATTTCCCACATCAATGCAATCATTGAACTATAATTCTGAACATAAAACTAGTGGCCATGGAATAGCCAATGTGATAGCTCATTTGAAGAAACAAAACAGAATAAAAACTTGTGTTTTCTCTATACATATTTGAAATTCTATCGAGACTTGCAAATTTTGAATAGCCTTTACTAAAACCTGCACAATATTATTGGCTTTTTTTGCTCACTTGATTTAAATTGGGCATAATGATATTTTTATAATGTAGTCAGGGAAGGCTCTAACTCTTAATATTGTACTTGGCATATAAATTATGTTAACCAGTCAAAGCAAGAAACTCTTCAGTTTCATTGTTGGTGAGCAGTAGAGTGAGAAGCAAAACTAAAAACAATGGAGTTAATGAATGAACCTATCAGGAGAAAAAGAATCTTAATTCTTCTGTTCTTCTGTAGTGACTGAAAACCGAAGGCACCCAGCATGTTCAGGAGGGACCTGTAGATAGAGCTCTTTTTCTTTGGGTGACAAAATTTGGGGGCATTTAACTTACAAAGCAAGTCTTGTCCTAAGGGAGATATGGGACAATCAGGCATATACCAAAATCTGTGCCTTAACTGTTGTTTTCTCAGTTAACACTCCAGAGTTAGTAGTAATGATCTCCTTCAAGGTTGCCCCGTCACCTCTACTGTGGTTGCTGACTCTCTGTTGAACAAGGCTAATTTTGGATTGGAAAGTGAAAACATGGTCCCTTGTCTATGAGATCTAGGAGAGAGTGAGTAAAACTGTGTGAGCAGGTAGGATTGCTAGGTGAGCTTTAAACCCAATATCTATAGGGACACATTTAAAAGAAGGGTGGGATGTCCAACGAAAAAGGAACAGCCTCTAAACAAGGAGGCTTTGGAGGGAATTTAACCTATCTTGGCCAAATTTTTTAGACTCATCTGATTCAACCATGCGTGCCTCCTTACAACAATCCAATTCTTCCTGTAAAAAACCCTCATACTAATGAATATAGGTTTGTAAAAGACTTGAGGGTAATTAGTGATATTGTACAAAATATACATCCCACTGTACCGAACACAGATACCTTCCTGACACAGTCCTGGGGGTTACAGGTGGTTCTTGGTGTTGGAATTAAAGGATGCATTCTTTGAAGAAGGCTTAACTGTCGTTTGACATTGAATGGCATGATCCTGAGAGTAACGTTACTACTCAATACCGTTGAACTGCACAGCCACAGGGATTTAAGAATTGTCCCTCCATACTCAGTGAAATCTTAGGAAAAACTTGAAAATTTCACTATTAGATTAGGGCATTCTTTTATGCTGATGATCTCTTTATAGCAAGCCCAGATTTTGAATATTTTTTGGTTATGCTATTTCAGTTTTAAATCATTTGGTTATATGTGGATACAAGGTGTCACCTCACAGGGCTCAAATGTGTAAATAGTAAGTGACTTACTTGGGCTTCCAATTAAGTAAAACGACCCAGAGCCTTATGGTAGATCAGGAACAAGCCATATTAAATCTAAAAGTCCCTGGGAAAATATTTGAGCTGATGGAATTCCTTGGAATGGCCAGGTTTTGTCATATCTGGATCCTTAATTTTGGATGTATTGCAAAACCTCTATATGAAGCTTTAAAAGGCTCAGATGCAGAGTCTATGATTTGGATAACACAATGTCAAAATGCATTTAAAACCCTAAATGAAAACTAATGATGGCCCCTAATTTTGGCCTACCTCATCTTTAAAAAGAATTTAAGTTCTATGTACATGAAATGGAAAGAAGTACTGACACAAGCATTGGGGGATGTGCCATGGCTGGTGGCATATTTGTCCAAACAACTGGAGCAAACTCTGAGAGGATGGCTTCCCTGTCTATGAGCAGTAGCTACCACCTGTGACTTACTGCAGGGAGCAGAAAAGTTCACTTTGATTCAGCCCATTGTAGACCAGGGTCCACATCAGCTCCTGAATTTGTTGGAACAAAAAGGAGGCTACTGGCTGACAGCAGGGCAGCTAGGGAAATATTAGGCCATCCTTTATGAAAACCCAATTGTGAAATTAAAGATTGTGTCTACTCTAAACTCTGCTACTGTATTGCCTGCCCAAGAAAAGGAACAATTACAGCATAATTGTTTGGAAATTTTAGAGACTGTCTTTTCCAGCTGTATGTATCTCACTGAACTTCCCTTGCCCAAGCCAGATTGAGATCTGTTTACCCATGGAAATAGCTTCATGGGAGTTGGACCCTGAAAGGTGGATATGCAGTGGTCACAGCAGAGCAGGTTATAGAGGTTGCAGCATGCCATCTGGAACCTCAGAACAAAAGGAAGAATTGATTACACTGATTAGAGCCCTCCAGTTGTCCAGTGGAATGAAGGTAAACATTTATACATACTCTAAATATGTGTTCATGATTGTGCATGCCCGTGGAGCAATTTGGAAAGACAGAAGGTGTCCAACAGCAGGAAATAAGGAAATAAAATATGCAGTTTAAATAGTCTTGTTTCAGGCAGTGACCGAACCTGAAGAGTTGGCCATTATGTGTTTTCCAGGGCACAAATATTGGAGCTATGTGGACTGAGGAAACCACGCATCTGATAAAGCTGTAGAGAAAGCAGCTAAAGGGTACTCCTTTTTAAGAGATCTGCTACCTCAATTAGATTTGGACAGATTCAAACCTCATTATGCAGAAGAAGATGAAAGTAGGGCCAAAGAGTGGTTCTCTGATCAGTGGGACGAAAATTCCACATGGAAGTTGAGCTCTCACAGACTAATATTGCTACCAGAAGCCCTGGTCAAACCAATGAGATGATTGTAGACATTTTTCATTATGTATGAAATGATCTGATGAACATAGTAACCCCGTATTTGAGAGGGCTTTATTTACTATACAACAATTTGCTCAGAGTTGTCAGTTATGTGCTCACAATACTCTTAAAGCTGAGAAACCCTCATTGGAAAGGGGAGTACAATATATGGAAAACGATCCTTGGAAATATTTGCAAACTGACTTCACGAACATGGCTAAGACTACAAGGAACTTCAGATATCTACAAGTTTTGGTTGACACATTTTTGGGGTAAGTAGAAGCTTTTCCTGCAATTAGAGAGGAAGTCAATGTGGTGGTGACAACTTTCCTCAAGGAAATAATTCTTGATATTGACTCCTGTTGTGCTTACAGAGTGATAATGAACTGTCCTTTATCTAAAAGTAGCTCAGAAGGTAAGTAAAGTTTTACAAATATAATGGAAACTACATCCCTCATGAAGGTCACAATTGATGGGAAAAACAGAAAAGATAAATGATACTTTTAAAAAACTATGCTAAACTGTGCCAAGCAACTAGTCTAAAATAAGACAAGGTATTGTTGCTTGCCCTACTCAGAATTATGGTGACCCCTATGTTGGGGGTTGATTTGTTCTCTTTGGTTCTTGCCCCTGCTGCAAAAAAGAGAAATGCAGGGACACAATAGTGAAGCAGAGTTAGGGTTTTATTTGAATATACTCCAAGGGAGGAATGTGCTAGAGTCAATGTAGACAAAGGCAGGTTTACTTGTCTATATATAGCAGAGAGGAAGGAAAAAAAGAGGGAGTAAAAGGAAACTCACTGAACTCCTACTTGGCATAGGGCATAATCCCCTGCCAACTCCTAAAGTCAGTGTCACCTGGCATCTGGTGTCTGTTTGAATCTGCACATTTTGGGAACTGAGTTCTTACCCCTACAAGATTTTGGAGAGCCACAGAGCAGTGGATGGAGTGAGATTTTGTTCTGAGAATTTCCCGAAGGCAAAGAAAGGAGATTTTCAGGCAAGTTAACAAGGAGCATGATTGTACAGCCACAGTTCCATCTGGGTCACCCAGGTGATGGGAACGTGCAAGCCCCAGAACTTGCAGCATCTAAGCAGTCCTTCCCTATTTATCTGGAGTACACAAAGAGAGTGACACTCTCAAAGAAAGGTGAGTGTGGGCAACCTCAGAGAGGAGGCATGCTTTAGGAATTAGGGTATGGGGCATTTTGGGTAAGGTTCAACATAAGGCTTGATGTATAAAGTTGATCAATTAAGGGTCCAGAAGTAGGGGAAAAAACAGTATATAGGTTAAGGTTAAAGAATAAGCTGGGCCTTTGTGCAGGCTAAGTAGGTTTTACAATGACATGATCTAATTGATAAAATGAAGACATGGGCTGCACTTGGATACTTTTCTTTATCTGGGGAATATCTAGACATTCCAAGTAGCTCCTGGCCTTTGGAACTTCAATTAATTAATTCATTAACTGTGATTGCTTTATGGTTCTCAAGTTTTATATGGTTAATTCTTTGAGTCCCCTTCAGTGGGCTTTACCAGGCTTAATCTCCTGCCACCTGCTCATGTCTATTTTTCTGTGTAACATCTAGAAGCAGGCTTAAACCTAACCCATTAAATAATATATGGAAGACCCTTTCTGAAACTGTAAGGTAAGTTTTCTACTTTGTCAATATTAGAAGAAAGTAGGATAAAGCAGTACATTCAGCAAGTAAGTCAAATATTAACTACTGTTCATAAGTTTGCTTCCTCCAGGTTGCTTCTTTCTCCTGATGTCTCTTTACATCCATTCTGACCTGGATATTATGTCCTACTAAAAGCTTGGAAAGAACAAGCACCTTAACAACAGTTGGAGGAAAAATGGAAGGGATGCTATGATGTGTTCCTGACTACCCACACCTCTCTAAAGTTGGGAGGCGTAAAATTGCAGATATATCACACCTTAATAAAAAGCTTCTCTAAAGATTGAAGATACATAGATGAGCCATCTTTTAAAAGACCTAAAATATCTCTAAGCAGAATAAATCCTAAAAATGACATGTATTTGCTAATTATGTCTGTTGCTCTTTCTTTTTCTATAGGGTGGAAGGACTGTGCCCTAGTCCATATCACAAAAACTCTGGTATGCACTACCCATCTGATTATTGGATATTCCTCCCAAAAGCCCATTTCATGGTAGGGCACAGTGATCCTTTAGAACATCTAGGCATGAATTTCTCTGCAGTTCCTAAATACACTGGTATTCCACAAATTTTGACTCTACCCTCGTGTATCTAGTAAGAATAGCTCATTCACCCATGCAGCACATGAAAGATTTGCTGTGTCATTACACTTTTGATTACAGAACTAGGTGCAGTCTATTTTAAGAGACAACTAAATGGTATTTCCACTCCTATATCTCTCCACATGTATCCCCTGAGCCTAAAGAGGCCTTGCTTGTGTGTGCTCAGAACTGTCTCATTTCCTGTCCCCAGATCATATTATATTTGTGACCTGTTACTCTCACACTCAACTAGGATGGAATGGGTGGCCTTGAAAATATGATAGGTTGTATCAGATACTAAAAAGAATGATTGAGTTTATTTCTGTGCTCCTACAGGATGTTTTCATCTGCAACTGTAGGGTAAACGGCAGAATTTCCAGAATCTTCCTACTGGTCTTAGCCCATTTACATATCAATAGGTGTTTACCACTGAAGAACCTCCCGTCAATCTGGGAAAAGGTGTGGAGAGAAAATAGTAATTCCCTCCTGCCTTCCATTCCTGGTACGTAATTGGTCTGGCAACCACCAGTCACCAAGGACCTGCCTATGTAGTTCCTCCTGGAAGGGGCAGGTAGGAAGTAGACCACATACAGTGGCTGCAGGGTGTGAGCCTCATCTGTAGAAGACAGAGGATACCAAGCCTGGTAGTGACTGTAAGAAGTAAAAGTCTTCTCCCAACCCAACCTATCCTTCCCTTTGACTTATTTTGGTTTCATCATTTTCACAGGGGACACACCCTGAGCTAGAAATACCTGCGATGAGTCGGCAGGATTTGGAGAATCTAAAATCTGTCTTCATGGGCATGATATTTGGGTGGGATGCTCTTATAGGTGTGGAGAGAGCCTCAGACATCCACTATGGGGGGTGGGGAAACACCCAAGGAAGGACACACCTACATGTAGTTGGTATTCATCAAGGGTTCCACCCAGGGTTTCCCCAGTGAGGATTTATTCTTGGGTCAAGTGCCTCCTAGGGAAGGGGGCCCGCCCCAGAATTGGAAAGGATTGGGACCCTGGAGCCAGTAGAGTTGGCACTCTGCAAAATCAGGTACTCATTAGGGGAACTGAGTGACCACAGGGTGGCAGAAAAGGTGGGTGGCTGTTTATCACAGCATTGGAAAGGGTCATCAAGGAGAGAGATGCACTTCAGCATCAATAGGAAGAACAGGGAGATGAGTGTTGGAATGCTCTGAAAAAGAAGTGAAAGATATTAAGAACTGAGATTGTGTTACTGGAAAACATACTTGTGGCATCGCAGGGGCAGCAGAAAAATGTGAGCTGCAAGAGGCCATGGGGGAGGTGAAAGAAGGGGTAGTGCCTTCAACCGCAGAGATGGCAAATGAGACATCAGGGGAGCAGGAGCCAGGGCAGGATGTGGTGGTGGAGCCAAGAACAGAACTGCTGCTGAGGCCACTGCCTAAGGCAAAAGCCCCTCTCATATTGATAGCCTGCCCATTTGTAGTTAAGGAAATAAATAGGCCACATCTCAGGTTCCTAAGGGAGAGAAGCAGCCCCCTCCCCAACTTGTGGAGCACTCCATGCTCCACCCCTATACACAAGCCACTGTGAACGACGACTATAGGTGTAAGCAACGGGCTGCTGTGTACCATGTCTCACCGTCTACAGAGCATCATCACTGGAACAGCTCTATCAAGGTAATTACAACTTAACCCATTCAAGGTGAGTGTGAGACTGGACCCAAAGGCCACAGAGCATATGGCACAGACACCTTCACTGGCCAAATAGGATGCATAATTACAGCAGCATAGCGCCCTCTTCACTAGAACCTTAAATGGAGAACTGTAATGGTTATTGGGGTTAGTGACAAACATTAGTGGAAAATAGGAAGAACTTGCTTTCGAGCCATTGGTAGCCAAGTATCTTTACCAAGTGGGAAAAGCCACTATACCTGAATATGCTTGTTATATAAACAGCTCCAGTAGTGGGCAGCCCCTGAAATGGAGGCCTATGGCGTTCCATCCTAAGACTGAGGCAATATGGATGGTGGATGGGGAGGGGAAGTGTAGTCATGGGCAAAGTTGCAGGCTCTATAGCATGTTATCATCCAGGAGCCATCCCCTATAGTTGTCTGCACTGACAGCTGTGCCGTCTGTTGGGGCTTGACCCTATGGCTACCGATATTGTACCATGCCAACTGGATGGTTGGTCCCCAGTCCCTTTGGGGGCAAGAGTTGTGGCAAGACCTATGGACATCTGGTCAGACTAAAACAGTCACTGTACATCATGTGACTGGCCATTTGCCTTTTCATCCCCAGAGAATGATGAAGCAGACACATTGGCCCAGGTGTCAAGGCTCGAAGGAAAACCTGCCTTTGATGTAGCCCAGTGGTTATATCAGCATTTTTTGCATGCACACAGTGCAAAAGACAATGTGGGCTGTAGCCACTGGTGTGGCTTGCCATTGACTTCTGAAAAAGTCGGAAGAGCCTGGAAAGAGTGCCTTGTGTCATCTAAGAGGGACTTACACTGAGTCCTGCAGCAACATGGGGCAATAGTAAAAGGGCCAATATCCCTTGTCCGGTGGCACATAGACTTATATTGGGCCTCTGCCCATATCAGAAGGATATTGGTAAGCCATGACTCATGTGGACGCAGCTACTGGCCTGTTGGTTGCTTTTCCTGAATATCAGTGCAGGTCAGAATATGAACAAAAGGGGCATAGAGCGGCTTTGCAGCCTACAGCCTGCAGCAGGTAATTGAGAGTAATCAAGGCACCCACTTTACTGGACCTGCATTACAAGAATAGGTGCAGCAATTAGGAATAAAGTAGAAGTTTCATGTATCATATAAACCCACTGGGACAGGTATGATAGGGAGGTACAATGGTTTGTTGAAATCTGGCCTGAAGTCGGACACCCGTAGTCTATGGGGCTTTTTAGTCCACTTGTGGACAGTGCTACAGCATTCGAATGAGACCTCAGAAGAGGGCATTGAGCTGTGTGAACATGCTAAAAACACACATTGCTGCCTCTTCTATACAACTGCAGGTGCAAACAAATGAGGAATTATTGAAGCCAGGATGTGGTAAGCAGAGCATCATCCTGCAGCCAGCACCAGCCATGTTAAACCACGGAGGCTCTGTTGAGTGGACATGGTGATGGAAATTCTGACACGTGGACCAATGATGGCTGGCCCTTCTGGCACCTTGGCAACAAAGCCTGGAAGCTGGCCTCCTGTGTGTGAGCCCCAAAGATCACAGTCATGTATCCAGAAAAACAGGAAGGTAAGAGCATCTCTGGGAAGATTTGTTTTGTCTTTCTGGACAATGCATGTACCACACAGAGCCCTACATACCAACCCATCCATAATTCCAACAGGTGAAGGGGTGAATGTCTGATATCCTAGACCAGGATGGACCCCATTCTTGTCACTGTCCTATCAAATGACCACTCTCTTGCATGTATCCTACCTAATGGACAAGATTTGCATATGTTTGTGTCATTAAAACATATGTCTTATTGCCCATAAGATTATTTTCTTCTACAGTCTTTGTATATTGGGCCTTCCCTCTAGTCACACCTGCTCCTTGCTGAATGTGCATGGAAATCCCTACCAATTCAGCTGTGATTCCTGTGGAATGTATGAGCTATAGAATTAATCTGAGTAGGAATTTTTAATAAGCTGGATCCTCAGGCTTGAGGATTGTCATGATTTTATTGCTACCTGTATCATAATTCCTGTTGTTATTCTATGTTGTTAGTCTGGTTGCAGTACTCCAGTTTTTCACACATGGGCCATTGCAGTAGATTAGGGGCTTGTAGATTGTGAGGTAAAAATTCTGGAGTTGTGGATTGTGAATTAAATATCTGGGTTTAACATTTAACATTAATTTTAACTTGAAAATGGACTTAAGTAGCCCCCAAAACTTTTTAACCACTAACAGGTGGCAGTTTCTCTTTGTTCTTCTTGTTTGCTGAGTTTCAGGGTCAGATAATGAAGAAAGACGATTTTGCAGAAACCATGTGATCCTACCCCCACAAAACTGTGGAGGTAGAATTTCCAGAATCTCCTGCATGGCCTTAGATCATTTACATATCTGTAGCAGC
Source organism: Smutsia gigantea (assembly GCA_032199065.1). NCBI lineage: Eukaryota > Metazoa > Chordata > Mammalia > Pholidota > Manidae > Smutsia > Smutsia gigantea. The sequence goes on from JAVSCE010019624.1 coordinate 35,228, forward strand.
TTCTCACTGCAGAAAGTTCTGTTGATCTGGGTTAAGGGGTGGAGAGAAAATGGCCATTCTCTCCTCCCCTCCATTTCTGGTACATAATTGGTCTTGAATCTGCCTGTCACCAAGGACCCACCGATGGAGTTCCTCCCAGTTGGTGCTGGGGGAACTAGAGATTGCACTGTGGCTGTAGAGCACAAGTTGTGGTCAGGGGAGATGGTATTGCTGAGCCTGGTTAGTGGCTGTAAGTAATAAAAGCCTTTCTCCAAAATTACCCTTCCCCATGACTTATATTGGTTTCCCAGTTTCACAGTGTACTCGCCCTGGGCTAGGAACACACTTCCGTGGAGCTACAGCAAGACAGGTGGAGTCCTTTGAGCTCCCAATTATACCTGATAAATTTCTACACCTGTGCAATGCCTTCTTGCAACATTATTCACCAATTTCTGCATTCATCGTATCAATGAACCTAAACACTGTCATGGCTCTCTCAAGCTTTTTAACAGAATAACCTGAGATCTACCTAGAAGAATTCTTGATGGGGATCCATTATTTCTTTGGCTAGTCCTTCATTCAATGGTGGGATGTGGCTGTACATGAACATATACTTGGAAATTTTTCTAGCCCCTTGATTATTTTGGCTAATGACACAGCCAAAGCACCTGCAAATTTACAGAAATCACTTGATCCTTTAGCAGAAGTAGTATTACATAATAAAATGACATTAGATTACATATTGGTTGAACAAGGAGGAATTTTCACTACAGCAAATAACTCTTATTGCATGTACATTAGTACTTCTGTCCAGTTTGAATCTATTATTGAAAGGATTTGCCAATAAGTTACACAGATACAGCATAATGTAGATCACCACACCTCATTTTTAGGAGGATTTGGGACAGGAATAGAAGGTTGGTTTTCTGGTTTGTTCTCCTGGATCCCAGCAGTTTCAAGTCCATAATTATGGGGATATTTAAATTCTGTCTGTCATGACTTCTGATAATCTTACTGCTTTACTTTGGGTTCACAGTCCTAATGTGGAATCTTCCTTAATTATGTAAATCAACACTCACACCTTGGGACAACAGTATCATCTTTGGTGACAAGAGGTGTATGCCTTGCATTTAAAAAACCCTGATCACTTGTTGCGTTAATTCAGCAAGAAGTAGGCAGATGAACTTTGTCATCCACACTCCCCTTGAAATGGAAGGTGAAAATTGACAGTGGGGATTGTGAAAGAACAAAACTGAATTAAGTATCTGGGTTTAAAATTTAACATTAACTTGAACTTGAAAATGGACTTAAGTAGCTCCAAAAATTTTGTAACCACTAAACAGGAGACAGTTTCTCTGTGTTCTTCCTGTTTCCTGAGTTACAGGTTCAGATAATGTAGATTTTGCAGAACCCAAGGGATCCTACCCGCGGAGAACTGGGGAAGAGCCAATAAGAGAAACCAAAAGCAACTGAATCAGTGAAGAAATGTCTGCTTAGATCCTCGCAAGTTGCTTTTTTATGTAGCTGTTAACACCAAAACCTGCCTGAACAATGTACCATTAAAAAGCCCTAACTGCTTAGACTTTGTGAGAACAGTGGTTCTTTAAGGCATGAGCTTGCCATTTGCTCATCTGCGAGCAAATTGAAAAACTATTCCTTTCTTTTCCTCAAAATCTTGTCATTGTGTTTTATGTTTTGACTGGTGACAAGGACAGGTTTTTGGTATCAGTATTTGATTTGAATGATACATGTTATTATGCACTCATAGGTATTTTATCTTTAAACAATACACATTTGCTGGCCCCATTCACTGAAAAACACATAGTAAGGGTGATGGAACTCACAGCAGCTACCACAACTCATGCCCAAATTCTTACCTTGATTTACCATTTTTTGACCAACATAAGGAGGGCTCTTTGGAGAAAAGACTCAGTCCAGTTCCAATGCAGATAAGGGTAGCATGAACCTGATAAATATACCAGTACAATATAGGAAGGAATCAGGCAGAAACTGTCCCATCTAAAACAGTCAGAAGTCAACCAGAAGAGTTTCCCCTTGGCTAAAGTACTCCAGAGAGGCAGTGTTGTCAATTCAAATTGCCCTTGAAATATTTATGTCAATCACTAATGTGACCTACCAGAAATACAAAATTTTATAAATCCATGTATTCAAAAAGATACAGGAGAACCAACACGGAATAATGAAAAAAGTATAAAATAGGCACTCATTTCAGCTCTTCGGTGCAAACTATAACAACAAATATGCAAACAGTGAATGATAGATTAAGTATATAACCACTTTGAAGTACATAATGAATAAATGGATACTACCTTTGATCAACAATGGCTTTTAAGAAGGAAAAAAAAGAAAAACATGTATCTCCTGTTGGAAGTTTAAAATTCCATTTCTGGAGTGGTCTTCCAAGAGAGTTCTCAAACCTAAACCTGGATTAAGCCTCTACATCTTAATAGCAATTTCAGAAAATCACAGGTATGAGGATGCAGTCAAGGGAAGCATTACTGCACAGTTGCCCTCCATGAGTAATGATGAGTTTCTTGTTGCTTATTAATTCGACTTTTAGGGTGAAAATATAACATCATTAAACTATCTCCACAAAAGTGATCTATAAGAATACTGTCTTATATACTTGAAAGTTGCTGAGAGAGTAAATCTTGATTGTTCTCACCACAAAAATATGGTGACTATGTGTCAACTAACCCCACCATGGTAATCATGTAAGAATACATAATTGTGTAAAATAAAGATGTCATATACTTCAAATCTACACAGTGTGATATGTCAATTTTATCTCAGTAATGCTGGGAAAAAAATTAATGAAGTGGATAGGGTATCAGTCCCTACGATATAGAGCCACATCTGCCAAAATGCTACTTCACAAGGTAAATAAACACAATATATACACTGTCAAAAACTTGAGTTATGCCTGTCTTTTGTTCCATAGTTCTTCACACTTTCTTCTAATACCTCTATTCCAGTAAGTAATCCCAAACAAGCATCTTAGCCGTGAGTTAGTTCTGCATTGGTGACTGCATTACCAATTGATTATATAAATTCATTACCTTATTCTTTTAATGTTAAATGCATGCTTATATATTTCATTTAAGTATATAACACTTAGTATACTTAGTAACAAGTGGTTATTACATAATATGAGTTATTAGTTTATATAATTACAACAAATACATGCCTTATTATTAACTGATTACACATAATTGTAATTTACTAATCAGAATTTCAAATAAGCAAAATATTAGTATTATGTGACATTTCTCATTAGAATGTTAAATATGTGATAAATGCAAAGGCCAAAAAGAACAATACAATGGACAGAATTGACTGCTATTAAACATGGCATTTTGTAATGAGAATTAAATTATTTAGACTATTTAATAGCATCTCTAACAATTGTGAGCATATGCCCATCAAAACAGTTATTATTTAACTCAGAATTATAAAATAAACTTGCAAGCCTAAGGGTAAACAACAAAAAGGATATATGTGGAAATCATTTCTATTTCAAAAAGATTAAACATAAATTAGTTTAATAGTTTTCTTTGTGAAAGTAAGTAGACTTCACAACTATTTTTATACCTCATAAACTATTAAGTCACTGTGATTAATGGAAGTAATTATTTAGTAGAAGTCAACATTTTAAGTCTTCTGTGGGACATACAGATTAACATCACTGTTCTCACGGGAGGGTCAGTGTAGAGACTCAGGAGGCTACTGAGCAATCCAAAGATGGCTTCTGGAAATCCCTCCTGGTCTAAATACAGCAGACCTGTGGCCTGGACTTGGCCTTGGACCCTGCAGATCAATGTGAAACTCTATTTCAAGGTGAAAACAAGTAGACTTAGAAAACTTGACCTATAAGGGTGTCCAGAAGGAAGCCAGATCCTAGTATAAGTATCTGTATTCACAATACCCAATGTTGTAATGTCTCTCCCAGTTCTCTTTTTAAATAAGGCTTTTGTTAGCTTCTAGGTAAACATTACTGAGAGGACTATAGTGTATTTCCACATCTTCTTAAGGTTTCTGACATTCCATTTTTATTTCTTGACCTACTTCTATTTAGCCATCATACATAGAAAAACAAATCAATTAAGATTAGAATGAATTTTACGAGTGTCTTGCAAAGAACCAATGCTTTACATTCTCTTTTGCAAGGAGAAATTTGATTATAAAATATGGAGGAAGTATCTATCACAATTTTCACAAATCAAATTCTACAGTATAGTGTATCCAGTGAAGCTGAAAATTAATTGGGTACATGAGGAGGATGAGATAGGGTTTCTTATATATTTCTGGAATGTCCTTATGAAATGAACAGTGGTCTCATGTGAAAGGTAATTGTGGGTGAGAATTACAAGAGAATGAAACATATTTTCATAAAGCTCAATAGCTTGGAAAAGATATTCAAAAGAAAATTGCACTAAACTACAATTTGGGTAAAAGAGCGGCTAAGATCTGAGGAAAGTAGTCTCTTTCCTAATTTGCGCTATGATGCAAAAAAAGAAATAGATAAATACTGCATGCATGTCCCTAAAAGCCTGGAAATAAATTTTTTCCCTATATATATTTCTAGTAGTCATAGAAGATGTTAAACATTAATGATATCAATGGAATTTAAGACATATCAATAACTAAGTAAACACTTTATTTTTTAAATGAAATAATTTGGCTTTTCATTTTATATTATAGTAAATATATATCTAATATTACTATATAACATATACCGAATGTTTCTTTATTCTCAGTAATTATACCTTGTAATCTTAATATTAAAGATAAAATGAATTACATTAAATAATTACAAATTAAAAATTCAATTTTATTTGCTGGGAAAATCATTGTTTTCTAAAACGTGTAATGGGTTTTTTACATTAGTCTTCTAAATTTCACTTTTACCTTTTGATGGAGTCAAAGTCATTTCTGTTTTCAGGTGGTGATATCCTCTAATGAACACATGACAGAAAAGAAGTAAAATGCTTATTACATATGATTATTTCAACAAAAAATGCGATAATCATTTATAAAAATTGGACAAAGAAAGAAGTATTGGATTTTATTTACCATCATATCTCAATGATGTGGCTAGTTGTGTGAAGATTTCCTAACTTTTCCTCCTAGATTAAAAATAAGGGAACTAGTAAAAGAGCAGGACTTAACTTCCAAATATGTAATAAAACATTATGCAAACAAGAGAGTGAAGAGAAAAGGAAATCAGCATGGATTACAGAAAACGCTTTCAAATTGTATCAAGGATGATGATATTGATCACAATGAATTACATATTTCATCTCTTACCTTTGGTACTCTTTCCACCTAAATGTCTTTAAGAGAAAAGGAGAGAGAAAGAGAGAGAGAGAGAGAAATTAACCGCACAATGATCACACAATTTATCCTTCTAGGTCTTTCTGATGATCCTGACCTTCAGATTATGATTTTCCTCTTTTTATTTATCACATATGTATTAAGTGTCACTGGAAAACTGACTATCATCACTCTAACTTTGGTGGACTGCCATCTACAGACACCTATGTACTTCTTCCTCTGAAACTTCTCTTTCTTAGAAATCTCCTTTACTACTGTATGTATTTCCAGATTCCTGGGGGCAATTATCACCAGGAATAAGACTATTTCCTATAACAATTGTGCAGCCCACCTTTTTTTCTTTATTTTCATGGGGGTGACTGAATTTTATATTCTGACTGCCATGTCTTATGACCGCTATATTGCCACCTGCAAGCCCCTTCATTATACAACCATCATGAACAGGAAACTCTGCACCCTTATTGTGCTATGCGCCTGGCTGGGTGGGTTTCTCACCATCTTCCCACCTCTTATGCTTCTCCTCCAGCTGGATTACTGTGCTTCCAATGTCATTAATCACTTTGCATTTGACTACTTTCCCCTTTTACAACTATCATTCTCAGATACATGGCTTCTAGAAGCAATTGGTTTTTACTTTGCTTTGATTACTTTGCTTTTCATTTTGGCATTAGTGATTTTATCTTATATGTACATTATCAGAACTATTCTGAGAATCCCATCTAGCACTCAGAAAAAATGCTTTCTCCACTTGTTCCTCTCACATGATTGTTATTTCCATCTCTTATGGAAGCTGCATATTCGTGTATGCTAATCCCTCTGCAAAAGAGAAGGCATCATTGACCAAAGGAGTAGCTATTCTCAATACCTCTGTTGTCCCCATTCTGAACCCCTTCATTTATACCCTTAGAAACCAGCAAGTAAATCAAGCCCTCAAAGATGTGGTCCATAAAGTAGTATTTACATCAAATAAATGAAATACATATTTTGGCAAAAACCAAGGACCCTTTAAAGAGCAGTAAAATCTCAACATTTCTAAATATCTGTATGCTTGTTCTTTGTAGTATCTTTCTATGCCACATTACAGTTAATTTTATATTTCCCAGTCCTTCCACTTTCATATCCAAGTTTCTAAAACACACTGGTTATGGAGTTATTTAAAAATATGGTAAAGTTTATTTATCTAACAGAAATCTCTGGAAATGAAATGTATTTCTTTTAGACATACTTTGCATTGCAATGTAAGAAGTAGTTTTAAATCTGATATTTTAAGTCCCTAAAAGTAATATATGATATTACATTCTACTTCAAGCGAACATTTCAAAATCAGTGTGCAGTTTCTTCTGTATTTTCAGGATGTACATTGATAATTTCTTAACATTTAAAGAATCTAGGTGTTCTGAATTATTGTATATGAAATTCAGTCCTTAGAGGCCATATGTTTTAGTGCATTGCACTGTAAACCTAAAGATGTACTCTTTGTGAAATTTATCATATTTATGACACTTATTTTGAATTCTCTGTTACGTGTCCGTGTGCATCCATTTATTTAGGATATTTTTATGGATATTTATTTTATTTGATAGGGTTATTTTCTGTTTCTTCATGTTCCTCTTAACTTTGTGTTTATATGTACACATTTGAAAAAAGAATCACCAATCTCAGTCTTTAAAATGGAAACTGGATTCCTACAGGGGAAGACCATCACCAGTCAGTCCCCCTAGGGATTCTGGGGCCCTCCCTTTGTATATGAATATTGTTTACAAAGTTTATCTGAGGCCTTGTTTTCTCGGACAGTTTTTTGGAGATTTCTAATTAGAAGATTTTGCCCATTTTTGCCAAATGGAGCTCATAATCTCTTGCTCTCTGTTTCTGTCTGTGATAACTCAGGTCCTTGTGGTGACCGTTGTCACCTAGCTCATTTTTGTTTCCAGCAACTGCCAGGCATCTATATATGTCTGGTGCCACAGCAGCCCCATGATGGTCTACAGAGACTCCAGTCCCTGGCAGCCGCTGAAGATCTCAAAAATTGGACACATGTTGCACTCTCCTCTTTTGTCCAGGAACGCGAGGCTGCTGAGCTGTATTGGCCTCTGTCTGCTGTAAATGGATCCTCTGGACATGACATTTTCAGAAAACCCTCTTATAGAGTCATAAAATATACTTTCCTTTAATTAATCCTCCTAAATTAGTTGAATTTCATTTTATGCCTTAGAATATGGCCAGAGTATTGTAAATATTTCTTACACATTTAAAACTGTGAGTAATGGTGGTTGAGTGAACTGTTCAATCGGTCAAGTTCATTATCACATGATTTAAATCTTTTGTACTTTTACTGTTTGTATTGTTACTGATTTAAATCTGCCAAAAACCATTATGGAGTTGCTTGTCTTTGTAGTTATGTTGATTTTTAATTTTTTTATTTGTTTACACTGTGTTTTTGTGCAGACAAAAATTTAGAATTGTTCTATCTTCTCAGTGAACATAACTTTTTTTAATCATTATAAGAAACCACCTATTCCTCTCTATCTGAAGTATGCTTTTTCCATAAAACCTATATTCACTAATATTGATACAGATATACCAGTGTTTTTTGTATATGAATATTGTTTACAAAGCATATATTTTGTCAATAATTCACTTTTGAGTGGATGCTAGGAAACTGTGCAGAATATCTATAACTAGGTATATATTTTCACTCCCTGGTGAGCTAATTATTAGGTATTCTCAATAAGGCCATACACATGGATAGGGGAAGAGGATGTAATGCAGCAAAAAATTGGTTCAAAGGAGTCTTACTCCTGTGATATAAACCTTTCATGTGCCTTTTGATCCAGCTCTAGACTGATGTCCTATGTATTATTTGATTATAGATTTGATGATAGACTACTACTGTGAATGACAAGCATTAGCTGAGATGGTCCAATAACAGTTCATTATGGGAAGCTGAAATCTAATGAGCAACTGATGTCCTGCAGTTTGGCCCTTAGTCTCTACTAGGACCCAGTAGCAAGCTAGTATATGTTGTTCAAAAGGAAAGGATCTACCTGTAATAGATTTCTCTCTATCACAGTTTGTGTTATGATTCTCCACTTGTACAAAAGAAGAGGTACCATATAGCACCCCCGTATGTCAGTGACAGTTCAAATAGCATTACAATTGCTTGGTCATTTGGCCCAATAGAAAAACACTAATATTAAAACCAATATTAAACTTCATATGGAAAAACAATCTTGCACTAATAAGTAAGAAATTGTAAGAAATAAGAAACATGTGAGAGTCGAACCACAGAGATATTAAAATATAAGATTAATATTATATGTACCTCAATATAAAATAGTAACAATAATAAAATAACATAAGGTTTCTATGAAACAGAGAGAGAGCCCACCCAAAATGACTCAGCTAGTTAGTCCGATAGAGCCAGAGAGGCAGAAATGACTCAGGGAGTCAATCAGATGAAGCCACAGTGTCCAAGAGTCACTCAAGAAATGTCCCGGGTTTCCCCAGATAAGAAACATCAGAAGCACAGGCACAGCACAGCCCCTGTCCTCATTTCACCAGAGAAAGCCTAGAGAGATGGGATCGGTCAATCAAGGACTTCTGTGTCCTGCACAAGAAAAATATATTTAAAGGCATTGGAAAAGAGGAAACAAATCTTTATTTGCAAATAACATGATATTCCTCCTAAGAACTTACTACATTTACATTAAATATTACTTAAACTTGAAATTGTCCTCTCCCAAAAGTCTGCATAGGCAACACCCCTTCCCACTTTGGGTCTCTTTCCAAAGTTCACTCAGTAAGACCTACTACCACAATGATATTATTATAGTAGCTACCCATTCCAAGGGTTTTCAATTTTCTCTTTCTTTACAAAGTATTTATTAACCTATAATACTATATAATTTAATTTACAAACCAATCGTGCTCACTGTTTGTTGTCTATAGTCTCTCATATCCCTCACCCTCTGAAAGCAGGGATCTTTGTACACTTTGTGGGCAAAAGGATGTGCTTGCACAGAGGGGTCCTGGAGTCTCTCTATACCACTTCTCAAGAGCCAGATGTGCATGTGGCATGTGTTTTCTGCCTTAAATAAGTTTACATTGGAACCTTGTAATCTGCCGTGGTGGGGGACTTCACATCATATAAATTGACCAGCCCATCACCTCACTCCTTCTGGTAAACATTTACCAAAAGTCACTCATCCTTCTCATTTAGAATATGGATCTGCCAGGTAATGGGTGTTCAATAAATACTTTTAATAAATAAATATGTTTAACTAATTTAGAATGGTTCCACTGTCACAGCAATCAGAGCATTAATTAAATGTTTCATCCAACATTAACACATATAATTCATATAATAAATACAATAGTGTGTGTAGCATTAACTCAGCTTTTAAAAACAATGTTCAAATAAAACATGTGATGAATCATAACTAGACAACTTCTATGACAAAGAAATAATTGAAAATTTGTGAATGGATTTGCTTGGTGTTTTTTTTTCTTATTTTATTTTACATTAGAATATTTGACAACACATTTATTTTTTGTGTATTGAAATTTCATGCAGTCATAATACCTCTTCTTATGAAGGTTTGCATTTTGAGCTTTCTAATGGTAGTAATTTCCACATAATATAAGCCCTCATTTGTTTCACTGAAAAATTTTTTAATGATATGGGTTATTCCTGGAAATAAATGAGATCCAACATCACCTATCAATAAAATACATTTCTGAGATTATAAATTAATTAGTAAAACAATAATCCAATTAAATAATGGTACCTAATAAATGGTATGTCAATCAGATATCTTGCTGGGTCCTTACCTATAAAGGATGATATTATATCACTGAAATTATAAGTAACATGCACTGTAATTATTCAGTAATATGATGTTAATTTAAATTTTGAAAGAAAATTTCAAAATATTTATATGCTTTAACCACTTTGAGTTTAATAAATGTTATGCTTGGGTTTTGAACATATTAAGGAAAATATTATTCCTAATTGAAGTTCTTCTTCCACTCTCTAAGAAGAGTGAGTCTGGTCACTGAACTATGTGTTTCTTTGGCTTTAAACAGTAATTCATCAACCTCAGAATGCCTTGGAGACAATAAAACATTATTAAAAACCAAATGTCCCATTAGCTTGCTGATAGGAATGTAATGAACATAGTCAAAATTAAACATAAATTATTAGGAGGCTTAGAAAAGTCTAGGAATTATCAGTAACTAGGAATAGGAATGTGAGAAGGTAAGAGAGTGATAGAGTGATCAATGCAGAGAAAGAAAGAGGCAATTCACCATCTAGGAGTCTGAGAGGTGATAGAATGGAGATGAAACATTTCTAATAGGAATTTTTAAAGGAAATACAGTGCTTTGTAAAACAGAAACATATTCTCTTTCCTCCAAGCAGTTCATTGTGCACAGTTACACATTGGTAAAGACAAGATACTTAACTATCTTCTTTCTGCTTCAAACTCTTTATCTGAATAATAATAATAATAATGCTAACCTCATAAGGATTTTTTGTGTCTGGAAAAAAATGAGAGAAATTAAGGGTATAATAAATGCCTGATGATAAATAAAATATCAAAAACGATTGCTGCATGTATTATTATTAAGGAGTTTGAAAATGGAATATGAATAAAATGACTCTGACTACAAACATAAAAGCAAAGAAATAGAATTTTCATAAGTAGAACATCAGTTTCGCTATGTCTGCTGAAATGATAAATATTTTAATGCCTATTTTAATGTGTAGCAATTACAAATGCAGCACAGTTCAATCTCTGTGTATTGGCCTATGTGTTAACTAGTGACTTGCTCATCCTTTCCTATTTTCTTTCTTCTATCCCACTTTTTAATAGTCTCATCTTTTAATCCTATAAATAATATGCACACCTAGCATTAAATGCACACATGTTTCATGTCCATATTTATAAATGGAAAGAAATAAGGAAAAATATTTAAAAGTAGAATTTATATTTATGTACTATATGGTTATTATATTCTAGTAATAAAATTTACATCTTTCATTGCAGAAAATATGGAAATAAGCAAGTTAAAAATATCCAATACCAGATTTACAAATTATTTTCTTGGTTCATAAGTATTCCCACAGTGAGAAGGTGTCATATTCAAAATATTATAAACAAGGCTTTAAGGAAAGTGAACAATAAAACAATGAAGGAAAGTAGTCAAAAGACAATAAAAGCCACATTTAGCAAATATTCCTAGGACATTGGTCATGAAAAATGCACAAATTTTCCCTAAATTCAAAAACAGAATTAAAGGATAACATTCTTTAATATTTTGCCTATTTCAGAATACAATCTGGTCTTATTAGAAATCCAAAGTACTGTTTTCTACCATTTCACTCTGGTATACTAAAAAACTCTTCTCCAGGTTGCCAAAATTCAAGGCATGTAAGCATAGTTACTCTCCTGAGGATAAGTCCAGAATTTCTGGAAGAAAAATGTGGAGTCTTTGTACAATCATAAAAGAGTCAACTTCTAAAACAAACTTTCATACACTCCATATCACATACTACTTATACATTTGCCTTGTCCTCAATAATCTTGCTTTTTTATGCTTTTTTGTCAATATTTATAAAATTGATTCAACTGTATTTTTTAATGATACCCATCTTTGGCATTATGTTCACTTAATGAAGTCCCCTGAGACCACAAAAAAGATATAAGCCCAGTTCCATTTGTATGTCAAATATAGAGAAGAACATTCCTTATTTTCTATTTTTCAAAGCATCATTAGTAGGAAAATACAACAATCTCTGAACTTTAAAGAAAATATTACTTAGAGCTTATGGATGTATAATTGTAGGATTACAAAACATTCATATTCAGTGTTTGTAAAAATACAAATAAAATGTTTATATAAGTGCTTTGTATCCTATCAAAGGTCATGGAAGAGTATTTTACCCGTCAACCAGGTGTGACGGAGTCTGTACATGGAGTTAGTTGAGAAACAAAAAGCAAGAATGAGTTGTGTTACAATGAAGTGTAAAAATAGTTTACAATTACCTGTAATGTAGGATATTTTTGTGGCTCAAATATTACTAATAGAACAACAAAGGGAACTATGAGATCAATGAAAAAGTTAAATCAGGATAGTTGTTTTGAGAGAGGAAGAGACACCAAATAAATTGCAAATGCAATTTACCAACCATGAAATTATGTAAATATTAAGGCAAATCAGAAAATAAGATTTGAGACTCAATCAAGAAGAATCAGAAAGTAAGTAAATTTGTTATTGTTCAATATTATATATATTAATGCATTTGATCAAATATTTTAACCAATTATTTGCATATGAGTTTATGAATTTACAACCTGTTCAATACTAAAAATTAAATAACTGTTTACTACAAAGAAGACTATTAACATAGTCAGAATGCAAGAACACAGAAATAAGTCCTGCATTGTTAGTTTATTTTTTCTTAGTTTAAATGGCATTCTGTTACAGAAATAGGATTTTTAAAAAGATATTCCATATCAGAAAGACTACCTGCTTCTCAGTAAATGTTAAAAAAAAAGAAAAAAGAATTGTGCATTGTGTGAATTAAACTATTTCTAGGCAATTATTTATTTTAGTAAAAGATGGTTACCTTCTTGTCTTTCTGGCCTTTTTATCAGAGAAAAAATGATGTATGAGACTGATAATATCAATGAAACCCTTAGGAAAGTAATTTAGGAGAAAACAGTCAACAAAAATTCCCACAGATAAACATATTTTCTAAAGTGAGATGATTATTATGCTGACTAATTGTTTAATCTTATGAAAGTTTCCTAAAGTATTGTGTACTTTAAAATATATCATGTGGAGGTAAGCTAAATGACCTCTATAACCTTTGAAATTACACACTTAGATTATCTTCAATCCAGACGTGTTTTTATAATATTGAAGAAAGGAAAAAGATTTATAGGAGTATTTTCATAGTTTCTATTAAAAGAGCTAAGTATTTTAAAGAATAATTAGAATCTTAATTTTAAGATAACATTAAAAGAAATGGCTTCGGTTTAAATGTTACCACAAGACTTCAATATTCATGGTCTGTGGTAGTATATTTTTCAAACAAAAGAGATCAATATTTAACTTCATATAATACTACTTGAATAAATGGGTGAAAAGAAATTGGACAGAGTTGGTACAATTGAACAAGTGTTTTGTATCTCATAGATTATTCATCATCATGAATATTTAAAATTTTTATACTCTATCTTCAATTCTGTTTTAACTTTTTATGTTCTATAGGGGCAACATATATTTTCTCTTCTCAGTGAGGGAGAAAAGAATCAGCAATGAATAACCACACAGTACCGACCAAATTCATTCTTCTAGGGCTGTCAGATGACCCAGAGATTCAGATTGTGATTTTTCTCTTTTTAATTACCACATATATACTAACTATCACTGGATATTTGACCATCATAGCTCTGACCTTGGTGGACTCCCATCTACAGACCCCTATGCATTTCTTCCTCAGGAACTTCTCCATATTAGAAATATCCTTCACATCTATCCGCATTTCTAGGTTTCTGGGCACAATTATCACCAGAGATAAAACAATTTCATACAACAATTGTACAGCTCAATTGTTTTTCTTCATCTTCGTGGTATAAGTGAATTTTATCTTCTAACTGCCATGTCCTATGACCATTACCTGGCCATCTGCAAGCCCCTGCATTATGTGACTATCATGAACAAATGGGTCTGTGTATTGCTTGTCTTTTGTGCTTGGTTGGGAGGATTCTTAAATATTTTCCCACCAGTTATTCTTTTTCTCCAGTTAGATTACTGTGGCTCCAACATCACTGATCACTTTGCTTGTGATTATTTCTCCCTCTTGCAATTATCCTGCTCACACACATGGCTCCTAGAAGTGATTGGTTTTTATTCTGCAATAGTGATTCTGCTTTTCACATTGGCATTAATAATTCTATCCTATATGTTCATCATTAGGACAATTCTGAAACTGCCTTGTTCCAATCAGAGAAAAAAGGCATTTTCTACATGCTCCTCTCACATGATTGTCATTTCCATCTCTTAAGGAAGCTGCATATTCATGTCTGCAAACCCTTCAGCAAAAGAAAAGGCATCATTCACCAAAGGAGTAGCTATTCTGAATACTTCTGTTGCTCCCATGATGAATCCATTTACATATACTCTAAAGAACAAGGAAGTGAAGCAAGCTTTTAAGGATATTATCCAAAAGGCTATGTTTCTCTGGCAAATGAAAGCATGAGTAGCATTAAAATAATAATGTTCCTTTCAATTGTTCTATTATTCATACTCTCGAAATGACCTTTCCTTCACCAGTTACATATTTTCTCTTGTTTTCCATTCCAATTTTAAGATTTATGAAACATTGAACTGAATAAATTTGAAACAAATATTGCTTCAGAATTTTCTGTAAATTCAAATGTTTATTCAAATATGTTTTGATGAAGTAAAAATCTGGTTTAATGATTATGATTTTGAGTAGAAGTGGTTTGTGTTTCAAGAGATATAGGGCATTTAGTTTGATGAAAGAGTGTTAAGATAGAAATGGATTTTTGTGGACAGTGACTGTAATGGGGTTGGTGGGGGGGACCTGATGAAGGGGGTAGTTTAATAATCATAATATTGCACATGTAATTGTAGATTAATGATCCAAAAAAATTATAAAAAAAGAATACTTAGGAGAAGCTAATAAAAGAATAAGTGATTAAAAAAAAAAAGAACATATGGGATGTGAAAAATTTCCAGAGATGTGTTGTTTTAATTTGTCTGATTGTTCTCATACTATTCAAGATCAAATAGACAACATTCACCATGTTATTGATAAGTTTTCACAAATGCCTGGATTGCTAAATTGGTTTTCTTTGTTTCATTGGATATGGCCTATAATTGTAGGTCTAATACTGTTATGCATTTGTATTCCTGTTCTCCTAGTGTGTGTGCGGAAGGCAGTTGTTGGTCTTTTAAAGCCAATACAAGCATATGCTACTTTTCAAGAATTAACTTCAAGAAATAAGTGATTCCTTTTAAACAACTTTGTGAAATCATATACTGATTCCCCACCTGCATTTGCTGCAAGAAAATAATCATGTATATTGTGATTTTGTCCAGAATTATAGCTGCTGGCTGTCCTCTCTTTCGTATTTTATCTCCCTGTTTGGTCCCAGGAGATGGCTGGTTAGCCAGAGACGGGTAAGATTCCTCATGGGATGAACATCCTAAGACAGGCACAGTTGCAAGGGACCTCAGGTGAGCAACATGGGGGCCAACTGAGGTGAGGCATAGAACCTCACCCCTCCAGATGAGAGAGACATTGCCTGTGACAAGCTATGTCACAGGCCAAGCCCAGCTAATCATTATTCTGGTACCTTCCACAAATATATGCATATGCATTTGCGTCAATGAAAACAAAAAAGGGGGAAATGTGGGATTCACTTATAATTTAAGTATAAAAATCAAATGAATAATCATAGTTGACTTGATTGATTATAGTAACTGAATTCGTTTCTCTGATATGACTGCCTTTGCATTGTTCACCTTGTGAGAACTTGTTCACTATGTTCCTTGCATTGTTCACCTTGTGGGAGCTTGTTCACTGTATTGGAACTTGTTCGCTGCAGGGTGAGCAATAATGTCTTGTGTATTGAAAAGTTAAGAGAAAAAAACCTCAAAAGTTCACATCGCAAGAAAAAATAATTTGTAACTATATACGTTGAAGGATGTTAACTAAAATTACTGTGATAATCATTTCACAATAAAAAAAAAGAAAAAAAATACAAAAAAAAAGAAAAAAAAAAGAAATGGATTTTTGAACTTTTCATCTTTTTCAGGTAATAGAAATGAATATTATTAGAAAATTTTTATTCTATTTGTCATTTCCATGAAACCAAATAATCACAATCACCAGGGTTTGGGAAAACAATACAGATATCTACTTTAATTTATTAAAAGATTAGACCCTCACATACATTATTACTCTTTATACTATTAGAATTATGATAATAAGGAAGAAGAAAAGGAAGAGGAGGAGGCAAAATATAAAACATATCTTTTTTGGCCACCACTATTCTCCAGATCCTCTATTTTCTTTGTGTGGATTCACTTAATCCTGCCAAGAACTTTATGAGGTACCTATGATTATTATGCTTTTTTAGTGAGAGCTATTTTTCTTTAGGTAGATTCAAGACAGGCAAAAATTTAAAAAATAGGTCAAGACCAGACAATGTAAAATAAACTGCATGAAACTATGATAAAACTAGTGAGAGTTCAACTTTCTGGACAACCAAGGTCTAATTCGAGCATCTAGAAGTGACTTTAGGGTTTTGTGATACAGGGAAGAGAAATGACATCTGTTGATAATATTCTACCCACTCTGCTTTGCTTAAGGCAAATCATATGGAAAATTTGTTTACAAAACCTCTTTGAAAATAAGCATTATTCCTAATTTATAGGTGAATGAGCAGAAAGAAATTGAGTTTGAGAGTTCAGTACACAGACTGCAACTTTCACATCCAGGATTTAAATCACTCTTCTTTAACCTCAAAACACAGACTACTTGGTTAATTTTATGCTCACACTGACTTTCATTTGTAAAAATTTAAGAATAGAAGCTCATGTTAAATATTTCAATTGTTAAAGGACTTTCTTATATGTGATTAATGCCTTCAAGCCTTATTAACTTATATCATGACAGATATTGGGGATATAGAGATGAGAAAGGATGAGTCTGAAAGGACCAAACTAACTCCATGACAGGCCCCAGAAAGCCTCAGAAATCAGAGGGCCTGAGTTTCAGTTTCCCCGAAACCACCTGAAAGAATAGGAAAATTTTAAGTAGGCTCTGACCCTTGGCCTGAGTCATAAAAACCGGCCTGAACACAATGACACAATAGCTTGCAAACCCGTGCCTAGGTAATCTTTCCGAAACTGATAGACTTTAAAGATAAAGCCCTGTGAGACCCTAATTGAAATATTTTTGCTATTGAATCATCCGCAGACCTCCCCCTCGCATCCCCCTGGTTGTGGACCCATTTCCTTTAAAACCTCCTGTGATTTCTGCTCAGGGTCTGACTCCTCTGCTCCTGCGTGAGTTATGAGTCTTGACCCCAGCGTGCTGGTGGAATCAATAAACCTCTTGCTGTTTGCATCAAGACCGGTCTCTTGTGAGTATTTGGGTCGCCGTCCATCCCAGGGCTGAGCAGGGCCTGTTTTCTGGGTCTTACATTTGGGGGCTCGTCCAGGATCTGCAGCCACCCTATTTTCCAGAGACCCACTTGGAGGTAAGCAAAGGATCCTTAAGTTTCTCTGTGAGCCGGTGCCTGTTTGTTCTGTGAGGAATCTTTGTTTGTGAAAAGCGCTTTCGATTTGACAGCCGCCTGCCGCTCCTGTAAGGGAACTGAAGGCTGTGGTAAGGCAGACGTGCCAGGGGCCACAAGCTGCTACCCTGGGGGACGCACCTGGGTGTGAAATGGGGATTTTTCCACCCGTCTGTTGGAAGGGGAAAGGGTCACGTTTGAGCGGATCTGACAAAGGGACCCTCCCGCGTCTGAATACCTCTCGTGTCTTTGGAAAACGAGAGGAAGAAAGTGTTGGCATCGTTTGTCGTTTTGTGTCTTGCTGTTATTGTGTATTTGGAAACGATCAAAATGGGACAGACTGTGACAAATCCTTTGTCTCTGACTTTGGACCGCTGGATGGACGTTAGGAGAAGGTTCCACGACTTGTCTGTAGAAGTTAGAAAAGGACAGTGGCAGACCCTCTGCTCGGCTGAATGGCCGACCGTCGATGTAGGTTGGCCTCCTGAGGGTACTTTTAATAGAGAGTTAATTTTTGCAGTTAAAAATCTTGTTTGTCAGCCAAGAACCGATTCTCACCCTGACAACCGACACTACATCATGATCTGGCAGAAGTTGGTAGATAATCCCCCTGCGTGGGTAAAACCCTGGGTCCAAAAATCCAGGAAACCAAAGTTTCAAGTGTTGGTACTAATAGAAGCAGAACTGCAGGAACCCCGAAACATAAAATATATCCTGAAGTAGAATCCCCTCCCGAAAGGCCAGAACCTTACCCTCCCCCATATTATCTTGAACAGGCGGCAGAACCTGCTCAAGCCCCTGAGCCACAACCTGCTCAGCCGGTAGTTCAAGAAAGCAAAGAAGAAGGGCCCAGTGCTCCCACTTTACCAGCAGCAGCAGGGGCACAGTGGCGGGTACCCGAAGTCGAGGATTACCCGTACTGTAATCCTCCCACTTAGAGTTTATGGCCCTCCCGTGCCGCCCCCCGGAGTCCAACCCATGAGGTATTGGCCATTTTCTTCTGCAGATATATATAATTGGAAGGCTAATCATGCTTCCTTTTCAGAAAATCCTGTAGGACTTACTGGATTAGTAGAGTCTCTCATGTTCTCTCACCAACCCACTTGGGATGATTGCCAGCAACTGTTGCAGTCTCTTTCACCACGGAAGAGAGAGAGAGAATCCTGTTGGAAGCCCGGAAAAACGTTTTAGGAGACAATGGGCAACCTTCCCAACTTCCCAATGAGATAGATGCTGGATTCCCGCTGACTCGACCCAACTGGGACTTCAACACTATGGAAGGTAGGGAGAGGTTGACTGTCTACCACCGGGCTCTAGTGGCAGGTCCCAAGGGGGCTGCGCGACGGCCCACTAATCTGGATAAGGTAAGAGAAATTCTTCAGGGGCCCACTGAACCGCCTTCAGTTTTTCTTGAGTGCCTTATGGAGGCTTATAGGTGCTATACTCCTTTTGATCCCACCTCTGAGGGACAGCGGGCAGCCGTAGCTATGGCATTTATAGGGCAATCAGCTTCTGATATCAAAAAGAAGCTGCAGAGTCTCGAAGGATTGCAGGATTTTACTTTACAGGACGTAGTGAAGGAGGTTGAGAAAGTGTATCACAAAAGAGAGACAGAGGAAGAGAAAGAAGAAAGGGAGAAGAGAGAGAGAGGAAAGGGAGGATAGAAGAGACAGAAGACAGGAGAAAAACTTACCTAGAATATTGGCCACAGTAGTAGGAGAGAAAGAAAGAGGATTTCAAGGACCTAGGCAGGTAGGGAACATGAGCAACAGGGGCCAGAAGACAACAAGAAGCATAGGCAGACCACCCCTTGAGAAAGATCAATGTGCCTACTGCAAAGAGAGAGGGCACTGGGCCCGAGAGTGCCTGAAGAGGAGGGGAAGAAACTCAAAAGTGTTAACCCTAGATGAAGAAGATTAGAGGGGACCGCGCTCAGATCCCCTCCCTGAGCCTAGGGTAACCTTACAGGTGGAGGGGCCACCAGTGGACTTCCTGGTCGATACCGGGGCAGAACACTCTGTGTTACTAGAACCCTTGGGAAATTGAAAGACAAAAAGTCCCTAGTCCTGGGCGCCACAGGAGAAAAACGGTATTCATGGACTACCCGAAGAGATGTAGATTTAGGTGTGGGACGGGTAACCCACTCATTTCTAGTTATACCTGATTGCCCCTCCAACCTGTTAGGGAGAGACCTCCTTACCAAAATGGGAGCCCAAATTTTCTTTTCCCCATCGGGGCCTGAAGTCACCTTGCAGGAAGATCCCACAGTTGTTTTAAGTTTAAAATTGGAAGAAGAATATCGGATATTTACTGAGAAGTCAGTCCCTGAACATATGCAAGACTCATTGAGACAATTTCCCCAAGTTCGGGCGGAAACAGGGGGAACGGGCTTAGCAGAACAGATTCCACCTCTGGTGATAGAAATGAAGGCTTATGCCACCCCAGTAGCAGTGCGCCAGTACCCCATGAGCCAGCAGGCCAGACTAGGCATTCGCCCCCATATTCAGAGGCTCTTACAGTCAGGAATCCTGGTGCCATGCCGCTCCCCATGGAACACCCCATTGTTACCTGTCAAGAAGCCTTGTACAGGGGACTACCGGCCAGTCCAGGACTTGCGGGAGGTGAACAAGAGAGTCCAAGACATTCACCCCACGGTGCCCAATCCATATAACCTCCTCAGCTCTCTCCACCCAAACAGGGGCTGGTATACTGTGCTGGACTTAAAAGATGCTTTCTTCTGCATGAGATTACACCCATCAAGTCAACCCATTTTTGCATTCAGGTGGAGGGATCCGGACACTGGGCAAACAGGACAACTGACCTGGACCCGATTACCTCAAGGATTCAAGAATTCTCCCACCCTCTTCGATGAGGCACTACACCGGGACTTGGCCCACTTTCGGGCTGCACATTCCAAGGTAACTGTCCTCCAGTATGTTGATGATTTGCTTTTAGCAGGAGAAATGTATCAAGATTGACTTGAAGGGACTAGAAGCATCCTCTCCGAGCTGGGCCGGTTAGGATACCGAGCCTCTGCCAAAAAGGCTCAGCTGTGTAAACAGGAGGTGGTCTACTTGGGCTACTCTTTAAGAGAGGGGAAAAGATGGCTGACAGAGGCCAGGAAGAAGACTGTCACGCAGATTCCAGTACCTAAGACATCTAGACAGGTACGTGAGTTCTTGGGCACTGCTGGCTTTTGCCGACTTTGGATTCCAGGCTTTGCTACCTTGGCAGCCCACCTCTACCCTCTAACCAAGGAAGGGGTAAAGTTCCAATGGGAAAAAAACATCTACAGGCCTTCGATGAAATTAAGAAAGCCCTCCTCTCAGCACCAGCCTTGAGCTTGCCAAATCTGACCAAGCCCTTTACCCTCTATGTAGATGAGAGAGGGGGAATAGCCAGGGGAGTTCTCACCCAGGCCTTAGGACCCTGGAAGAGGCCAGTGGCATACCTGTAAAAGAAACTGGACCCAGTGGCCAGTGGATGGCCATACTGTTTAAAAGCCATTGCAGCAGTTGCGATCCTGTTCAAGGATGGTGACAAACTAACTATGGGACTACAGGTGACTGTAATTGCTGCCCATGCCCTAGAGAGTATTATCCGCCAACCTCCTGATTGGTGGATGACGAATGCTAGTATGACCCACTACCAAAGCTTATTGCTGATGGAGAGAATCATCTTTGGCCAGCCTGCCCTCCTTAACCCCGCTACCTTACTGCCTGAGGACACAGAGGAGCCAGTTGTTCACACTTGTGCAGACATACTGCCTGACGAAACTGGAGTCAGAAATGACCTTACAGACACCCCCTGGCCTGACGGTACCACTTGGTTCACGGATGGTAGCAGCTTCATTGCTGAAGGTAAAAGGATGGCTGGGGCCGTGGTAGTAGATGGAGAGCAAGCAGTGTGGGCAAGCAGTCTACCTGAAGGGACCTCAGCACAGAGGGCAGACCTCATAGCCTTGATACAGGCTTTGAGGCTAGCTGAGGGGAAAGTTATCAATATCTACACAGATAGTAGGTATGCTTTTGCCACAGTACATGTACATGGTGCCATCTATCGGCAGAGAGGATTGCTGACATCAGCAGGTAGAGAGATTAAAAATAAAGAAGAAATTCTGAGTCTACTAGAGGCAGTGCATTTGCCTAAAAAGGTGGCCATCATACATTGCCCTGGGCATCAAAAAGCCACTGATAAAATAACGAAAGGAAACCAGTTGGCTGATCAGACAGCAAAGAGAGCTGCTCACAGAACCCCAATATTGCCAGCAATGTATGACTATGAGACAGGACCTAGCCCTGAGAAATTCCAGTACACTAGAGAAGATTACCGGGTCATGAATCGCCTAGGGTATACTATAGAAACGCCTCAGGGATTAAGAAAGACGGGAGATGGGAAAATCATATTCCCCCAGAGGGAGGCTAGAGAATATGTGAAACAGCTCCACCGGCTCACCCATCTGGGGACCAAACACCTGAAGAAGACAGTAAAATTATCCCCCTACTATGTAATTGGACTTCCTGAGGTTATCAATGCTGTAGTTAAACACTGTATCCCTTGTGCCATGACAAATGCAGGCTCCAACCGATACCCTCCTGGATGAAGATTGCGGGGTGATCGAACTGGAACTTACTGTGAAGTAGACTTTACTGAAATAAAACCTGACAGATATAGAAATAAATATCTACTAATTTTTTAGATACCTTCACAGGATGGGTAGAAGCATACCCAAGAAGATTCTAGAAGAAATTTTTCCCAGGTTTGGGATCCCTAACGTAATCGGTTCTGACAACGGGCCCACCTTTGTTGCTCAGGTAAGTCAGGGATTGGCTAAACAAGTGGGGTTTGATTGGAGATTACATTGTGCATATAGACCCCAAAGCTCAGGACAGGTAGAGAGGATGAATAGAAGTCTAAAAGAGACCTTGACTAAATTAGCCTTAGAGACCGGTGGGAATGACTGGACAGCTCTCCTTCCCTTTACCCTGTTCCGGGTAAGAAACACCACAGGGAGATTTAGACTAACCCCCTGTGAGCTTTTGTGTGGAGGACCACTCCCCCTTCTGGGAACAGGAAAAGTACATAACCCTGATGCTGTTCTTTCTCAACCCTTATTCGTCCACCTAAAAGCCCTAGAAGTAGTTCGCCAGCAGGCATGCGAACAACTGAAGGAGGCCTATTCCACTGAGACCAGCACCGTCCCTCACCAGTTCCAAGTAGGAGACGCTGTCTACGTATGCAGACACCGGGTTGGGAATCTCGTGCCTCGGTGGAAAAGACACTACCTAGTCCTGCTGACAACTCCCACTGCAGTGAAGGTTGCTGTCCAGGCACTGATAAGAGAAGACATTGTGTGGGAATCATAAACTCCTACTGTAAAAAATGGAGCTGTGTCACATCCAATGATAGAGACTGGAAATGGACCACTAACTCCTCTAAAGATAAAGTAGAATTCTCTTTTTTCAATCCAAAACCAATAGGAGAGGGCTGGACCTGCTGTTTTTAAAAGATGGTGAATTATGTGCTGCATTAAAAGAAGAGTGTTCCTTCTATGTAGACCATTCCAGAGTCATTAAAGACTCTATGACCAAATTAAGAGTAAGACTAGACAAGCGCCAACGAGACCGAGAGGCTCAGCAAGGGTGGTTTGAAGGATGGTTCAGTAAATCTCCTTGGTTTACTACTCTAATATCTTCCCTTTTGGGGCCCATCCTGATTTTTCTTCTGTTACTCACTATTGGCCCTTGCATTCTGGACAGATTAGTAAACTTTATTAGAGAACGGATTGGTGCAGTACAAATCTTAATGTTAAGACAACATTACAAGTCCGTACCTGATTCTGAAAAAGAATTTTATGATAATACCAAATTCTATTTCTATGATTAGAACTATGCATAAGAAGAAGTGGGGAATGAAAGGACCAAACTAACGTCATGACAGGCCCCAGAAAGCCTCAGAAATCAGAAGGCCTGAGTTTCAGTTTCCCCGAAACCACCTGAAAGAATAGGAAAATGTTAAGTAGGCTCTGACCCTTGGCCTGAGTCATAAAAACCGGCCTGAACACAATGACACAATAGCTTGCAAACCCGTGCCTAGGTAATCTTTCCCAAACTGATAGACTTTAAAGATAAAGCCCTGTGATACCTTAATTGAAATATTTTTGCTATCGAATTGTCAGCAGACCTCCCCCTCACATCCCCCTTGTTGTGGTCCCTTTTTCTTTAAAACCTCCTGTGATTTCTGCTCGGTGTCTGACTCCTCTGCTCCTGTGTGAGTTATGAGTCTTGACCACAGCGCGCTGGTGGAATCAATAAACCTCTTGCTGTTTGCATCAAGACCGGTCTCTTGTGAGTATTTGGGTCGCCGTCCATCCCGGGGCTGAGCAGGGCCTGTTTTCTGGGTCTTACAAGTCTTACCCTAAATTATCTCAAATTCTAGTGGGAAATAAAAAGTAGTATATAATTAAAATTTAATTTGGTTAAAACAACAAGTTAGGTCTTGGTAGCCTACAAACCGAGTAATGTTATCATTGACAAAGGAAATATCAGTTTTCCTGCTTTCTCTCCTAGAAAAATTATGTTCAGTTTCACAATAATTGCTGAATGTTGATTCATTTTAGCCCTAACATTACAAGCATATGATAAATCTTGTCTGCTTTAGCTGTCATCTTAGTTTTCAGTTTTATTTTCTTTCTTGGTCTTTATCTTGTTTTTTATAAAAATCACATTTCCTGAGCAAAAATGGCTACTTGGGAAAGGACTAGAATGTTCTCTAAAACTTTTTCGATATCCTTGCCCTTAATAGGGAATCATCAATTGATCTACTTTGATCTATGTACCATTACCACATCTCAGGTCTATTTAAAAGAATTTATGTCAATGAACACAATCTAGATTTCTAGGAGATGTCAAACCGTTTGAAGAATATGCCATTTTATATCCAGGGAACCATGAGTTATACTTCTCAAATGAAGTCCATGAACAAAACAAAAAGAAAAGCCTATCATAGTAATACTCTAAGATAAAATCTTGTAAATAATTAAGTGATTCTGCATACAGTATTTCTTATCTTAATATATGTGGCTATTAACAGCTTCCTATAAGCAGAATAAGAATCTCACAGATATAATTCCTTCCTAATTCTTAGGTGATTGTGAAAATTCATTCATATATTATTATTAAAAATATTTTTACAGAAACTAGGTTGCAGGCATATGCTAAACATTTGGGTTAAAAGGACATACCATCTTAACCCTATAGGTTTATGGGCAACAGATAAAAAGTAGACATTTACATACAGAATTAAGTTCTTATGAAAAAATATATACCAATTTCTAGATCAGTATAAAAGATGGGATTGCTCACATATCCTATAATCCAGTAATAATTCCCAGTAAAAGTAATAAATATAATTAAAAGGATATTCTGAGTAAAGAGAATCATGATTGTAAATACACAGTAGTAAAAGTAAGAGAAGTGTATGGGGAATCATGTTGAAATAAACAAAATGACAAGTAACAATTGCTTCCTTTCATGCTTTCAAAGAAAGAGGTAATTTTGTTAATTCAATTTATTATGCACAGAAAAGTAATGCTATAAAACCAATACTTACCTTCCTCATGTGAATATTGTTTTAATGTATGTTAAATGTTTCAATGTTTCCTTATCCCTCTGAGATTTTAACACTCCCTTTAAGGATATTTATCTATGCCTTTTAAAAAATGAGACATAGAAATTCATAGGAAATGAATAACTTACATATGGCCAATGACATCAGAACAGTGATTCAAATCATAGCAGTGAACCACAAATAAGCCTTTGTACCAGTTCCTGCATGAAGGAAGAAATCTTGCAAAATAAACATACACAAGAGAACCTTAGAATTTCCGAATAAAAATGGGCTATTTAGATAATTTATTCTTTCACAAAGTACTAAATGAGCCCATTCAGAATTCCTGGCTGGGTTTCCGGGGATTTCTTTCCAAAATAATATATCCCAGAAAATTAACATTCAGAAGAATTATTCATTTGGAATTAGACTTAAATCCTTAAAGCTAACTACAGAAAATCATTTTAATCCCAAAAATTCAAAATCCCCAACCCTTCTATTGGTAATCGCAGATATAATATAACCTCCATGATAATTTAGTCTCTAAAGGCAAGACTAAGGCATTTTTCGATTGGGCACTGACTTATCCACACCAACATTGGCCATAGCTATAAAATATGTGGTTGATAATTCATATTTCACTCATCACTCAGTCATTCTCCATCAGTCTGCTTTGAGTCACCATAAACTTTGTGTTCTTAAATAATGAAAGCTCTTTGTTATTTATCATGCCCTACATCTTTATCTGATGTTAGGTCTCCTCTGCTAAATTTTCAAGCTCAAGGAACCTTCTTTGCTCTATCTATATAACTGGACCTGGATTGCTATTTTTTATAGTTATTTTGGATCACATGAGCCTTGGGAATGGTGCAGTATACTTACCAATGTGATGATTATATGGTAGAAATATTAATGTACTGGAATTTCATTGTTGTTGACTATATTAATGGATTATGAGCATTTCTCAAGAAAAGAGAACATCTTGTTCATTATTGCCTACCAAAGGGCTTATTGTAGTAGTCACTAAAATATTTGTTAAGTTAATAAATGAATGGAAGTCACAAAATGCCTACTTCCTGTCAAAACTATTAATATCTCTTGCCTTAAAATTATCATTGTTCTGCTCTGACATATTGTTTGAATAAGTTTCTATGTCTGGGTTTTCTAGGACTTCTTATTTTTCAGAACCACAGATAGACATAGCTGAAACCATCAGCAGTGCTAGCCACCTCTTAAGTTCCTTATTCAACAGGCAGAACTTCCATTTTCTTTTAAGGTCTGCCTCTCTGGTTCTCCATTGTGGACATATTTAGGACAAACACTCTCTTATAATCATTAAGTTACCAGATGAATTCCATAATTATACTCCCGTAGATATCACACTTCTAATGATTTTTTTAACTTGAGATGTTTTCATTTAGACAGTAGAGAAATATCATGATGATAACATTATTATTAACTTGGGGAAAATTTACTTTATACATATCTGTGGCTTTCTTGAGGTGGATTTCATCAAGTCTGAAACTTGCTCACCTTCTCCTTATTTACTTTATATAATCTCCAGAAGCACAAACCTATTAGCATATCTTGGACAAATTAGCTTAACTCTTAATGAGATAACTTATTAATATGAAAATTAGGGAGAATAATAGGAATTCGCTCAGAGGTGGTTGTGAATATTTACTTAGCCAAGGCTTAAGTGCTTACAAACATGCCTGTTACCTTCCAAGTGCTTAATAAACTATAACTATTATGATTATCTTAAACAATGCCAGTTTTAATTGAATGGCATGTGACCATCCACATACAATTTAGTCAAAAATAATACTGCTTTATGCATCACAATAGTGTCAGTAATACAATATAGTATGTGGTACCCACATCTGTAAGTTGATGATTTTAATAAATTTTACTTAATATATTGATGTGAATAATTTAGACTTCTCTTTTGAATATCGCTACTCCAAAAACATTTTTTATTAATTTATCCATATTGCTGGCATGGATCATAGCAAATTCAGATGACCCTAAATCCTAAGGAATAGAACTAGATTGCTCAAGAGAAGTTCTCATTAAGATTTAATTTTGTCAAGTTGCTTTGAGATCATTCCAGGAAGCTCATTGTAAAATCTGTCTTTAGGTCTCTTGACAATACCTTAAGCCAATCATTACCGTACATTAAATAGACTTATGTTTAACTAGCGAGGGTGAATTCTGTTCTCTGTAAGTACAGTTGATATACAGAAAGCATACCCAGGTAACAGACTCACAAAACAAGAATCTGGGACCAATTTATTAACCTGGTTTGTCTGAAGTCAGCAATGATTCCATTAGACAATAATACACTTGTAGTCTACATTTATACATTAACAAAGCAGAGGTCATCTAGAATTAAATACCTAATAAAAACAAGGTCAAATAAACTCAAATAAGGATACAATACTTATGCAGTGGGCTGGCTGGTTCCCAATGCTTTAGACTGTTTAAAGAAATAAAATATAGTTGTAATATTTCAGTGATTTCTTAACTGAAGGAATGACAGCCAATATTAAATCCTGATCGTATAGGTTCCTTATTGAAAATTTGATTTAAATTACAACCTCTCCACACATCTAATGTGAATTAAGGTTGGGGATAGAGAATTGGAATTAAGGCATCATGTGGATTCAGAGGACTCTGAGTACCTGAACTTGGAAACACCACCTAAACTCTCTCACCATAAGAAGCATCTGTCTTCCTCAGCTTCATGAAGTCAACCTTACATCATTTAGAAAACTAATTCCCTCACATGAAGGAGATAGCTCTAAATTTCATGTTAGGATTGTATACACCATTTCTAAACTGTTTTCAGACCTATAATATGTTTCAAAATGTGGCATTATCCTAGAGATGGTAAACAGGTAGAAAGTCAAAAGGAAAAGGCTTATGTATTAAGTTTTATAAGTTTTAGCTAATTTATTTTCACATTAATATAGTATTTCATATTTGGATGAATTCTCATGGCACATATCAAGGGAAAAAGAAATAAAATTTCACATTGTGCTGAATTTATTCAAATGAGTGCATCTATCAGAAATTCTGGATTTACTATGTCACTTTGAATGGATAGGAAAAATTCCACTGGATTCTGAGGTCATTAATAAACTGCCTACTGACATACTCTGGGAGGATTTCAAGAAAAAAATTTTAAAGGTGTCTTGTTGAAATGACTCAGGGGACAGTTGAAAGGACAGCCAGTGGCTGAAGTTGGAGAATTTGAAAAACAAGATGAAGAATGTAGTATTGAATTATAACCCTCTAAATAAATTCATTAGTGCATACAGTTTAAAAATAAATGATTGAAAAAACTAAATGGAATAGGATTAACTTTTGTAGAGAAAAATGCCAATTAATAAGTGCAGAAGAAATGAAGGAACTACAAAACCACCGTCTTAAAACAATAACAATTTCTACAGCAAGATCACTGCAGAATGGTTAAATTAGTAAAACTAGGGAGAATATGATACAAGATATTTTATCTGGGGAGAAGGACTTAGGAAATTCTAAAGAGCATTGATTGCTTTGTTAACTAGACAATAAAATGAAAAAGTTGAGCCACACAAAGAAGAAAGGATTTTATTAAAATGTTATAAATGCATCTTATTCTTTATTTATTCAGTTCCCTTTTTATAGTTTTACTAATATTCATTTTATTAGTTTTCATTTTTATTTCTTGATTTATAAAATGAAGGAAATGCTAAATATAAACATTTATTTATTTCTTATTGTGCTTTAACTCCAGGAGGAAAATCCCAGGGCAGAATATCTCTAAAACCAAAATCGGTCAAATGGACAAAGTTAAGAAACCCATTTATTTCTTACGCGCATTCATCCCAGTCTCTCTCTTGATCAGTATGCAGCAAAGGTGAACTTCAGGCAGCCTCTTTCGTCCAGATAAACCCTTGGACGCCCTTGTAATTAAATTATTGATATGTAGATAGACTAATTATGTCCATCCCTTGGAAATACCTATTGATATGCAGATGTACTAAAGCCAGGCTAGAGATTCTTGAAATATTACAATTTTACCCATGTCTTGCAAATGAGTTTCAGCCTCAGGCAAGTTCGCTATAGATTCACTGTGACCAAAGAAATTTACAGCAAAGCGTTCTAGGGGTGAAAAGGTTATACCCAACTTTATTTCCAGGTGGCAGTGAAAGTCCAACGGAAAGGACTCTCTCTCGTGACTCGGGATAAGCGGCGACTCAAATATTCACAGGAGGCCGATCTTTATGTAAAGTACAAGAGGTTTATTGATTCATACCAGCGCACTGGGGTCGAGACTCATAACCAATGCAGGGGCAGAGGAGTTCGACCCCGAGCAGAATTTCACAGGAGGCTTTAAAGGAAAAGAAACCACAACCAGGGGGTCTGCTGATGATTTGATACCACAACCAGGGGGTCTGCTGATGATTTGATAGCAAAAATATTTCCATTAGAGTCCCCCCACAGGGCTTCAGCATTCTTAACTTTATCTTTACGGCCCATCAGTTTCTGGAAACGTATGTACCCAGGTCCTGTTTTGCAAGCTATTATGTCCAGGCCGGTTTTTATGACCCAGACCCTTTCACCTAAAATTTTCTCATTCTTTCAGGTAGTTTCGGGGAAACTGAAACTCAGGCCTTCTGGTTTCTGAGGCTTCCTGAGGCCTGTCATGGCGTTAGTTTGGTCCTTTCATTCCCCACTTCTTCTTATGCATAGTTCTAATCATAGAACTAGAATCCCGTATTACAGAATTTTTCCTCAGAATTAGGTACAGACTGGTAATGCTGTCTTAACATTAAAATTTGTATTGCCCTAATCCGTTCTCTAATAAAAGTTACTAATTTATTCAGGATGCAAGGGCCAATAGTGAGTAACAAAAGCAGAATCAGAATAGGTCCTAAAAGGGAAGGTATTAGAGTAGTAAACCAGGGAGATTTACTAAACCATCCTCCAAACCATCCTTGCTGAGACTCTCGGTCTTGCAGTCGTTTATCTAGCCTTTCTCTCAAATTAGACATGGAGTATTTTATGATTCCAGAGTGGTCTACATAGAAGCAACACTCTTCTTTTAATGCAGCACATAATTCACCATCTTTTAAAAACAGCAGGTCTAGCCCACTCCTATTGGTTTTGGATTGAAAAAAGAGAATTCTACTTTATCTTTAGAGGAGTCAGTGGTCCATTTCCAGTCTCTATCATTGGATGTGACACAGCTCAATTGCTTACAATAAGAATCTACAATCCCTCCACAATATTGCCCTCTGTCGGTGCCTGGGCAAGTATAGAAGCAATAGCTGCACACGTACCACTGTTCTCCTCTCACTCCCAAATTTATCTGACGTAGGCAAAAGTAAAGATTTGGCCACCATGTCCCAGGAGGGGTGATACTTTGCGTGCTGTTAAGAAAAGTACCTGTATCATGCTCAATAAGGAGCCAGGTAAGCAGCTGGGAAGCACGGGGGTTAGGAAGTGTCAGGCTTACGGTGTAAGTGAAGCTTAAGAGGATTATCAGTCTTTTCCACGTGCCAGGACTCATCTTCCTCTGCCTTTGGTGCAGCTTTTACGTGGGAGGCATGGATCCAGGTGGCTATTCCTTCGACCTTCACTGCAGTGGGGCTTGTCAGCAGGATAAGGTAGGGTCCTTTCCACCGAGGAGCGAGATTTCCAACATGGTGTCTGCGTATGTAGACAGCATCTCCCACTTGGAACTGGTGAGGGACGGTGGAGGACTCAGTGGAGTAAGCTTCTTTCAGTTGTTCCCATGCCTGCTGGTGAACTACTTCTAGGGGTTTTAGGCGGACGAACAAAGATTGAGAAAGAACAACATCAGGGTTATGTATCTTTCCTGCTTCTACAAGGGGGGGCGGTCCTCCACACAAAAGCTCATAGGGAGTTAGTCCAAAGTGCCCTGGGGTGTTCCTTACCCGGAACAGGGCAAAGGGAAGGAGAGCTGTCCAGTCATTCCTGCCGGTCTCTAAGGCTAATTTAGTCAAGGTCTCTTTAAGAGTTCTGTTCATCCTCTCTACCTGTCCTGAGCTTTGGGGTCTATATGCACAATGTAATTTCCAACTAAACCCCATTTGTTTGGCCAATCGCTGACTTACCTGAGCAACGAAGGCGGGCCTGTTGTCAGATCCGATTACCTTAGGGATTCCAAACCTGGGAAAAATATCTTCTAATATCTTCTTGGCCACTATGTTGGCACTTTCTGTCTAAGTTGTGTATGCCTCTACCCATCCTGTGAAGGTATCTATAAAAACTAGTAGATATTTATTTCCATATGTGGCAGGTTTTATTTCAGTAAAGTCTATTTCCCAGTAAGGTCCAGGTCGATCACCCCACAATCTTCGTGCAGGGGGGTGTCGGTTGGACCTGCATTCGTCATGGCACAAGGGATACAGTGTCTAACTACAGTCTTGACAACCTCAGGAAGTCTAATTACATAGTAGGGGGACGATTTTATTGTCTTCTTTAGGTGTTTGGTCCCCAGATGGGTCAGCCGGTGGAGCTGTTCCACATATTCTTTAGCCTCCCTCTGGGGGAATATGATTTTTCCATTTTCTGTCTTTCTTAATCCCTGAGGCGTCTCTATAGTGTACCCTAGGCGATTCATGACTTGGCAATCTTCTCTAGTATACTGGAATTCCTCAGGGCTGGGCTCTGTCTCATAGTCACTCATTGCTGGCAATATTGGGGTTCCGTGAGCAGCTTTCTTTGCTGTCTGATCAGCCAACTGATTTCCTTTAGTTATCTTATGGGTGGCTTTTTGGTGCCCAAGGCAGTGTATGATGGCCACCTTTTTAGGCAAATGCACTGCCTCTAGTAGAGTCAGAATTCTTTATTTTTAATCTCTCTACCTGCTGTTGTCAGTAATCCTATCTGCCGATAGATGGCACCATGTACATGTGCTGTGGCAAAAGCATATCTACTATCCGTGTAGATATTGATAACTTTCCCCTCAGCTAGCCTCAATGCCGGTATCAAGGCTGTGAGTTCGGCCTTCTGTGCTGAGGTTCCTTCAGGTGGACTGCTTGCCCACACTGTCTGCTCTCCATCTACTACCGCAGCCCCAGCCATCCTCTTACCTTCAACTACGAAGCTGCTGCCATCCGTGAACCAGGTGGTACCGTTAGGCCAAGGGGTGTCTGTGAGGTCACTTCTGACTCCAGTTTCCTCAGCCAGTATATCTGCACAAGTGTGAACAACTGGCTCCTCAGTGTCCTCAGGCAGTAAGGTAGGGGGGTTAAGGAGGGCAGGCTGGCCAAAAATGATTCTCTCCATCAGCAATAAGCTTTGGTAGTGGGTCATGCGAACATTCGTCATCCACCGACCATGAGGCTGGCGGATAACACTTTCTAGGGCATGGGCAGCAATTACAGTCACCTGTTGTCCCATAGTCAGTTTGTCAGCGTCCTTGACCAGGATCGCGACTGCTGCAATGGCTTTTAAGCAGGATGGCCATCCGCTGGCCACTGGGTCCAGTTTCTTTGACAGGTATGCCACTGGCCTCTTCCAGTGTCCCAAGGCCTGTGTAAGAACTCCCCTGGCTACTCCCCTTCTCTCATCTACATAGAGGGTAAAGGGCCTGGTCAGATCTGGTAAGCTCAAAGCCAGTGCCGAGAGAAGGGCCTTCTTAGTCTCATCGAAGGCTTGTTGATGTTCTTTTTCCCATTGAAACTCTACCCCTTCCTTGGTTAGAGGGTAGAGAGGGGCTGCCAAGGTAGCAAAGCCTGGAATCCAAAGTTGGCAAAAGCCAGCAGTGCCCAGGAACTCACGTACCTGTCTAGATGTCTTAGGTACTGGAATCTGCGTGACAGTCTTCTTCCTGGCCTCAGTCAGCCATCTTTTCACCTCTTTTAAAGAGTAACCCAAGTAGACCACCTCCTGTTTACATAGCTGAGCCTTTTTAGTAGAGGCTCGGTATCCTAACCGGCCCAGCTCGGAGTGGAGGCTTCTAGTCCCTTTAAGGCAACCTTGATAAGTTTCATCTGCCAAAAGCAAATCATCAACATACTGGAGGAGGGTTACCTTGGAATGTGCGGTCCGAAAGGGGGCCAAGTCCCGGTGTAGCGCCTCATCGAAGAGGGTGGGAGAATTCTTGAATCCTTGAGGTAATCGGGTCCAGGTCAGTTGTCCTGTTTGCCCAGTGTCAGGATCCCTCCACTCAAATGCAAAGATGGGCTGACTTGATGGATGTAATCTCATGCAGAAGAAGGCATCCTTTAAGTCCAGCACAGTATACCAGCCTCTTTCTGGGGGGAGAGAGCTGAGGAGGTTATATGGATTGGGCACCGTGGGGTGAATGTATTGGACTCTTTTGTTCACCTCCCGCAAGTCCTGGACTGGCCTTTAGTCCCCTGTACCAGGCTTTTTGACAGGCAACGGTGGTGTGTTCCATGGGGAGCGGCATGGCACCAGGATTCCTGACTGTATGAGTCTCTGAATATGGGGGCGAATGCCTAGTCTGGCCTCCTGGCTCATGGGGTACCGGCGCACTGCTACTGGGATGGCACAAGCCTTCATTACTATCACCAGAGGCGGAATCTGTTCTGCTAAGCCCGTTCCCCCTGTTTCCGCCCAAACTTGGGGAAATTGTCTCAACCAGTCTTGCATATCTTCAGGGACTGACTTCTCAGTGAATATTCGATATTCTTCTAATTTTAAACTTAAAACAATTGTGGGGTTTTCTTGCAGGGTGACCTCTGGCCCCGTTGGGGAAAAGAAAATTTGAGCTCCCATTTTGGTAAGGAGGTCTCGCCCCAACAGGTTGGAAGGGCAATCAGGTATAAATAGAAATGAGTGGGTTACCCATCCCACACCTAAATCTACATCTCTTCGGGTAGTCCATGAATACAGTTTTTTTCTTGTGGCGCCCAGGACTAGGGACTTTTTGTCTTTCAATTTTCCCAAGGGTTCTAGTAACACAGAGTGTTCTGCCCCGGTATCGACCAGGAAGTCCACTGGTGGCCCCTCCACCTGTAAGGTTACCCTAGGCTCCGGGAGGGGATCCGAGCCCCATCCCCTCTAATCTTCTTTGTCTAGGTTTAACACTTTTGAGTTTCTGCCCCTCCTCCTAGGGCACTCTCGGTCCCAGTGCCCTCTCTCTTTGCAGTAGGCACATTGATTTTTGTCAAGGGGTGGTCTGCACATGCTTCTCGATGTCTTCTGGCCCCTGTTTCTCTGGTTACCTACCTGCCTAGGCCTTTGAAATCCTCTTTCTCTCTCTCCTACCACTGTGGCCAAAATTCTAGATAAGTTTTCTCCTGTCTTCTGTCTCTTCTATCCTCCCTTTCCTCTCTCTCTCTCGTCTGCCTTTCTTCTTTCTCTTCCTCTGTCTCTCTTTTGTGATACACTTTCTCAGCCTCCTTCACTAGGTCCTGTAAAGTAAAATCCTGCAATCCGTCGAGGCGCTGCAGCTTCTTTTTGATATCAGAAGCTGATTGTCCTATAAATGCCATAGCTATGGCTGCCCGCTGTCCCTCAGAGGTGGGATCAAAAGGAGTATAGTGCCTATAAGCCTCCATAAGGCGCTCAAGAAAAACTGAAGCCGGTTCAGTGGGCCCCTGAAGAATTTCTCTTACCTTAGCCAGATTAGTGGGCCGTCGCGCAGCCCCCTTGAGACCTGCCACCAGAGCCCGGCGGTAGACAGTCAACCTCTCCCTACCTTCCAGAGTGTTGAAGTCCCAGTTGGTTCGAGTCAGTGGGAATCCAGCATCTATCACATGGGGAATTTGGGAGGATTGCCCATTGTCTCCTAAAACATATTTCCGGGCTTCCAACAGGATTCTCTCTCTCTCTTCCATGGTGAAAAGAGACTGCAACAGTTGCTGGCAATCATCCCAAGTGGGTTGGTGGGAGAACATGAGAGACTCTATTAATTCAGTAAGTCCTACAGGATTTTCTGAAAAGGAAGCATGATTAGCCTTCCAATTATATATATCTGCAGAAGAAAATGGCCAGTACTGCATGGGTTGGACTCCGGGGGGCGGCACGGGAGGGCCATAAACTCTAAGTGGGAGGGTTACAGTAGAATCCGGCCCATCCCCAGGAGGGGCACCTCTACGACTTTGGTTGCCCGCTGCTGGGCACCCTGCTGCTGCTGGTTAAGGGGGAGCATTGGGCCTTCTTCTTCCCTTTCTTCACTACCGGCTGAGCAGGTTGTGGCTCAGGGGCTGGAGCAGGTTCTGCCGCCTGTTCAAGGTAATACGGGGGAGGGCAATGTTCCGGCCTTTCGGGAGGGGATTCTACTTCAGGATATATTTTAGGTTTCGGTGTTCCTGCAGTTCTGCTTCTACTTAGTACCAACACTTGAAACTTTGGTTTCCTGGATTTTTGGACCCAGGGTTTTACCCACGCAGGGGGATTATCTACCAAATTCTGCCAGATCATGATGTAGGGTTGGTGGTCAATGTGAGAATAGGGTCCTTGCTGAAAAACAAGATTTTTAACTGCAAAAATTAACTCCCTATTAAAAGTACCGTCAGGAGGCCAGCCTACATCGAAGGTCGGCCATTCAGGCGAGCAGAGGGTCTGCCACTGTCCTTTTCTAACTTCCACAGACAAGTCATGGGCCTTTTTCTTAATGTCCGTCCAGTGATCTAAGGTCAGAGACAAGGGGGTTGTCACAGTCTGTCCCATTTTGATCGTTTCTAAATACACAAAGACAGCAACACACAAAATGACAAAAGACGCCAACAAACACTTTCCTCCTCTCGTTTTCCACAGACACGAGAGGTATTCAGGCGGGGGAGGGTCCATTCGTCGGATCCGCTCAAACCGGACCCTGTCACCTTCCAACAGACGGGCGGAAAAAATCCCCCGTTTCACACCCAGGGGCGTCCCGCAGGGTAGCAGCCTGTGGCCCCTGGCACGTCTGCCTTGCCACAGCTTTTCGTTCCCTTACGGGAGCGACAAGCGGCTGCAAAACTGAAAGCGCTTTTCACAGACCCAGATACCTGACAGAACAAGCAGGCGCCGGCGCACACAGACACTTAAGGATCCTTCGCTCACCTCCAAGTGGGTCTCTGGAAAATAGGGTGGCCGCAGATCCTGGACGAGCCCCCAAATGAAAGTCCAACGGAACGGACTCTCTCTTGTGACTCGGGACAAGCGGCGACCCAAATACTCACAGGAGGCCGATCTTGATGCAAAGTACAAGAGGTTTATTGATTCATACCAGCGCACTGGGGTCGAGACTCATAACCAATGCAGGGGCAGAGGAGTTCGACCCCGAGCAGAATTTCACAGGAGGCTTTAAAGGAAAAGAAACCACAACCAGGGGGTCTGCTGATGATTTGATACCACAACCAGGGGGTCTGCTGATGATTTGATAGCAAAAATATTTCCATTAGAGTCCCCCCACAGGGCTTCAGCATTCTTAACTTTATCTTTACGGCCCATCAGTTTCTGGAAACGTATGTACCCAGGTCCTGTTTTGCAAGCTATTATGCCCAGGCCGGTTTTTATGACCCAGACCCTTTCACCTAAAATTTTCTTATTCTTTCAGGTAGTTTCGGGGAAACTGAAACTCAGGCCTTCTGGTTTCTGAGGCTTCCTGAGGCCTGTCATGGCGTTAGTTTGGTCCTTTCAGCGGGTCAGTCACTAAAATCCCGTTCACTTAGAGCAAGTCTGTGTTATCACTGCTGCTTTGGATGCAGCAAGCCAGTCTCTACATCTGGGCCTCTCTGCACAGCCATCCTGCTCAGCTGTCCTGTCGGCCTCTCTGCTCAGCCGTCCCACACAGACATCCACTGGGCCTCTCTATAGAGCCATCCTGCACAGCTGTCCTCCAGGCCTCTGTCGTCGGCGCTGCCACCACTCCAGCCTCTGCTCAGCTCTCCTACAGCCTTGCAGCCCCACGACCCAGTCTCCGGCAGAGCACTGGGCAGATCTCCTTACTTTAACACAATAATGGCTTATTGCCTAAAGGTATGGAAGCAGTAGCATAGCAACAGGCCAGTTACATTTAAGTTCAGTGAGGATCCTGGCAATAGGAACCCCACTTTACCCACAACCCACATGTGCATACCAGATAACCAACTGATATATATAACAACTTATATGAAAATATGATCTCAGGTCTATTTACCAATTAAACTAAAGCTAAAATACCAACTCTAACTCCAGGGTAAAATCCAGAGAAAAATACCTTTGAAACTAAAAATCAGTAAAAGGGAGAAATAAAGTGGGAGAAATCCATTTATTGCCTACAAGCAGTCATCCACTTCGGCTCCCTGGTGTCTCTCACCACCCAGCAGCTGCAGAAGACAGGGCAGAAACCAACCTCTCTAGTCAAGATATGCCCTCTCTCATCCTTGTAATTCCCTATTGATATGGAGATAGGCTATTTCTCTCCACCCCTGGGAGACACATATTGATATGGAGATGAACTAAGGCCAGACAAGAGTTTCTGGAAATATTGCAATTTTACCACAGCGCACCGCTCCAGGAAACTTGGTTCACAAACTGCTTGTTCCCCATCTTCTGGAATGACCCCATTGTGAGAAAAAAGGAGCATTGTAATCAGACAAATAACATACAATAATAACCGCAATAAAATCATGATAATCCTCAAGCCAGAGGCTTCAGCTAGGTTCAAAGTCTATGCAGATTAAGTCCATAGCTCTCCCATTCCTCCCATTCCACTGGCAGTCGGTAACTGAAGAGGTAGAGATTTCAGAGCAATCACTACAAGGCAGCTGCAGCCAAGGTCACATCTAGGCCACAAAGAGTGTAGAAGAAAATAACTGTAGAGGTGATAAGATACATGTTTTAATGATACCAACATAGGCAAATCTTGTCCATCAGGTAGGATACATGAAAGAGAGTGGTCCTGTGATAGGACAGGGCCAGGAATGGGACCTCGTCCTGGTCTAGTATGCCATATTTTCAACCCTCTTTCTGTGGGAGTTACAGATGGGTCAATATACAAGGCTATGGGGGTACATGCACTGGCCATAAATATAAAACAAAACATCCTCATTAGATGCTCTTACCTCCCTGACATTTTGGGTACACTTCCATGATCTTTGGTGGCCATTTGCTGTAACTCCAGGAATGCACAGGAGGCAGCTTCCAGGCCTTTTCCCCAAGTGTCAGAAGGGCCAGCCATTGCTGGTCCATGTGTCAAAATGTCTAGGGATGCGTCCACTCAACAGTTTCCTGGTTTTAATGCAGTTGGGGTTAACAGCACGGTGCTGCTGTGCTGGACATATCCTGGCTTCAATAAATCCTCTTTGATTTGCACATACAGTTGAACAGGAGAGGCAGCAATGTGTGTTAGTATATGCACAGGGCTCAAAGCTCCTTTTTGGGGCTTCTTATTCAAATGCTGTAGCACTGTTTGTAAGTAAACTGACCAACCCCAAAGACTACTGGTGTCCAACTTCAGGCCAGATTTCAACCAGCCATTGTACTTCTCTATCAAACCTGCCCAGTAGGGTTATATGGTACATGAAACAGACACTTTATTCCTAATTGCTGGACCCATTCCTGTAACTCATGTCCAGTAAAGAGGTTGCCTTGATCACTCTCAATCACCTGTATCCAGCCATAGGCTTCAAAGAGATGCTCTAGGCCCTTCTGGTGGTTTGCTGAACTGTATGATGTGCAGAACAAGCTACCAAAAGTCCAGTAGCTGTAGCCACACAAGTCTTGGCATACTGATATCCTTCTGATATGGGCAGAGGCCCAGTATAGCCTATCTGCCACATGACAAGGGAGATTGGCCCCCTTACTATTGTCTCACATTGCTGCAGGACTCAGTGTAAGTCCCTCTTAGAGCATACAAGGCACTCCTTC
The DNA here is from genome assembly GCA_032199065.1 of Smutsia gigantea. Taxonomy (NCBI): domain Eukaryota; kingdom Metazoa; phylum Chordata; class Mammalia; order Pholidota; family Manidae; genus Smutsia; species Smutsia gigantea. The sequence continues at coordinate 74,332 of JAVSCE010019624.1, forward strand.
CAGGCTCCGCAGACTTTTTCAGAGGTCAATGGCAAGCCCCACCAATGGGCTACAGCCCACATTGTCTTTTGCCCTGCCTACAACAAATTCTGATGTCACAATTGGGCTACATCAGAGGCAGGCTTTCCTTCTAGCCAATGCATCTGAGCCAATGTGTCTGCTTCATCATTCCCTGTGGATGCCAAAAGCAAATGTCCAGTGACATGATATACATTAACAGTATTAGTCTGACCAGAGACCCATAGGTATTGCCACATCTCTTGCCCCCAAAGGGGCTGATGACCAACCATCCAGTTGGCATGGTTCCATGTTGGTAGCCACAGGGTCAAGCCCCAATGGATGGTACAGCTGTTACTGCAGACAACTATAGGGGAGGGCTCCTGGGTGATCATGGACCATACTGCTTGTAACTCAGCCCATTGGCTGCTCGTCCCCTATCCATCCTCCATCCATATTGTCTCATTCTTAGCATGGGAAGGCATAGTTCTCCACTTCAGGACTGTCCACAACTTAGAGATGTATTAAAAGCATCTTCCGATATAGGGTTTTTTCCCTTGTGATAAGGACTCTTGGCTACCAATGACTCAAAAGCAAGTTCTTCCTGCTTTCCCCTGGTATAGGTTACTGGCCCCAATAAGCACTGGAGTTCTCCACTTAAGGGGCTAGTAGAGAGGGATTTACGCTGCTGTAAATATGCACCCATTTGGCCAGTGTATGCATCTGTCCCACGCCACTCCCTGGCCTTTGTTTCCAGTCTCTCACCCACCCGTGATGGGATATGAGATTATTGCCTTGTTTGGAGCTGTTCTGGTGATTGGCTCTGTAGCCAGCAAGGCATGGTACACAGCATCCAGCTGCTTCTCTGTCAAGGTGTACCAGACATCTGCTCCTTTCCTCATTGTGACCAGAATCCAGTAGTCTGGCCTGTCCATTCAAGCCAAATACCCCATCCATAACCAACTTCAGTTACATGAGCATCTATCTCACAGGGACTTGATGAGACCATTATACTCAAGTTGTGTACGACTGCTCACATAGCTGCGATAAACCAGCTGCATAAGTTTCATCCCAGTCCCACCTGATGCCCTTTCACACCAACCAATATAAGGGCTTCAGAATTTGTACCAAGTGTGGGATAAACACTCTCCATCAGTCCCAAATACCCCAAAACTCTTGTAATACTGACACAGTGGTAGGGGTAGGGAAAGCCTGGATCTTTATGACTGCTTCTGGGATAACTAGTTTTACCCAAACAGACAACCCCCAAGAACTTCACAGAGAAATCAGGTCCCTGAACCTTGGTGCTATTCACAGCCCATCCTTTCTCCTGTAGATGTTTCAGCAGTGTAGGAACTGTCCCTTCTAAATCTGCAAGAGAATAAGATGTGAGCATGATATCATCAAGTAGTGATACAGTCACAATATTTGTGGTTTCTTCATGTGGCCAAGTCCTGGGCTACAAGTGTGTGACAAATGGTGGGACTGTGGAGGTATTCCTGTGGAAAGACAGTGAATGTCCACTGCTGGCCTTCCTATGTGAAAGCAAACTCTTTCTGACTTTCCTGTGCTATGACAATAGAGAAGAAAGCATTAGCAAAGTCCACAATATAATGATCCATCCTTACTTCATGACTGAGGGTGTCCATAAGTGCTACTATAAAGGGGACAGCAGCATGCAAAGGTGGTGTGACTTTATTAAATTCCCTGTAATCCACAGTCATATGCCAAGATCCATCTGGCTTTTTCACTGACCACACTGGGGAATTAAAGGGACTATAAATGGGCTTTATGATGCACACCTTCTCCAAGTCTTATAGAGTTTCTCCAATTTCCTTGTACCCTCCAGGCAATTCATATTGCTTAATATTTGTTACCCACTGAGATACAGGAAGAGCTACAGGTAGGTGCTTGGCATGTCCCCTCAGAACTGCCTTTATGATACGTACCCTCAGTCTGAACTCACCTGCAGTGGTCTGTAACCATAGGCCTTGCAGAATATCTACCCACAAAATATATTTGGGGATGGAGAAATGTACACAGTGTACTCCTTCAGGGTTGAACACCCATCCCCAATGCGATTTGGACTTTTTTCATTCTAATTGCCTTACCCCCATAACCATCTATCACAGCAGGGTCCCGGGAAAATGCTCAGCATTGCGATAAACCAGAGCATTCAGCTCATGTGCCACCAGTGGCAAAACATGTTGTGCATTAGAGGGGACCAATGAATTTTTAATTCTACATGTGGTCTCTGGCCCGCACCACATCCCACAAGGTAGGGACTTTGACCCTCTCCCATTCAAACCACAACATCCAATCATGATCCTTTGGGGGTGAGGGCCCAGATACAGCCTGAGTACTGTCCCCAAGAAAGTCTTGCAAGGGACACAAGGAGGACATGGGACTTTGACTCTGGCTTTCATGTCCTGGACCTTAGCAGCAGGAACTTCTGCTCTGGCTTTAATTGTTGCCACAGTTCTAACAAGATCCTACTGGACTGCCCATCGAATTTTTCTTCCACTAACCCCACCTTTATCAAATCAAACCATGTCTGGGTCCTTGAGACCTTCAAGAGGCCCTTTGCACCTCTCCTTTCAGTCATAGCCCGTACTTCGTCTCATGTTCTTATTATTTCAACCTTCCTCAGATCTGCTAAAATACGAGTAGCCTCACTAATGGGTTGCCCTATGTGGGGGGTAAGAATAATCACTACGGTCCCAAAGAGAGATGGGGGAGCTGTATGGAACATCTGATTTCTCATTCCTTCATTGGACAACTCCTCACTGGGACCTTGGGGGTCCATATCATTGATGATATTTTTCATGCCTATCTTCTGTAACACCTGCTGGAGCTCTGCATACATTTCCCGCAAGTGGGTAAATATGGTAAATCACCATGATTAGGCCAACCTGCCTTGATGGCTGCTTCCAGCGAATCCAGAAGCAAATGATTTCCTGAGTTGTGAAGGCCACTTTGCAACTGTCTCCAGAGGAAAGGGTGAGTTGTTGGAGAAGCCAGTCTACCCATTCCAGAACGTGATATAACAATATTTTCCACCCCCATGACCCAGAAAGGCAAAAGCCATGTAGAGAGAGTTTCCAACGGTTTCTTCTTATACTCAAGTCCACCAGCTCATTTAGGGGTGGAGCACAGAGTGCTCCACAAAGTGGAGAGGAGGCAGTTTCTCCCTCTGAAAGCCCTCAGTTTTGCATTGTTATTTTCTTAATTACAACCAGGTGGGCCTTTAATAAGGGAGACTGGTGCAGCGGGCCGTGGCCTCAGTGACAGATTAGCTCTTGGTTCCATCCCCTCATCCTCTCCCAACGTCTTCTCTACCATCTCCAGGGCTGAAGGCATTGCTCTTTCCTCCCCCCACCACAGCCTCCTGCAATGCAGATTCTCTGGCTGCCTCCTCCCTCCATGTTGTTAACGTATCTTCCAAGAGCACAACCTGTGTTCTCAGTAATATTCTCTTTCTTAAGGGAATCCCATAGGTCATCACCCAGTTCCTCCAAGCGATGCTGAAGTGTGTCTTTCTCCTGCTGAAGTCTCTCTCCTCAGTAGCCCTTTCCACTATCTCGAGGAGAAGGCATTCCACATTTCCTGCTGCTACATGGCCACTCAAGGCCTCTAAGCAATCTTCTATCTCATGGAGAGCTAATTCCACATCTTCCAGTGTTTTCATCATTCCCCAATTCTGGGGAAGACCCCACCCCTCTACGAGGTGCTTTACCATAGACCAATTTCCCTCTAGGGGCTTCCAAATTGAAAGCCCTACAGATAGACATCTCCTGGGTGAAGCTGCACCCTCCACTGCTGCAGCCTTAGGGAGCCACCATCCACACTGAGGGTTCTGAGTATTTCAAGGGGCAGCCCCTCAAGGGTGACACACATGTATACAGATTTCTGGTTAAGATGTTCTGCCAACTTTTGCCAGATATAAGTCTGGGGGAAAGTCCCGTGGCAAAATACCTTTCAAACTGAATTCAGTCAGAGGGAGAAATAGTGTCAGAGAAACCCATTTATTTCTTACAAGCAGTCAACCACTTCTGCTTGCCTGTGTCTCTCAAGACCTGGCAGAAAATTGGGACCCCACCCAAACTCCCCGGGCAGATATGCCCTCGCTTCCCCTTGTAATTACATATTGATATGGAGATGCACTAAGGCCAGGTGAGAGATTCTGGAAATATTGCAATTTTACCCACTCTAAGTTAAATGACTAGTTTAGTTATTTGTTGACTATGTAGATCACTTCTACGTAAGATTAAATAATGAAACATTAATTACTGAACATAAACTTACCTACCTTTAACTTCTCATTAGAGAAAAACTTAAAGACAAATTTGGGGCTGTTAGTAAACTTGCTTTTTGATAAGTGAAAGATTGTTCGATGAAGAGTCATGTTTCTATAAATTATCAAATGTATTCTTAAAATTGCCAAACTAAAGAATGCTGTTGTAACAGTTCACAATTGCTTATATTTAGAAATCAAGGCCTGTAAAAATTAAGGATTCTAATAAGTGTATTTAAAACCACTAGAAATAATAAGGAAAATATCTCTGCATGAAAGAAAAGTAAGATATGTGTTTTTGGTAAGAGAAGGTCTGAGGAATTGTAATGCATTTTTACTTAGGGAAAAAGAATGTAAATATGTCCTGGGTGAGAGGCTGGTTATTTAAAGAAGGAAAACAGGAGAAATATGAATGTAAAAAGAAAGTTACAGAATACATTTGGGAAAATAATTTTAATGTGTGATCAAACTAGCTGAAATTAAAATGAATTTATTTAAAATGACTAATATCAAAAGTACGCTTGGGCAAAATTTTTTTATGGTTTTAATTTGTATTTTTTATTTATTTTTTTTTATTGTGAAATGATTATCATAGTAAGTTTAGTTAACATCCTTCAACATACATAGTTACAAATTATTTTTTTTGAGATGTGATCTTTTGAGGTTTTTTCTCTTAACAACTTTTCAATACACAAGACATTATTGCTCGCCATGCAACAAAAAAGTTCCAGTACAGTGAACAAGCTCCCGCAAGGTGAACAATGCAAGGAACATAGTGAACAAGTTCTCACAAGGTGAACAATGCAAAGGCAGTCATATCAGAGAAACTAATTCAGTTACTATAATCAATCAAGTCAACTCTGATTATTCATATGATTTTTATACTTAAATTATAAGTGAATCCCACATTTCCCCTTTTTTGTTCACATTAACACAAATGCATATGCATATAATTGTGGAAGGTACCAGAATAATGATTAGCTGGGCTCGGCCTGTGACATAGCTTGTCACAGGCAATGTCTCTCTCATCTGGAGGGGTGAGGTTCTATGCCTCACCTCAGTTGGCCCCCACGTTGATCACCTGCGGTCTCTTGCAACTGTGCCTGTCTTAGGATGTTCATCCCATGAGGAATCTTACCCGTCTCTGGCTAACCAGCCATCTCCTGGGACCAAACAGGGAGATAAAATACAAAAGAGAGGACAGACAGCAGCTATAATTCTGGATAAAATCACAATATACATGATTATTTTCTTGCAGCAAATGCAGGTGGGGAATCAGTATATGATTTCACAAAGTTGTTTAAAAGGAATCACTTATTTCTTGAAGTTAATTCTTGAAAAGTAGCATATGCTTGTATTGGCTTTAAAAGACAAACAACTGCCTTCCGCACACATACTAGGAGAACAGGAATTTAAATGCATAACAGTATTAGACGTACAATTATACGCCATATCCAATGAAAAAAAGAAAACCAATTTAACAATCCAGGCATTTGTGAAAACTTATCAAGAACATGGTGAAAGTTGTCTATTTGATCTTGAATAGTATGTGAAAAATCAGACAAATTAAAACACGTCCCTGGAAATTGTTCATATCCCATATGTTCTTTTTTTTATTAATCACTTATTCTTTTATTAGATTCTCCTAAGTATTCTTTTTTTATAATTTATTTCGGATCATTAATCTACAATTACATGTACAATATTATGATTATTAAACTACCCCCTTCACCAAGTCCCCCTACCAACCCCATTACAGTCACTGTCCATCAGTGTAGTGAGATGCTATAGAGTCACTACTTGTCTTCTCTGAGTTGTACAGCCCTCCCCATGACCCCCAACATTACATTTGCAATCATGATGCCCCTTTTTCCCTCTTATCCCTCTCTTCCCACCCATCTTCCCCAGTCCCTTTCCCTGTGGTAACTATTAGTGCTTTCTTGGGTTCTGTGAGTCTGCTGCTGTTTTGTTCCTTCAGTTTTTTGCTTTGTTCTTATACTCCACATATGAGTGAAATCATTTGATATTTATCTTTTTCTGCTTGGCTTATTTCACTGAGCATAATACCCTCTAGCTCCATCCATGTCATTGCAATTGGTAGGATTTGTTTTCTTCTTATGGCTGAATAATATTCCATTGTGTATGTGTACCACATCTTTATCCATTCATCTAGTGATGGACACTTAGGTTGCTTCCATTTCTTGGCTATTAGCTTGTGCAAAATTAAAGTCTAGTTTTCCCTCTATTAAAAAGATGAATTTTCCTTGAGCTATTGTGCTGTTGATAATAAGAGATTGTGAGACTTTTTTCTTTTAAAGTAATTTTCAGAAAACAAAATTCTGTGCTTCATGATATCTTTATTATCAGATGTTTGATTACTTAAGAAAACTGAGTCTTCTTAATATCAAAAGAGGTAAATTTGCCAGCAACTATGTAACCTTCTTTATTTGCTGTGATGTATTTGTTCCTTTGGTTAAATAGATAATTAAGCATTGTTTGGTGTTTAAAAAACCAAAATACCCCCAAATGGCTATTTTTGAAACTTTGACAGACTTCTCAAAATCAAATTGGAAATGGTTATACTAATTAGACTTATTTCATATGTTCAATTTACTTGGGAAGCCTCCCATAAGAAGCAATTCTAAACTTTTGTATGTTATATCTGCACAGGTATATAAATGTTCTAGAAATTTTGTGTAATTTCTAGAAATCTAATAAGTCTTGGTATAAATGTTATCACTGGCATTTATTATCTTACTTTCTAAAATTGTTGCCATCAAAACTGAGGCTTAAAATAAGAGAATTGAGCCTGAGTATCAGGGAGATGCCCTAGCTGACTTTCATGCAAAGGTAATAGCAACAGAATCTATAAAAATTGTGGATAAAGTCCATTCTGCTTCTACCAAAAAAAAAAAGATCATTCGTCATTGTCAGACTTTTGCAGTCCTAATGTTCTTAACAATATGCAGTCTGCTCCTGAATCAGATAAATTAATTTGGGTTAATAATGGTGGTAAAAGTCAATAGGCATTCAGACTATAGGGAACCCAAGACGGCTATTTGGTTCTTCCCAAATCCCTGGGAAAATCTCTTTTAACCTCTTCTGCCTGAACCCTTTAAACACCTATGGCTGGAGTTACTTCTATAGCCACACTGGATGGGTTATCAGTAGATTTTTGTTATTGTATGTTTTCTGGAGGAGTTCGAGCTTTCCCTGTTTCCCATGCCATTGTCACCACTGTGGCTAAGATACTGATAGAGAAATTTATATCAGCCTAGGGAAACCCTTCTGTGTGGAACAGAAATAGGGGAACTAGTTTTACAGGGAAAATCATCCAGCAAGGATGTCCCATCTTGCTGATATTACATTTCATTACACATATTATCCACAACCCTCTGTGTTAGTAAAATGTACAAATGGAATTATAAAGACTCAGCCAAGTGTATGGAAGACTTAAAATGACTTGATCAAAAGTCTTACAGGTTTTTTGAAACTGAGATCCACTCCTTTTGGAAAATGTAAGATTTACACTTTCCAAATCATAACAGGAAGTCCTATGCATCTTTCCTCAGTGGCCTTAGGCTCTTTAGTTATAAAAGGAGGAATCCTTATTTATACCTAAGAGATTATTAAGGCTGTTAATAAATATCAATATTTAGTAAAACAGTTTTTACAGTAAAAAGGAGAATGTCCTTCCATTACAAAAAATCCAACCTGGAGAATTTGTATACTGAAAAAGACATCCCCACAAAAATTCTATATAATCCCACTGCAAATATCTGTCCCAAGTACTTCTTATGAATTTCTGTGAAGCTAAAATCCTGGGAATTAACTCCTGGATCCATGTTTCCTACTTATAAAACGGCTAATCCACTGGAATGGTCCAGCACTGCCTCCTGCTATCTTAAGCTCCACCTGACCAGGAAGAGAAGCTGCTGACATATCAACACTGGCTGTTTCTACCAGAGTGCAGACAGGCCTGTTTGTCCTCAAAGACTCAAAATCTCCCTAAACTATATTCTTTCTCTTTTCTTTCCTTCTGTAATTCTTAACTCTAAGGATGGGCAATCAGAGCAGAAATCTAAAGCCCAAGCACGATTACAAAATTTAAAAGTTTTTCTTTAATTCTACTGCTGCTATTACAAAATAAGGGCTCTGAGTGTTCCAACCCTGCTTTAGGAGAGATTCTAAAATGATGGTTCAGGTCACAGGGCACATGGATTAAAATTATCTTTCAGATTATATTTCTTGCCCTACTTTAATTTTGTTTGCTGTTATTTCATTTAAACTTTATACTTGTTCCTTCCAGTTATGTAAGGCTACTAACCAAGCCTCAGCGAAAATAATGTTTATGGAACAGATTGAATTAGCCACCTTCACCTTTCCAAGAAGATGCTTTTTAAGGAAAGGAAACTAAGGATACCTGATGAGGGATAATTGATAATTCTCTCTCTCTCTCTCTCTCTCTCTCTCTCTCTCACCCCCTTGTTACCCATAATTGCCCTGGGACATCTGATCTCAACCAATTGTACCTTTAAATTTCCCTTCTCCATGGGACATGAATTTCTAGGAATGAGCCTTACTAGTAACATGGACAATGACCTGAACATAAAAGGGCCATTTAAACATGTTAACATTCATAACAGGCATGCATCAGTGACTTCTATGAAATACCGGGAAAATGACAAGGGAAAACTTCTGAAATGTCTTAAATTATGTGTCATTAAGTGCCAAAGAATGATGGAGAGAGGCAAGGGGATGTTGTCTGTCAATAGACATAGGCTGAAGCTAACTAGAAACGCCATTCCTGGATGAAGTCACTTCAACAATCATTTAGAAGCTTCCCAGGGGCGCTGCATTCACCTCATGTGTGACCAGTGTCTGACCATCACAAACATATAGTCTATGAGCCTTCTCTGCAGACTAACCACCTGTCCCCAGACTTTCCCCACTTCAAGTTAGTCCCCCTTCTTTATCTGCAGCCAATGTGAATTTAAACAACTTTCCTTCCTTAAGAATCATCATAAGTGTGCTCTGTTCCTTGAGTCCAATGGACAGTTATTTCTTCTAAGTGGCAGAAACTGTCCCAGGACTTAGTCCTTATCTGACTAGCATCTGTGAACGATCAATAAACCCTTTTATATCAGACATCTCTTGGTCTCCTGAGTTTTTGATTTGTCAATGAAGTGAAAAATAAAATGATGTAGAAGAGTGAATATTGGACATGAGAAAGGGAATCTGAGATTTCAAAAATAATGTAGAATTCCCACACTTTTCTGTAAGAGGTAAAAGATATGCAAAAGTTTGTTTTTATTAACTCTGTTTTCTCAGAAAGTAAACTTAAGCCCAATACATAATAAGTGTTCAAAAAGTAATTATTGAATGAATAACTGGTAGTGATTTCTATCATGATGTCACAATTCAATGGGTAGGATGTAAAATCTTAAAAACAAACTTGACATGTCTTATGGTGAAGAATAATGGAGACCTCAGCCTTGCTCTAAAACATCACAATGACTTATTAATAGTTTCCTAAGATTAGAGAAAACCCCATTTGTTCACAATTTAGTCTGTTGCCATTTAGAAATTGCTAATCTCTATTATTCCATTATTGAGTTTTCTATATATTGTTTTCTGCTCTGAAAAAAAAAAGTTCAGGCCACCATCACCTAAATATTCTATTTTAAATTGTGTACTAATTTGGACAATTGCTTAATACTTGGTGCCTTGAGAGCACCAATCTCCTTGGTGCCTTTTGTTTATTCATTCAACTAATCCCCCTGAGTCCGGTGTAAATGAAACAGATAAAATTATGGCTAAACTGAACAGCATTACTTCCGCACAAAAGATCATACCATCTTGCCCATCAAACTTGGAAAGGCATGCCTTAGCCTTCATTCGAACTATAACTTCCTTCACTTCAAGTATCAAGATAAAATTTTTTAAGTAGCAATTGGTAGAGACCTGAGAGTCCTCATACCTTTAGAGAAATTTGGATTCATGTGTAGAAATGGGTTGATTTTTTTTTTATGTAAAATTGTGGAGGAGATTTTGGAATTATTCTTTACTATTAGTAACTGGGACATTTGGTTATGAATATAAGATGAGAAACAGATTGCAGAGTTTTGAAGTTGCAAACACTATGTTTAAACAAATTAAAGTCATTAGACATGATATTGACTTAACCAATCATATTTATTATAAAAGTAAGTATTCCTTTAATACTTTCTTTCAGGAATATACTTTTTGTTTTGATACTGCATACTGATGCTTTACATAAGTAATCTCAATTATGTACAGCACTGTGTAAATAAAATGAAGCCACACAATTTATGTGAAATACATAAATGAAGAAAAAATTTAAAACTACTACAATGTAATAGTTTCATATATTTTTGTTCATTGTAACAGTTATTTGTGATTGATAGGATTAGATGGCTCTTATCATCTAGATATCTTTTAATAATCACTTTAATATACTCAATAGTACACCTATAATTTTTAAAAAAGATTTAAAACAATTTATATGATATATTATACACTGAGCAGATAGACTGTAGACTTTAATTTTGCACGCTGTGAATTTATATATAGTGAAGATTAGCACCCACGATATAAAAGAAAAACCAAACAACAAAAAAAGAGCCCATCTTATGATCACAAACAGCGAGGACAGATGATAGAAAGTAGGAATATATCCCTCTTGCAATTCTGTAGGTAAAAAAATTTTGCAAGTTCATTACTATATTTTCTGCGAACATATTCCTTTTTGAATCTCTGGAACCCCTGAAGGATATAGAAAACAAATGAGACATTCTAAAGTTAGGCAGTCTACCTGGACATTTAGAGATCTTTTAAAATGATCTTACATGACAGCACATCTAAAGCCTTTATGGGAAATTACAACTTTAAACAGGAAAAAAAAATAAAATGAATCCTGAATAACATCTGGCATTATATTACAAGCCAAATATGAGGAAAAAAGAGAAAAGAAACAATTTTTCCTTTCTCACACCTTCTTGAGGATGTTGAACTCTTCCCTTTCATCGCCCTCAAGAAAAGAATAGGTAATATTATGGAGAAGTGCTAAACGAATTCAGAAATAAATAATAACATTTGCACTTTTACAAAACTAAAATTGGGACTTAAGTAAAAGCACTGCTTTATGTATCAGAGGGCGGACTCATAAGAGGTAGTCAGTAAATAAAATACATTCAAGTAGAATATGTTGACAATCTTAGAAGAGCCCATTCCAACAGACTAGCAATTAAAGTTGCACGTCTTGCACTGCAGACATTGGGATTAAATCAGGGTTACACTCCCATCTATGAAATATCTCTGTACTATTGTCAGCACCACATAACTCTACATCGGTAACTGAGTCATCTCTGAAAACTTTAAAAGCTTCAGTGGAGAAGGAGAAATAAGTATTGATTAAAAATAGAAAAATTTTATATCTATGAAGAAGAAAACAAAAATATCTTAAACGAGTATTACAGCATGGTGGCAGTAAGCCTTAAGAGTTTTTATTACAAAAGGTTTTTAACCTTTCTATTTTCTTCTTGTTTTTAGGATATATCAAGACATTCAGGAGACAGAGAATTACACTGAGATACATGAAATTCAATGAAGGATATATAGGAATAACGAATTAATAATAAATAAGTTTTAAAAAATATTTTGTTTCTATGAACTATAAAATCATTTTTCTCTAAAAGCAAAAGGCAACAATATCTTTTAATGTATGTGTGTGTGTATGTGCTGTATTTGAATTCTTTGCCAGTGTCATAGCTTTCTTATTATCTATTTTACAGGTAAAACAAAGAATACCATTATAAAGAAGGAGAATAATGAGAAATTATACAACAGTAGAAGGTTTTGTTCTTCTTGGAATTACAAATGACCCACAGTGGCAGGTTGTACTTTTCATATTTCTTCTTGTTACCTACATGCTTAGTGTGACTGGGAACCTGATCATTATCACCCTCACCCATTCTGATGCCCATCTGCAGACTCCAATGTATTTCCACCTTCCAAACTTCTCATTTCTAGAAATATCATTCACATCTGCCTGCATTCCCAGATTCCTTGTCACTATCACCACAGGAGACAGAACCATTTCCTTAAGTGGTTATGTGGCTCAACTGTTTTTCTTCATTTTATTGGGGGTGACAGAATTTTACCTTCTAGCTGCCATGTCCTATGACAGTTATGTGGCCATCTGCAAACCTCTACATTACACAACCATCATGAGCAGCAGAGTCTGTCTTCTTCTTGTCTTTAGTTCATGGCTTGCAGGATTCCTGATCATCTTTCCTCCAAGAGCCCTGCTGCTGCAGTTGGATTTCTGTGCCTCCAATATAATCGATCACTTTATCTGTGACTCTTCTCCAATTCTGCAGCTTTCTTGTACAAACACTCACTTTCTAGAACACATGGCATTTTTTTTTAGCCGTGGTGACACTTATGATCACCTTTACAGTAATAATTCTCTCCTACACATATATTGTCTGGACAATTCTGAGAATTTCTTCCTCAAGTCAAAGGAAAAAAGCTTTTCCACTTGTTCCTCCCACATGATAGCTGTTTCCCTCTCTTATGGCAGCTGCATCTTCATGTACATTAAGACTTCAGCAAGGGAAAGGGTGACTTTAAGCAAAGGAGTAGCTGTGCTCAATACCTCAGTGGCTCCTCTCTTGAATCCCTTCATATATACACTGAGAAATTAGCAAGTGAAGTTAGCCTTTAAGAACATGGTCCAGAGAATGACCTTTTTCTTCAAATAAATAAATGAGATTTGTGAAAACCATGCAACTTGAAAACAAAGCTGAATGCAAATTCTCTTTCTTTAAATAAACTCTTCAAATGCCATTTTTCATTCCTTCAGTTAAACATATTTATACATTATCAGTGTCTCCTTTTCTTATTAACCTAAAAGCTGGGTCCTAACAATTTTAGGTATATGGAAAGAAATCAATCTTCACTCATGTAACTAAATTTAGATGTCAATATCTGCAATGTTTCTCATATCAAAGCAAGGCAGATTATGAATTCATACAAAAAAATACAGATGGCCCTAAGAAACTTACTAAAAACCATATACAAATATAAAATTTATTTTTGGTGAAATAAACAAAAATACATGTGTTAATATCTCTAAAATTTCTTCTATATCATCAAGAAATTATGTTATAAAATTAAAAACATTGTTTAAAAGTGTCCTTAAATTTGTTAATAAAATTTATTTAAGCATGTTGAAAAATTAAATAGAAATTTAAGATAAAATGTGCTATCCTCCCGTTTTCCTGTACGTGAGAATACTCAGAAAGGGGTGAGCCAAATGAATAGATAATTAGAATAGAAAAAGAAGGCATCCATAATTTTTCAACTTCCATAACATTTCTGCCCTGACCTTTTCCAGGCTGCCAGTGCTTATTAAATTATTCCAAGACTAAACAGTATAATAATTTTCTAATACATTCTACTTGTGTTTCTATAAAAAAAACACATTTTTTTCTTTTATCTAGAAGCAACTTTATTACTCAGGATTGGTGGTGTATTTTCCAGTTCTCTAGAATTGTGTTTTATATGATCATTTGTTTTCATAAATATTCATTTTTTTTAATCTCTAATTTATATGACATTAAGGGAAAACTTTAAATGTAGTCCTTTAAAAATCCCATCTTAAATTCCTCCTTAAAGTGAAATCATTAACGGAATTCAATTTATGAAGAGAGACGTAGGAACAGGGGTAAAGGAAGGAAAGGAAGAACCTGAAGAATACAGAAAGATCAATTATTTTCTGTGAAAAAGGGTTTTGGCTGAATACCTAACTGAATTTTTACCACTTGAAATAACATCCACAGAATATTAGACAAAGCAAGGTCTCCTTTCCCCCTTTATAGGTCAAACATATTATTTGGCGAAGCTCCATATGAAAAGAATTGCTGTTAGAGATAGTATGTGTTAGGAACTATATGAATAGATTTTATGGAATATTCAGCTGCTTAACTTTTAATCCCTTTATTTTATTCTGGAGAGTATAAGAAAGCATTAAAGATGTTATCCTAAGAAATTCATGGATTACATAGTGAGTGACCTGATGATTTGCAGAGTTTAATGAGGGCTGAGTACTGAGCTGGGAGTAATGTGCAGCCTGAATGAGGCAGAATTTCCTATCATTAGCTGTGCCACTAGACCCCCCAAATCCAATGGGCTATATTTCTATTGAACAAATGAATAATTGTCAGGGGCTGTTGTCATTTATGATACCATGTTGTGAGAGCTCCTCCACCTTCTATACTAACCACAAAACCTGTACTCACCCTTCCTCTTTCCTTTCCCCCCTCCTCTCTGCTAGAGCACAAGAACAAAAGGACTCCATCTTGTTGTTTACTTCTTCTTGGTCAGTTTCCCGCCACAGCTTCCCGCTAAGTCCTCAACCAGGTCCGTTGCTTACGTCAAAGACTACTGAGCATGTGCACAACTCGGTGTGTGATTGGACTTTGGAAGCTACCTCATTATCATAATGGGCAACCAACCAGAAAAAGCTACTCCCTACCACGCCCCTTCAAATGCTATATATTCCTTGCCTTTTCTGTTAATAAAGTAGAGCTTGACAAAAAACTGCAGGCTCTCCGTGTCATTTTGTCTCATCCCATTTCATAGGTAGTCGCAGCTCCCCCGAGATCTCCCACGTCTTAAGAAGCCCTCGCTGGCGAGGACAACTGGCGCCCAACGTGGGGCTCGAGGATCGTAGCCCGCCTACCTAGAAGAGAAAGTAGTCGCAGCTGCGCAGGATTCATCGGGCTATCAGCTCGAGAGCCGCCCGATCGGTGACGACGAAAGCGGACGGCTAACGGGTAGGTCCATTCGGACGTTCTCTTAACTCAAAATGGGACAGGAACTGTCTAAGGAGGCGCAGTTCTTAAAAGATATTCAACAGTGCCTCCGAGAGAGAGGGGCATATGTTAAAAAACAGGATCTCTTGAAGTTTTTTCAGTATATCCAGAAAGTCTGCCCTTGGTTCCCCCAAGAAGGAATCGTAGACCCCAAACGTTGGGACCGTGTAAGACTTTGCCTTCAGGCACATTATGAAGCTGTTGGGCCTGAGAAAGTCCCCATTCAGACCTTTTCCTACTGGAACTTAATCAATGACATTTTCTCTCATGCCAAAAACTTTCACCCCTCTGCAGCCCAAGCTGTTGTCTCCGCCACTAAATTTCTTACTACCACTCCTACTCCGTCTCGAGCGCCCTCTAGACACACTGTTGTAGACATCCCTCCTGAGGACCCTCCTCCCCCATCGCCATCCCTGTTGATTTCCACAAAATTGTCATTGATTTAAAAGATTGCTTTTTCTCCATACCCCTACACCCTCACGACAAAAAGAGATTCGCCTTTAGTGTCCCTGTTGTCAACTGTGTGGGCCCTATGCCCCGCTTTCAATGGAAGGTCCTCCCCCAAGGAATGGCTAATAGTCCTACACTCTGTCAAAAGTTTGTTGCTCAAGTCATTGATCCATTCCGCTCACAATACCCTCATATCTACCTCATCCATTACATGGACGACATCCTCTTGGCCGGACCTAACCATTCTGAAGTCCTCTATTTATCACAATTAATTATAAAAGCCTTAAGGGATCAAGGACTTCAAGTAGCTCCCGATAAAATTCAGTTACAACCCCCCATACCTTTTTAGGCTTTGAACTATTTCCCTATAAGGTAAAAACACAGAAACTCACCATTAGGACAGGACACTTACAAACTTTAAATGATTTCCAGAAGCTTTTAGGAGACATAAATTGGCTACGTCCTTACCTCCATATTACTACAGGAGACCTTAAACCTCTATTTGATATTTTAAAGGGGGATTCTGACCCCACGTCAAGCAGAAGCCTCACCCCTGAGGCTCAGGCTGCTATCGATAAAGTTTCCACAGCTATCCAGCAACAAGGAGTTTCTTACTATGATCCCACAAAACCTCTGCTCCTAATATTGTTTCCTTCCACTTTTACCCCTACTGGAATCCTTTGGCAGCAGGGACCTCTATATTGGATACATCTCCCTGCCTCTCCCTCAAAAATCCTCACTACGTACCCTTCCCTTATGGCAGCCTTAATCATAGAAGGAAGAGCAGCGACCCGAAAACTCTTTGGGAGAGACCCATCATCCATTGTCACTCCCTATGCAGAGAAACAAATAGAATGGCTTATGCAGAATGAGGACTCTTGGGCACTGGCCTGCATTGGCTTTCTAGGAACATTCTCATGCCATCTTCCCTCCGATAAGCTACTTCAATTTTTACAAACAACTCCACTTGTATTCCCCAAGGTTACTTCTTCTCGGCCTATTCCAAATGCCTTGCTGATCTTTACTGATGGCTCTTCCACAGGTCTTGCAGCCATCCATTCATCTAAAAACCAAAAAACTCTCCAGACACCTTTTAAGTCCGCACAGCTTGTGGAGCTATACGCTGTTCTGCAGGTGTTTATAGATCTCTCAGATCAGACCTTTAATCTATATACTGACAGCTCTTACGTTGCCCAATCTGTACCTCTTTTAGAAACTACTCCCTATATCAAACCTTCTACTAATGCATCTCCTTTATTCTGCGACATACAAAGGCTTATACTAACACGGAGACATCCCTTTTTTATAGGACACATAAGAGCCCATTCCAATTTACCAGGACCCCTAACTAAAGGAAATGATACTGTTGACCAACTTACAAGATTAGTGGCTCATGTATCTTCCTCTACCCCCCTTACCCAAGCACAAGAAGCCCATAAGTTACACCACCTAAATGCTCAAACCCTTCGTCTTCAATTTAAAATCACTAGAGAGCAAGCTAGAGCCATTGTAAAAAACTGTCATAATTGTGTCATGTTTCTCCCTGAGCCTCATTTGGGAGTCAATCCCAGAGGGCTTATCCCCGGAGAGCTATGGCAAATGGATATCACTCACATCCCCTCCTTCGGTAGTCTAAAGTATGTTCATGTTACCATTGACACATTCAGTGGTTTTATTTTTGCCTCTCTACAGAGTGGTGAGGCTGCCAAACATGTCATCTCTCACGTCCTCCAGTGCCTCACTGTGCTAGGAGTTCCTAAATGTATAAAAACAGACAATGGTCCTGGGTATACTGCTAAAAACTTCAAAGAGTTTTGCCATTGCCTACCAAATAAAACATCTTACTGGCATTCCATATAATCCTCAGGGACAGGGGATTATAGAGAGAGCTCATCAAAAGGTTAAAAATCAAATTTCTAAACAAAAAGGATCATCCACAGAGCTCTCTAACTACTATAAAAATCCTAAAAATCTTCTCAATCATGCACTGTTCGTCCTCAACTTC
This sequence comes from Smutsia gigantea, assembly GCA_032199065.1. NCBI lineage: Eukaryota > Metazoa > Chordata > Mammalia > Pholidota > Manidae > Smutsia > Smutsia gigantea. Next base: position 91,979 of record JAVSCE010019624.1, read on the forward strand.
TTATCAGTGGACGAACAAGGCAAGTCTGCAGCAGACAGACTATGGCATCCGGCCACTAAGGATACTTATGCTCAAGTCCTTTGGAAGGACCCCATAACTAATCAGTGGCACGGACCCCATCCAGTACTCATATGGGGAAAAGGACACGCATGTGTCTATGATCAAGAACACCAGTCAGCCAGATGGCTTCCAGAAAGATTAATAAAATGTGTTAATAACATTTCATCCAGGGAAAGCAACCCCTGAGATTTCCCTTCTTTTACCTTGCAGAAAAATGCTGTTACAATTGCTTCTGCTCTGGCCGCCTCTCGTCCTTAGCACCCCCAAACAGCCATCTCCTCATCAGCTTTTCAACTTCACCTGGCAAGTTATTAATGAAGCGGGAGATGTTGTCCATTCCATCTCAAGCGTGAGTTCATCCACCCCCTGGCCCACCTTAACCCCTGACTTGTGCCAGCTTTCTCTTGGTGCCTTAGACTCAGGATGGGGAACTAGCCACCTGTTAGCCCCCTCCTCTCCGAATCCCCCCAATCCCAATAAGTGTGGCTCCAAAGCATACTGCGCT